>WBMW01003429.1:0-52205 GCA_013396635.1 Penelope pileata | reverse complement strand
GCTTGGGACGCAGCGATCATGAGATAGCGGAGTTCAAGATCCTGAGTTGAAGAAGTAAGGTTAAAAGCAGGATCGCTATCCTGGATTTTCGGAGAGCCAACTTTGACCTCCTCCGGGGCCTACTGGAAGGGATCTCATGGGCTAGAGTGCTAGAAGGAAAGGGGGCCCATGAGAGCTGGTTGATATTTAAACAGCACTTCTTCCGAGCTCAGGATCGGTGCATCCCTAAGAGCAGGAAATCAGGGAAGGGTGGCAGGAGACCTCCATGGATGAGCAAGGAGCTCATGGATAAGATCAAAGAGAAGAAGAAGGTCCATGAAATGTGGAAAAAGGGCCTGTCCTCTTGGGAGAAGTATAGGAAGGTTGTGNATAAAGGATAGTAAGCAGGATTTTTTTTAAGTATGTCAACAGTAAAAGGAAGACTAGGGAAAATGTGAGTCCCCTGCTAAACGAGGGGGGTGTCCTGATAACGGGGGATGCTGAGAAGGCGGGGATATTAAATGCCTTCTTTGCTTCAGACTTGACTTCAAAGACTCCCCCTTGGGACTCCTCAACCCTGGGGGTGAGAGATAGAGTCCGGGAAATGGAGGGCTTCCCTCTGGTTGAGGAGGGGATGATCCGGGAGCGTCTGGCTGGGATCAACGTGCACAAATCCATGGACCCTGATGGGATCCATCCACGTGCGCTGAGAGAGCTGGCAGAGGTGATTGCCCAACCGCTCTCCATCATCTTTGACAGGTCTTGGAGAACGGGAGAGGTGCCTGGAGGATGGTGACTGGAGGATAGCCAATACCACTCCGGTCTTCAAAAAGGGCAAGAAGGAGGATCCGGGAAACGACAGGCCAGTCAGCCTCACCTCTGTCCCTGGAAAGGTGATGGAACAGCTTGTCCTGGATGACATCTCCAAGCAATTGGAAGAGAAGAAGGTTATCAGGAGTAGTCAGCATGGATTCACCAAGGGGAAATCATGTTTGACCAACCCGGTAGCCTCCTATGATAACATCACTGGCTNGTTCAACAAAAGCAAGTGTAGAGTCTTGCACCTGGGGAGGAATAACCGCATGTACCAGTACAGGCTGGGGGATGACCTGCTGGAGAGGAGCTCTGCAGAGAAGGACTTGGGTGTCCTGATGGACAACAGGTTGGCCATGAGCCAGCAGTGTGCCCTCGTGGTCAAGAAGGCCAACGGGATCCTGGGGTGCATTAAAAAGAGCATTGCCAGTAGGTTGAGAGAGGTGATCCTCCCCCTCTACTCTGCCCTGGTCAGGCCTCAGCTGGAGTACTGTATCCAGTTCTGGGCTCCCCTGTATAAGAAAGACAGGGACCTCCTGGAAAGAGTCCAGCGGAGGGCCACAAAGATGATAAAGGGCCTGGAGCATCTCCCTTATGAGGAGAGGCTCAGTAATCTGGGTCTGTTCAGCCTTGAGAAAATCCCATCCCTGGAGGCGTTCAAGGCCAGTTTGGGTGGGGACCTAGGCAGCCTGATCAGTCGACAACCCTTCCCATGGCAGGGAGGTTGGAACTAGTTGATCTTTAAAATCCCTTCCAACCTGGGCCATTCTATGATACAGCAAATTGAAATTTCAGTATTTTAAGTAAAGTTTAATCTAATTATTAAACCATTGTATTTTGTACTCTAGCATAAAGAAGCTGTAAGGTCTTGCACAATACCTTCACTGCTAAGTTATGTTCGTAAATCGCATTTAATTAGCAGTTTTCTCTCTTTAATTTAAAATGTATTTCACTGCTTTACTTTAGTCCATATTATGAATTTTCCTTATGGTGAAGTTGTAAATCAGATTTTGTCTCCTAAAATTGTAGAGGAAGGCAGATTTCTAATTTAAAAACCCTCTAAATAAAAACTATTAAATTCTTATATTTGAGAACTTAATTATAAAACACGTTTACTGATTCCCCTAAGAATCACAATGAAACAAATTCTTTAGTAGAAATTAATTGGAAATGTAATATGATTAATAAACTAGAGATGAAATTTGAAATGGAAATATGACTGCTGCCACAGTAACGTGCTCATGAAGGAAAATGTAATGTTACAAAGAAGAAGAAACTCAATCCTCTTGAGTCTGAAATCATCTAATGATGAGTAGATTCAAACCAGCTTTTGACCACAGACAGCTCAGCCAAAGAGCAAAAGACAATGATGAGATAGCTGCTCATTACAAGATGATGATCATGATGGACCACGGCAAAACCTTAAAATTCATGAATTTCCTTCAAAATGCTAAGAAAAAATTGGTAATCTGCTAGAAATATTAATTCTGAAGTACTTCTTCTAGATACACTCTTCATTCTAGATATTCTTTACTACAAAGCACTTCCAATTTACTACAACCTGTGTATTTCCTAAGACTCAGAACGAAAATATCTCCTGTGGTCCTGTGGAAACCTGTGGTCACGTATATATGTGAGAAGAAAAGCAATCTATAAGAAATTGAGATGGTAAAATTAGCCTTTCACTTTAGTCAAATGATGTTCATCTGTCTTCCAGGATACTTAATTCACAAAAATTATCATACAAATTATTCTCCAATGGCTTGTAATAGAAGGAAAAAATGAAGGTTAGCCCTTAGGTACAGAACAAAACAATGGAAAACCATGTGATGCTTTGTAAGATCTCACAGAATTTCCTTAGATGGGAACTCACTAAACTGCTGAGTATACACTCCATTCTGTCTCTATAGTCTCATATACTACTACCTTTGTATGAGTATATGAAAGGCAGTCCCTGTGAGGGTAACCTGATCTCCTTCTATGAGAACAAGACCTGTTTGTAGATGAGGGAAAGGCAGTGGATGTTGTCTACTAGATTTTAGTTAAGAATTTGAGATTGTTTCCCACAGCATCCTCCTGGACAAACTGGCTGCTCATGGCTTGGACAGGTGTACAGTTCACTTGGTGAAGAACTGGCTAAGTGGCCAGGCCCTAAGTGTCACAGTGAATGGAGTTCAATCCAGTTGGTGGTTGGTCACCTCTGGCACTCCCCAGAGTTCTGTACTAGGGCCAGCATTGTTTAACATTTTTATCAGTGAATGGGGGGACTAAGTGCACTCTTGGTAAGTTTTCAGGTAACACAAAGATAGGTGGGACTGTTGGTCTGCCTGAGTGTAGCAAGGCTCTGAAGAGGGATCTGGATAGGTTGCATCAATGAGCTGAGTCCAATAACAAAAAGACTGAATGTCGCATGCTACACTTGGCTCACATTCCCATGCAGTGGTGTAGGTGCGGAGAAGAGGAGCTGGAAAGTTGCCTGGCAGAAAGTGACCTGGGGGTGCTGGCTTACAGCCAGTTGAACATGAGCCAGCTGTGTTCCCAGGTAGTCAAGAAGGCCAATGGCATCCTGGTCTGCATCAGAAATAGTGTGGCCAGCAGGACAAGGGAAGCGATCATCCCTCTGTACAGGTAAGATGGCACCTTGAGAACTGTTTTCAGTTTTGGGGCCCTAGCTGCAAGAAGGACATTGAGTTTCTTGAGCATACTTAGAAAAGAGTAACAAAGATGGTTGAAGGGACTAGAAAGCAAGGGTTATGAGGAGTAATGGATGGAGTTGGGGTTACTTAGTCTGCAGAAAAGGAGGTTAAGGGGAGACCTAATCACTATCTAAAGAGATCTGAAAGGAGGTTGCAGAGAGGAGAGTGTCAGCCATTTTTCTTGATTTCTTTAGCTGAACATAAATCACCTCTTTTTCCCTTTCAATGATATATTTTTTCTGACAACATATTTTAATGAAAGTCTTAGGTGTCAGACCTAACCAAAATCATAATGCATCCTACTTTAAATTTTCAGCAAGAGATTTGCATGTTCCACCATATGCTTTTGGGACTTCCATGTGGCAGACAGACTAAGATCTGTACAAGAGGCTCTACACCTTGTAGACTACACCTTGTCACAAGACTGCTCATGGGAAATGAGCAGCCTCTTTCCTGACGTGGTCAGAATGCCAATAGTTGAAAAGCAAACATGCTGTATTTCTCTTCATGCCTTAGAGCGCAACTTCACCTGAACTGGTTACACTGAAGGAAAAGCACTGGCCTTTTCCCCCTTTCACCATGTTTCCTCAAGCTGTTTTAGAAATTACATGGGCCATTTTTCCCCTCTGAGGCAGGTATATCAAATTAGGTAATACTTTTGTATAAACACTGGCTATCCTGCTAGTCAACTATGAAACCATTTGTCTCAGCTATCCTTACGATAATAGAATCATAGAATAGCTTGAGTTGGAAGGAACTCAAAGATCATCTAGCTCCTAGGCTGAGAGAGTTGAGGGTGTTCAGCCTGGAGAAGAGAAGGCTCTGGGAGGACGTTATAGCAACCTTCCAGCGCCTGAAGGGGGCCTACAGGAAAGCTGTGGAGAGACTTTTTACAAGGGCATGTAGTGATAGTACGTGGGCTAATGGCTACAAACTGAAAGAGGGTAGATTTAGACTAGATATAAGGAAGAAATTCTTCACTGTGAGGATGGTGAGACACCGGAACAGGTTGCCCAGAGAAGCT
The DNA here is from genome assembly GCA_013396635.1 of Penelope pileata. Taxonomy (NCBI): domain Eukaryota; kingdom Metazoa; phylum Chordata; class Aves; order Galliformes; family Cracidae; genus Penelope; species Penelope pileata. The sequence goes on along the minus strand of WBMW01003429.1, from coordinate 47,693 downwards.
GTGGATGCCTCCTCCATGGAAGCATTCAAGACCAGGCTGGATGGGGCTTTGAGCAACCTGGTCTAGTGGGAGGTGTCCTTGCCCATAGCAGGGGGGTTCGAATAAGGTGATGTCTAAGGTTTCTTCCAACCTAAACCATTCTGCAATCTCTAATGGAAGAACATGGCCAGTTTGCTACTTGAATTTTTTCAGTTTAAAAAGTCAGAATTTTCTGATGGGGTGGTTTTATTTTACTAGATAACCTGCTTATATTGTGATCTACATATCAGCTACAGTAAAGAGAGTTCTTTAATCTGGAAACACACCCAACCATCTCTGTGCATTAGTTATGCTTAATTAGGCTTAAATGTTTCATAGTCCATTCCAAGCATGAACTCATTGATAACAACAGAAAGGAGATAAACTACTACACTGCTGTCATTGAAGGTTAAGATACAAAACCACACAGGCAATTTCCATCTTACTTTAATCTGTGTTCCTTATTGCCACTTAACAATTTAACATTATAAAATGCTGAAAACAATCAACTACAGATGTAGTAACTGCCACTGCTGCAATTGCTATCAGCCAACACAAGCCTAAAACAACTAAAGATTTATCTTCATCTACAACTCTTGCATTATAAATATATATATATTAAAAAATGAAATATGCTGGAGAGCTTTAAACTACTAAAGAGCAGGAATTACAATGTAGTGGATGTGATTGTTCCTTCAACTCACTCATTTTTTTTTTTAATATAGTTTGCCCCTCCTTCTTTCCTCCTTTGTCAGTAGCTATAAGAAAATGAGAAATGGTAAATGATAGAAAAAAGGAAAGAGAGTCCTACTACTCCATTAAAAATCTCTCAAAAAATTAATTTAATGGAAGAAATAAAAATGTTTATTCCATGCAAAGAAATCACCTACTTCACAAGGAATACTTGTTATGTTACAGCTAGTCACAACAATGTTGAGATTTGTAATACATGTACGTCCATGATTCTACACTCTACATTTCTGCTCTTCTGAATAATCATAATAATAGAAAATCTTAAAAGCAGATGTAAGCAAAGCAATTATTTTTGTCTAAAGCCCATTTTCTCACACTTGTTAATAATTCCCTGCTCAGTGCTTTTTATATGGGCTTAGTGTTGAAGAGGATTCTCTACACGTATCTGAGCACTGAGGCCACAGCAGATTTGTATCTTCATTTGTATTTGTAAAGTAGATTTGTATCTTGATTACTATTATCTGAGCTTGATATCAAAACTGAACCTGGGACTCTGTCTTTCTGCCTCTCATGAAATAGAAATTACATATATAAGTGCATTTTCTACAGAGATCTGATTTTTTTCTTTTTTTTTTACTTAGAAGATCTTCTCTATTGAAACTCTATTAATAATGATTAGCACTTAAGCTGTAGTTCCACAAAGTAAATGTGTTCAAGAAGTCATAAATGCACCCTACCTTTGAGTTTCAGAAGAATAAACAGTATGGAGATCACAAAGACTATTCACAATAACTTATCAACTTAATGTTTCAAGGAACATGAACTCAGCAAACTGGATTAGTGCTTTTTGCTGTTTTGGGGATGGTTTTTTTCTTCTGTTTGTCTGTTCGATTGTTAACATTTGACAAAATTTACTTCCGTTTTAGAAATCAATAGAAAATATATTTTGAATACACACTCCAACAGGACTGGATTCTGTCCTTTTTTTAGATGAACAGCAATACACTTCATCCAAAATTTCACTTAAACCCACAGGACTATTTATGATCGGAAATTTCTGTTTTAAAATTTAATGAATTCAAAGAATATGCAGAATTTAACTGCAATGCAAAAACCAAAACTACAAGCAAACAAAAAACTATCCTGTAAAGAAAAGAAATCCTGCACGTTCTGCACCATTAATTACACAGTAAATTAACATGTCACTTCATGTCACTGTTATCTTTCTGATTCTCCTTTGCTTATGTTCTTAGCACTTAAGGTAAGTGCTTCCACAGAAAATATTCCGAACTTTTGCCTACCTTCTAGTGTATATCTTCTCTACTTTATGATATCTGTTTCCACTAGGTCTGCTATCCTGGATTTGAATGAAAAGAGTGATGGTTCTCCAAAATACCACAGGAATTTTCCTCTCACAAGCTGACGAAAATTCATAGTCAATTAATTCAATATAGAACATTCAGTATAGAACAACATTTTCAAGGACAACATAGATGATGTTTTTACAAGAAAAAGGTAAATTAGTAAAATGTTTTTACTTAGAGAAACAAATCCTAGTTCTTATTAGAATAGATGGATAGAAAGAGAAGGCTCTTCTAAGCTTCACACTCTATGAGCAGTGCTTTGATTTTTTCCTCTGTACAGAGGTAAGAACTGTAAGATTGCCTTGCCTAAATGAATACATAATTGAAAATTTATATCATAGAGAGTAGCAGACAATGGCAGATGCTTAACTAGGTTTAAACTATATTTAAGGTCCGTCATTTGGATGTTAACATTGTATTTTTGCTTATACCATCAAGAAGAAAATATCAGAATTTTTATCCTGCCATCCAGAAAAACTCATATTTGATGTATTACCAACTTCACTTCAGACTTTTGAAATATTTTTTCTCTGCTCTGGCAGTATAATTTGACAGAGGACCTATGAAAACTAAAATGGAACTTCTTTTCTAGACTGCAGATCATGCTCCAAATCACAGAAAGCCACTATATATATATTACTTCTAGAAATAAAATTGCAATTAGTTCAAAATAAATGTAAAAACTCAGGTATTAAAAGATGAATTTCCTACCATCCCATTATTACTTTAATTTCCATTGAAAATAAAAAATTCATAGTAGTCCATCTCTTTAAAAAGGCAAATAAAAATAATACTTGCAATGTTTCACTTGAACTCTGAATACTCGCAGCTCCAGCTATTCACAATAATTTACTCACCCTGAAGTTATGTGAAAAAAATGACACTCATATTTGTTCATTTATTTTTCTATTTTCTTAAATATATTCTTTTTTGTATGTCTGTGTAAAGTCTAGGCTGTTCTATTTGCTAGATTATTTTTGGATGATAACATTGTAATTAAAAATAACTGGTCTCCTAATTAGAAAGAATGACTAGTATGATTTAAAAAGTTTATGACTGAAACCAGTTACAACCTACTATGAAAAATAACAAAATTTCCTGCAATTTGAGAAAAATGTTTCTATAAAAATTCAATGAATCTTTACAAAAAATGCATTCCTTTTTCCTTCAGATTACTCTTGAATTTACTACCTCTCTCTAGAGAATCACTCAGTTCAGGATGGTTTAAGATGACTTACAATTGTTGTAAAGCTTAAGGCACATGGATGGGAAAGTGTAGGACAGTTTGTGAATGCTATACAAAAGACAGAAAAGGACTAAACAGAAGAACAGAAGTTTGCTTTCAGTAAATCATAAAATACACTAATATCAGCTGAGAATAGTTAGACGTATTCAAAGGGAGTGATGGAAGAGTTATAGCAAATATGAATGGAGGAGAGGATTAAGTGCAATACAGAAAAAGAGTAGTGAAAAAAGTGAATTTATAGATATCTTCAGGAGCAGATTGCTTTAGAATTGCATACTGTAAGAGTTTTAGAAGCCAAGATCAATGTCTGAGAACAGTTATCTTAAATTACAGCAAGCATCCACAGAACGACACTTTCAACACACAATATTCTTTAAAAAAAAAAAAGTGACACAATCACATTTTACTTCCAAGATACTACAGTTCAGCTGAGCGCATCTTATTTGGCAAATGTAGTCCAGCACTAGCCTTGACAAGAAATTAATGCAGTAGGATTTTTTTTCTTTTCCTTTTTTTTTTCTTTTCTTACGCTGCTGATTGGAACTATGGTTCTGTGGCAACTTCCTCTTTAAGTTAACACATGAGCCTGCTGCAGACAAAGCCATTTCTCTCATTTGGCTGAGCAAACGTTATGATTCACAGGGCCAGAATCATGCTAAATGAACTATAATCCAGCAGTGCTATTGGCAGATTTTATAGCATATATTTGTCTCTCACCCATGTAGTTTGTTCTATAATGTAAATTAATGACAAAGTAGTCCTGTTGCTGAGACAGGAAAAAATAAGCTCTGAGAAGCTTATTAGAAATTGAACTTGTCTCTGAATTTCTCTTTGCAATGAGAACTGTTTTTAAATAACAAAACAAGCCCTCAGAAGGGAAAGGAAAAAGGAAAAAATATTTGAGATACTGACATTAATAAAGTAGCTGAACTCTAGTCTTCCAGTCTCACAAATTTCATGAGTGACAGCAAATTGAGTCCAAAAGCACTATGAACAGCTCTTGTCATTTCACCTTAAATAGCCATGCTTCAAGAACAAACAGTAGATGAGAACAAACAAAATTATAGCAACGTCAATCATGCTTCCTATCAACATTCAGAGAATTGCTAGTCTTGGTGAGGTTTTCTTCCCAGACTTATTCTGAAAACAGTATGCTTTATTCAAATCTGCAACCACTAAAAATTGCTGTCAAAATTCCTGACCTAATTAACAGAAAAAAAAAAAAAAGAAAAAGGAAAAAAAAAAGCTGAAGTAATTTAAGAATATTGTTGACTTATACCAATGCTTCCTACAACAGAATCTGACTTGATAAGTGTTGTGCAACAAACAAACAGAAAGGCTCAAATATAAGAATTTAAATGCATATATTTTCCTAAATCACTGTAAATGACAAAAGCATTTTTGCAGCCTAAATCAGAACAATTAACAGTCTTGGACTTTTTCACCTCTAAATACTTAAACATGTAGTGAATGTAATTTTATTTTAAAAAATTTCTTCATGAAAATTAAACCAACCTTAACACTGATTCGCTGTGTCACTGAAATTGAAGTTACAATGATTTAGTGCTCTGGTAAATTTATATGGCAGTGTTGTTAATACATCAAATAGCTAAAATAGTTTATTTGCTGTACGAAATCAAAGCATTTATTAGGACTACAAAGTGCAAATCAACGGATAACAGAAGAGTATTTGAAGAGATTAAGGCCTTGCTGAACACTCATCTCTTTTCCAACAATCCTAGTGGCCAACAAAGAGCGAACACATGCAAAAGGTAAAAACTTCATGAAATGCTAGTCAAACTTTATGGTGTTAAGCCACAATGAACTGCAAACTCCTGTATACTTTCCATTGGTCAAGGAAACATGAAATGTGAGATGCAAGCTGATGATGCAAGCTGATGTCTCCGCAAACTATGAACTGTTATCAAAGCCCGCAGGAAACTAATATTGAGCCAAAAGTCAGCTTCAAATTAACATCTTTCCTTGGAAAGTTTAAAATTTATTTTATTCTTCAAAATGTTGTTTAAGCTGCAAAAAGAAATGAAGCTGAGAATAATGAACCTGTTCTGCTATTCACTATATCAGTTCTAATAGGATTTTGTTACCAGTGCAAGAGAAAAGGGAAAAGGAAGTGATGGAGTTTGAATCAGAGTGTCTGTCAAACCAGAGTAGTAACACACGGTTATCTCTGTTTTCCAGATTGGTGCTCTGTGTCAATAGTAACCCCAGCAGAAGAATTCTGGTCAAAAAGATGAACACTTATATGTGTAAAGAGAAAGGTGCAACAGAGCATTAGTTACTTTTGCTCTTTTCTGTGTGATTTGGGAATAGAAAAGAATTTAGACTGAACTTTCAGAATACAGTTGGAGATAATCCAAGAATAATTTATATAGAAAGATCATATACTGAGGAAGAAAAAATTCTCTTATTTCCTAAACCACTCATTCCCTTTGTATTCACAGCTATTTCCCTTCATAATGAAGGAATCCAGGCCTTTGGATTGAAGACTTTGTCAACTATTATGTTACATTATCTGAAGAGTACCAGAAAGTAAGAAACATCTCAATTCAGGTATTTGATATATTTAATCACATGATAGGTCTTATTACATTTAGTGGGTTGGCATCACAAAAAATAAACTAAAGCTTTCACTGTTATTGGTGTGCTTCCAGGCAACAGTTTCAGACCATTTGCAAATCTTTACTGGTATGAATATGAATGCTCCTTATACCATGCCTCTCAAAGAGACCAGGAAGTGTAAGCTTGCGATATGCTAAGAAAGAAACAAAAAATTCCAGATTTTATGGCTATGTCAGATCAACTCCAGTTGCTCAGCAAGTATTTCTGTTCCCATATAAGGCTTAAAAAGAAGTTAAAACAGTACAGTCAGATCTTCACTGATGCTTAGTCCAAAATGTTGCCATTTAATTACTTGTTTGGGAAGCTGTTCAATTTGCCCTCAGTCTAAAGCCATTAAAGTAACTCACCACAGGAAGCAGCAGGTCCTTCCTTTCAGATTTATGGGTTTACAACAGACTTGACAGCCAAGACTGTAATTTTATCACAAGATGCTCTTCTTGGGTTATCCAGAGCATCTCCTTCAGCTTAATTACTTTCAAAGATCCATTGGTTCTATAATGATTGACTGTAAACTGATTTTAATCTCTGGTATTTGGGAAGCTCTCATCTAGTGGGGAAACCTTCTTTGTTAGGAACAACTGAGATTTTTGACATAAGATTAATTTTAAGATATAGCTGGGAACAGTATGGATTTATGACTCCATTGTTAATATTATGAATAACGAATCACAGAGTCGTAGGGACTGGAAGGGACCTCTGGAGATCATCTAGTCCAATCCTCTGCTAAAGCAGGTTCCCTACAGTAGGTTACCCGGGAAAGTATCCAGGCAGGTTTCGAATACATCCAGATAAGAAGATTCCACAATCTCTCTGGATAGCCCGTTCCAGTGCTCTGTCAACCTCAAAGTAAGGAAGTTTTTTCTCATTTTCATATGGAACTTCCTGTGTTCCAGCTTGTGCCCCTTGTCCTGTTGCTGGGCACCACTGGAAAGAATCTGGCCCCATCTACTTTACTCCCATCCTTCAGATATTTACAAGTGTTGGTAAGACCTTGGTCTCCTGTTCTCCAGGACAAACAGTCTCAGGTCTCTCAGCCTCAAAGAAAAATTCTTGTTTTCACTGCTAGTCAGACAAAGCACAATAAAGGACCAGGACATATTGTTGAAATGAGAAACAACTAATAGGATGAACAAAAACTTTGTATAGTCAGACATGATGAAATGAGTATCATACGTCTTTCATGATAATATCAGCTGAAAAACAGGGGTTCAATAATTAAGGCCTATGACAAAGAAAAAATGATGTAGGTGTACCAATATGGTCTTACTGTCTAAACTGTCCTGTAGATTAGTATCTCTCTTTCCAATAATGTATAAATTGTTAATAATTGGTTTACTAACCAGTATAGGAAATTTTCTGGGGGAAAGAAAAAGCCACACCAAAAAACCCTTATATAATTATACACTGCTCTTCCATGTACCGACTAGAGTGAATTTTCTTCCTAGCAGCCTGTGTGGTTTTATGTCTGTGACTAAAATAGTATAGATACCACATCAGTGTTTTAGTTGTTTTAAACAGAACTTGCACATCATCAAGGTTTTCTCATTTTCCCACTCCACACCAGAAGTAAGTAGGCTCTGAGTAGGCAAGAATTTCAAAGGGGATACAGCTGGGACCACTGAACAAAACTGACCAAAGGATGATTTTATAACATTTCATTTTCCACTCAGCAGTAAAATCTCAGGGACAGGAGGAGGGGAGCTGCTGGCCAGGATCAGCCCACCTGAACATTGCATTACCACAGAATTTGCTTTACAGGTTTAAGTTGGTACGAACATAGGATGATTACTCAGCTGTTCTTCTAAATCATTACACCTGGTGTGTCCTAGGATTCTTTTCAATGCATTTTTCTCTTAGTAACTATCAGTTAAAATTGTATTTAGTCCAAGTAACAATGGCATAAAATACCTCGTTAACTTAATAAGCAGATGTTTTTCCCTAAACAGAAGCTGGAATATATTTCCTAAAATCTGATACAGGATTTCAAGACTGACTTAGTGCAGTTCCAGAAATAATTTCTGGAAACAAGAGATTGAATATTAAAATATTCCTAGTTTGTAAGCTCAAATTCCATCTATCAGGTTGCACTACAAATTAGAAGTCCAATAATGGAAAAATTTCTACTTTTGTCCTGCATATTGCTATAGCACAAAACACACTAGAAGATTTTTGCTTATATTTCAATCTTTAACACCCTTTTTTTTTTAATAGAACTTTTAGCTGTTGTTTAAATCTGAAATCAGAATCCGTCTATAGCTATAGAAAGATTTTTACAACTTCCTCTTTGCCCACTGTATCAAGAAAATCCCTTGTTTACTTTCTAAAAATTACATTCCTAATATTTACATGAATTCTTAAATGTTGTTTTCTCTGTTTTGTCTTTCCTCCTCTGTAATCCTTCAATAACGCAAAACAAAATAACTAAAAATTCAAAGAAAATCCGACTCCACAGTATTCCAGAGTACACAAAAACATTGCTGTGATTGTTGAATACTCAGAAATTCTACTTATTCTTTTAAACAACACTGATATTTCAAATTCCTACTCTCTACATTTGTTTTCATTTGACATATACATTTGTGAGTAAGACTCACCAGTTTCATTGGAACATATGAAATCAGATTGGATTTCACTGAAGCTGAATCTGTAAGCCTTTCATTAAGTTTACGGGAAATAAATATCCTAGAGCAAGAATGGCTTTGTAAATGAGATATTGCTTGACCCCCATCTTCTCCAAACCACACTGTGAGATTATCTTTTTGCATACACTCATTTGATGTTTTTGATTTACAGATAAGAGTCTGAAACTCTTAACACTGTGGCACTATTTCCACTTAAAATATGATGATTAGGATGTGCTCAGGAGTTAAAAAAATTAAAGATACCAAACTAACACCCCTCATCCTTAATTTCAACCTGTCACAGTTCCCATTTCTTAGTATTTCATTTTCTTCTATCTCCTTACTCCCCACAAAAGCATAGTGAGACTTTCTCTACCACAAAGCTTGTACTTTTACCTAAAGACAAGTAACGAAAGTCATTTCTAAAATGTTTCATACTGGACTTATTAAAAGAAGCATGGTAAAAAGTCACAAATCACACACATGCACATAATTACCTAGATAAAAGTTCTCTTTCTGGTTATTAATGAGCTACTTCTTACAGATCTTCAATAAGTAACCAGGAAAAGCAAGCCATCTGTCAATAGGTTTAACTATATGGACCTCAGAAATTTTAAGAAATGTGCAAATAAAAGGGGGCTGTAAACTTGGATACCAAGGTCCAAACTCTCACCAATACTTTCTGTGGCATTGCATATGTTCCCACCTGTAGAAAAACAGGAGTTTGACATGTTCTACCTCCTACTGAAGTCATGATACATTTGTTATCATTATGCACCATGTCCATCTTTAAGATTACATGCACATTAAATCTGAAACAGAACGGTATTCTTGTACTACAAGAATAATTACACCCATTTTATCCTTTTCAACATATCAAGATAAAAAGTAACTCATGTATATTAATTACTAAATTTAAACTACGTTTTATGTTTAGTGAATTCTCACACATGAATTGTAAAATATGTGAGGTTCGGGACTCCAGTAAAAGAATCACTTCTATTTACACAGAATTAACAGAAAATGTATGATGAAAATCAGAACAGGTAAAGCTGAATTACCAAGAAACTTTTGGCATGACATTATTTGCTCACTATTAAGAGCTAATTTACATCCTTCTAGAACTTAGAACGTAAAATTTCAGTTTACATTCATTTTGGATGTGTAGAAAACATTATTGCATAAATGTTTTATTTTGTGTGTGTGTGTGTGGTTTTTTTATACAGAAAATAAATGAAATATGAAATATTATATGAAATATGAAATAAAAAATATGAAGTCTGAATACCATTCTACCATTCTATCATTTCGTGGTTGATTATCAAGCTCTTTGTATTTAGGTAAATGTCTCAGTTTTAATAAATACCTCATAGGAATAAAAAATTCAGGGATACATCATGGCTACTTCCTTTCTTTTTCCTATTACATTTTTCTGTCTTTGTAGAGAGATGACACCATTTTTCTGCCCTTTCGTCACCTATGCACAAATCAGGCACTACTTTAAGCTCTTCTGTAGGTATATTCTCAATGTATTAGCTTGCTTCAAAGTCAAACCCAAAGCTTAATAATTTAAAAGAGGCATTGCCTCTTTACCTTCGTAGGCTTTCAATCGGAACAACCAAGCACTTTTCCTCCATCTGCTTGGAAGCTGTGAAGAATTATTGCATTTCAGTAATTTTGAGAGCTTGAGGTTTCAGTTAGGATCAAAGAAGCTGTGATGATTTCCCAGTTTGTAATATCTTCCCATCTTTGTGTCTATACTTTCTAATCCTCTAAGCACATACCCTTATAAATCCTAGAGCAAGTTCAGGGAGCAAGAAATGCAGGATTAAATTTAGAAGGTGTTTAAGTCTTAGCAATTTATGAAGAAAATACAAGCACGTTTCCTTATTTATGAGAGATAGACTGACAGCATTTGTAACACAGTAAATCTTTGTGCCATATGTATAAAACTGATCAGGAAATAAAAATTACAACATTGAGAAAACTGAAACTATAGAAGTTGAATGAGTGTAGATAGGAGAGGAGATATATGAATTCGTATCAGAGAAAATCTAAAATGCATCACCTAAAACTCCAGATCTAACAGATACTAGGTTTAATAACTTAATAATTCAAGTTGGAATTATGCAATACGGCTGGAGAATGGCAAACAATGCCGGTATCATAGAGCATGGGAAAGGCCTTGATTAGCTGCAAGTTCATGGTCTCCCTAGAAACCAGATCTATAGGTAAAATGCATGTATGTAATTTTAGTACTTAAAACATGATTTCATCGAACTATATTGCACCATGTTTATTTGGTATCCATAATGATTTTCTCAACATTAGTCTTAGATTTCAATAAAGCAGCTGATATTTTTATATGGGAAATAATTGAATGGTATAAAATGGTGTAACATGAAAGAAGTTATGACATTTTAAGCTGCCCAGAAATTTGAAGTGAATCATCTATGTAAGCATCTTCAAAATGACAAAGAACTTTGAAACTGAAGATTATATTCAAAGCATAATGTAGAAAAATATTTTTTTAAAATACATAGTCAACTTCAGGAGAGCAGAAATGAGCTCAGAAAGCAATGTGCTTCCACCCCACAGTGTGGATTCTCTTCCTGGAGTTTAGTGTCAATCCAGCTACCTTTCAGTGGATTTCAAGGCTGCAAAAATGCAGTACAGCTGCTTTAGTTCCTAATGAAAATCTTGTTATTTCTGATGTTGCTAAGCCTGGTTACAAGTTAGCCTCTCACTATTTGTGGCAATTTCTTAGTCTCTACTACTCATGCAGACTTCTTATTTGTGTCTCTCTGGGTGTCTGACTATAGATACTAAATAAGTAGCACTGAATATGTAATTAATATGATTCTATGATTCTATGATAAATTATTGATCATTAAAACATATCACAACACTGAAGGCTTACACAAGTGAGTAAGAAACTAGCTAAAGCATGATGTGTAAGAAAATTTCAGGAAAACATGCAGAAAAGCAGAACTTCTTGTGGCTAAGTCTAATATAGCAGTTGTATTACATGGCTTTAGCACAAGAAATATACTTGCTCTGATCAAAATGGATGATAGCATGAAGTTGAGAGACATCAATACAAAGGAGGAACAGAATATTACCCATGAAAAATTAGGTGACTTTGAGGTTTGTAATTGAAATGGAATGAAGTGTAATAGAACAAGGGTAAAGGACTATTAACATGAATCCATAATATATAATGAGAGTATATCAGCTAAAAATGATAAAAAAAAAAAAGGCCTGGCTGTATTTATTGATTGCAGGTTGGCTATAAATCACTGGCATGATGCAGCTGAGAAAGAGGGAAATGAAATTTAAAGATGCATCAAGAGAAGTGTTTTGGTAGAAGTAGACAGCTATTAAAGTCTTTTTAGCAAACCCCTTGGAAAGACTTCATCTGAAACATATAATCTGATTCCAGTTATCCAAATTTTCAGAAAGATGAACTAACTCTAGAATTAATGTGGAGGCAAGTTCCAAGAAGCAACCAAAGAAAAAGCCTGCCAATATCATAAAAAAGAAAAAGATGGAAAGAAAATTGCCTCACTTGGTCCTCCCCACAAAAGTCTGGAAATGTAGTGCAGCTGCTCCTTAGAAGTACACGGAAGATACCAAAGAAGGGAAAGAAAGTAGTGGACAAATAATGGCATATGAATCAAAGCTTGTGAAGTGGGCACAAGTAAACTGAGGCTGAAAACCAGAAGACATTTGCATATGAATGTAAGACTCTGAAGGAGCCTTTCTGGAGAAGTGCAGGAGGGCAGCACAATCAATTTTCTGATAGAAACTAACAAATAAATGTGGGAGGTGGTAGGGGTGGTATAATTTTTTGTGACAACAGATAACAATTTGAACGTCCCTTTCCAAGTAGTACTTGGCTCCCACTTCCAGTTCGTCTGCTAGGTCACGTCATTATATGAAATGTTATTGCTCTAAATCAGAATTTATAGGGTTAGTGTATGTACCAAATCTTTTCAGGAAGAAGAATTAATTCATATTCTTATCTTAATTTTGTCATCAAATCTTTTTATGGCTGTTTCAAAAATGATGCATAAAGAGTGATTTTTTTTAAGTAAGTACATGCTAAATTGGTTATAACTACAAAGTAAACCTATCATTATGCTCTTCTGAAGAACAGGGGGGACCAGAGGGAAGGAAATCAGTACAGGAAATCATTTATGGTAAATCATTATTAACTGGAAAAAAAAAAAAAAGACATAAAAAATTGGGTACCATTTTACTAAGAAAAACCTAACGAACACATCATTCCACCCCTGAAGAAATACAGAGATCATGTATCTAGTTGTAATTGCATGATAAGGAAGTTGCACATGAATTTTCTACATATTCATAGAAATTCAGCTGAGCAAATTTCTCAGCTTGACTTTGTTCATATTGATTTGATTAAACACTCCTATCTCAGACAAAATATAGTCTGCATTTGACAGAACTGCTGCAAAAGAGCCTGAAGCATGTAATTAAGGTTAGCATTATGTATTTTCCAACTCAGTCAGTTTAAAAGACAGCTGTTAGCACTAAAAAAATTTTACTTAAATGTAGCAGAAGGGAAAAGCTAGAAAAGGAGACTACATGTGTTTCATACTGGACTTAGTACCACCTATACTACTGGATCTGAGTATCTGCAAAAATACAACTCCTGCAAGCACCTTCTACAAACAAGAAAAAAAATAAAAAAAAGAAAACAAACAAAAAAAGAAGCTAACCCATGATAGTTGTAAAGGAATAATTGATCAGTTGGACATAAAAATTGTATATTTGCATTAACTAGAAAAAAATTAGTGCATTTGCTGTAGAATACTATCATCATTTTCCTCAGAAAACTCTAGTGTAGTCTACCAAAACTATTGGATTTACAATCAATAAATGCAACATAGCTGATGCAGTAATATCTTACAGTGGGACAGAAATTAATTGAGCAGTAATTTAAGCAGTTTGATACAAAGTGTGCATTAGATGTATTCTCAATCTTCACTAATTCCAACGCAATGGATGGGTGGTTAAAGACATAAAAATAATAAAGAACAGATAAAACACAGGTCAAACTGATTCTTAATCCCACTGAACTGCAAAACAACATCATAAAAAATTGTTACAGAAATGTCTGTATTGTTTAGTAGCTTTCTGAGACTTGCTATAGCTTTACAGTTATACACGAATTTAAATAACAACACAAACTACAATCCTGTTGGATACCACCATACATGAGAATGAAAAATATTGTAATGTTCTTCGGTTATAGAGATGTGACCACAACAGAAGCAATGACAGCAGATCACTTTTACAGCCTTGAGAAGAGCAATGTGTAGACTGTCCTTTTCCGTAAGGGAGTATCACATAATCAACAATCTATGGCACGATTTAAGAGCAAGTAAAAGGAGTCATTGCTTACTACGTTGCAACCTTAGACCTTAGATGTTGTGGTATTGAAGGAATTGTAGTAGACATAGTGGATCATGTAGAATAAACTGGCTCCCAGTTGTCTCTGAACAGCATATCAATCTTGTATCATCGATATAGCCCTTGTAGTTGAGATGCAACAAGGCATATCTCCTCATTTTCAAAACAGAAAGTAACTTAAATGCCCAGGATTTAGTGATGATTTATTCTTCATAAATTTCAATTTTTAATGGTGGCTTTTTGGTCAGAGTTTGGTAAGACACTGGAGAAAATTTGCACAAAGTATTTTGATTCATTATGCCCTCTTGCAAACACTTCAATAAATCCACACCAAAAATCTTGCAGACGTAAAGTACAACCTTTCTGTGGGAAATTGATGCGAAGAATCAAATCAATTGACAGAAGTGCACTAAGCTTCTGTCAGCTTTTAGGTGCTTGCTACAAACTGAATGTGTAAATATAACTCAACCAGTTTCTATAACTTTGAGCTTCTGGAGTGAAGCATAAGAAGGAGATAGTGCATCTAAATTACAATCTGACTTTTGAAAAACCAGGAGTATGTTGGGCAGAAAATCTCATATTCCTTCTTTCCCATGACTGTGAATCTTCCCAGGGAAGGTATATGAGATAACTTTTAAACAAACCACAACTGGAAGGTATAATCTCTGTATACATCTAATGTATTCTATTCTGTAGCTGGTATTGCTTCACAAGATCAGACCAGAGCTAGCTCTGCAACTACCAGAATATAAACAAATGCCATAACGTGAGACTTTATTGCTTTTCTATACGGATCTACTCCTGTTGGACAGTGCTATTGGTTAATGTAAACCTAGTAGAGTAAGTAAATAGCATAGTATTGTAAATAAAGCAGAGTAAGACCAGGGAGAAGGCAATAGGTTATAAAACATTTTGCAATGAAGAGAACTCCACAAATCTGAGAACATGTGACAAAGAAGTTCTGAGGACTTCAGCAGACCTGTGTTTACCTCTAATAACTCTCAAAGAACTAGAGAGAATACAAGTATAATACAAAAGCCCTCAAAACTTTGCCACACAGGGAAATAATTATAAAGCACATATTCTGAAAGATAAGAGTTGAAACCAGAGTTCAGGTTACTTCACTGCAGAAGCTAAGATTACAGCATGACTGGATAAATTTCCATTCTTGGTTGATATTTTCAAAAGTAAGTCTGAATACATTAAGAAGTTGTAAAACTTCAGTTGTATTTTTATTGTACAATTAACTGTTGAAAAATCATGCTCACAATAAAGAAAAGCTAGAAATATTTTCTTGATCAAAAAACAGAGAAATCTCTATTTCATAATTTAACAGCCCAGATTTCCTTTTAGAAAGTAGTCACCTAAATGCATTTTTAGTACTCAATACTTCATATGAAGTAAGCAGAACTGAGTATGAAACCTGTTTATAATTCCAGCTGAGAAATGACATTGGACTGGAATGCATAATCACATTTTCTGAACAAAGAGAGGGAGACAGCTTAGCAGTTTTTCCTTGGGGATTAAAATAAATAAATAAAATTTAAAAACTGGAAATATTTTCAAATCTTCATAGATTTCTGTAGAATAGGCAGAATCCGATAGATTTATCATCCTCTACTACCTCCCTTATCTCATCACTTTGCAGAAAACTAATCCTTCAAATGAGTTTTAGACTTCACATTGTTCTTATAGGACGAATTCATTACACAGGACCCCACTTTCAGGCATAAGAGATGAGAGTCTCCAGCTCAGACAGAGCAGAAACAATGACCAGCCAGAAAACACGTACTTAGGACAAATGACGATATATATTTAAGAAAACCTGTTATTCTCTGCTCTACATCTATTCTTGGAAATCAAAACTCAAGTTTCTAAGCATTCCATCAAATACATGCTATATTAACCTAGAAGTCATTCTGAGATAACAATGTTATGTCCAAAACTGATTTCTTTCTCACCTGTGTTTATTGTGAATTCCTTAAGCACAATGCAAACACAGAAAAACTTCACCTTTTTTGAAGAAGCCAACAACTACAGGCTTTAATATGCAACTTCATATTTGAGGTGCGATTTCATATTTTCACACGATCTGAGAGGTGAAAGAATTTCATAGGAGTAAAAAGAGTCTGAAATTCGATAAGAAAAATTGCTTTCTTTGGTCACTAGGTGTTTCACGCACTTACGGTTCCTACTGCCATGTAATCCTGAGTATCATAGTGTTGACAAGAAAAAGAGATTCCTATGGTCAAAAAGCTTCTTTGAGTCTATTAAACAAAGATGACTAATATGCAGCCTTTTTTACAGCTCCTTTTTCAAGTACATTTCAGGTTTGCTTATCTGTCATTCAAGCTTAACTACCGAAATTGACTACTGAACAGCTGGAAAACAGATCACCTTTAAGTTCCTGTTTCTTGATATTCAGTTCATATTTGCTGCAATCTACTTGAGTTGCACTGTTCCGTAGTATGCAGCCGAATTTTATCTCAATGCAAAAATATGCTGAATTACTCAGTTGAGAGTTTTGTTGCACATTTTTCTTCCGCATTTTAGCAGAAGACAAAAACTGAGGGAAAACACAAACACATAGGTTTATTCATCTATTCAAATCAAAGTTCTTAGTATGCAATCACACCCTTAGGCAAAGAACAGAACAAGCAATTCAAAGTCAGAGATACTCCAAAAGGAAGTAAAAACAGATATGGTGAATTTAGATATTCAGACAAGGTTGTTTATTCAAAATAGTTCAGTCATTTTGCATTCTTCTCAGTGTTCTGAAGTTGATATTATGTTTTAATGGACTTAGAAGATATTTTTATAGTATCTTCCTAAGGAAACAGATGTAAATCTGACACAAATGAAGGAATAGAAGAATGGACCTGGAGAGAGGTAGAATAACCTGCTAAGAAAAGTTGCAGAAAACATCCAATCTATCAAATTGTCAGCAGGGAGACTGTCAGCCTCCTGAAAAACTAAAAGAAAAAATACAAATACTGAAGACTTCTGAATAGCTTCTCAACACTGCTATAGTATTTCTAGGCTTAAATATAAGGGGAACAGAAAAATCATGCCATGTTTCATGCTCTTGACCACATGTGGCTTGGGAAAATATGACACAGGGCCAAGTCTTGCACAGCTTTTCATCCCCTCATATTGCAGGGTTTTCAGGTTCTTTTTAAGACCTTTTCTTCATTGTAAATTAAGTTTAATTAATGCTACCACAGGGACAGACCATTGTTGCAGATGATTCAGATAAGCATGGTCAAAGGTAGACTTATATTGTCTAGATCCCTGATTTTCTAGAGCTACTTGCTCAGTTCACAGTTTTCTTCTAGTCCTCTAAATAAAATTTTAGATTCAGGCATACACAATCAAATCTCAGCTTTCTGCTTCTAGGTATAGTACAAAGATATTTGATATATCATATCCTCCAAACATTTGCTGCCTAAATGACATGCAATGGGTCTCTTGTACTCAGTAGCAATCAGATGACTACAATCTCACCTCATATGTAGTCAATCAATGAGCACAAGTGCAGCAGTTATCTGACAAAAGTCGCTTTTTGGCAAGTATCTGAAACAATTTTTTATCCATTTATTTGACCTCAATTTGGTGTGAGGCAACTGAAGCTACTGTTTTGACTGGGAGATACTGGATATTTGGCTGAAATGTTCTCCTTTTCTACCCAAATGCTATTTCTGGATGGCAAAGAGGATCTGGCTAGTAACCTTAAGAATAGTGCAACAGTTTTTATTACCACATGCAATCAAGTATGCATAAAATTCAGCAGTAAGCTGTGTACTTGGATTTTTCCTCTAGCTTTCCTTGGTATTTCAGAGGATGCTTGTGCTCCAGAGTGTTCATTCTGTAGGACAGGCTGGGACCATGAGGGACTGACCCTCTGTGAAGATATATTTTGGACTCTATATTTCCTTAATCTAGAGTGGCAAATGATCTTAACATTTCTTCTGTCTATACACAATTTAATCAATGACTACCTCCAAAGACATCAAAAATACCACTATCATTCTGTATGCCAAGTAAAAGCTATCAAAATGTTCCTATGGTACAACTTAGGGCTATCTCGGAAAACACAAGTAATGGAAGCGTTTCCCAGGAAGTATTCGTACTTTAAGCTAATGCAGAAATGTGAGTCACTATAACAAAAATTGGAGCTATAAAATAACATTATCAGGGATAAATTCACACGAGAAGAAAAGCAGGACACTAAACAGATATCACTTTCTCTTAAACCTCTTCAGTCCCACAGTCAGTACTGAGTGAGATAATAAGGCTATTATCTAAAATAAAGAAAAATATGAATGTGTTGCTCAATATTTTGTGTATGAAAAATGCAAAATCCTGGTCTTATTTGTCTCATAAAATGTCGACAACATTATTGATTAAAGTAGAATTATTTTGGATTTAAACTAGCCTAAGAGAGTAATTTGTATTAATTGTCTTGGTTAGGAACTATTTTCCATGAATTTCACACTCTATGTAATTAGTACTGAACTGCCATTATTAACTTCTCGAGATTTCAGCAGCATTCTGTGAAGATCTGGTTATTAAATACTGTTTCAAAACTACAACAACATTATCTACAGATTAGTCTATGATTTAATCTTGAAAAAAATATGCTGTTTTACTGTTGTTTTTTACACAAAAATAATAATCAATTTGTTGGCAATCAGGTACTATTGCTTTACTTTGAATGTTAGAACAAATCATGACGTCAAGTAGTACAGAGTAACCCTTTGCCTAATTCAGGTCAGCTATCCTGGCTCTGCTCCAGCCCCTAGTGCCATGCCATAATGGCAATGGCTCTTCTGCTGAGAGGCCAGGTCTTGCCCTGAGTGTGTACCTATTCCTCAGCAACAATCAAAACATCGGTGTGCTACTAACAATGTCTCAGTTGAAACCAGGGCAAATATTAAAATGATGAAATAATCTCATTTGTAGAAAATACAATTCTTCTTACAGTCTGAGTAATTTAAGACATTTAAGATATCGGGTAGAAAACAGCAATGAAATGTGTTTTTTTGCAGAGTTACAGAAAATGGAGAGGAAGGAAAGCAAGAATTTCTATTTGGTCACAACTCCATTTAAGATGTCAAGCATCAGCAACCAGAGCAAGATGTAGAATTTGAAATAAATCACAGGAGGGGAAGAAAAAAAAATGAAGACAGAACAAGAAAAGAAATATGTTCAGAAAAATGATCTTGAGAGATTTCCTCTTAAAGAAAGCCCATGAAAAAAGGGAAGAGAAATAGATTTTGTAAGATGAAACATGTACTAAGTTCCAACATTCTTTACTGAGAGCATTATTATTTGTCTTGATAAATGGTTGGCTTTGATTACATAATTGGTATTACTCTGTTTCATAAAGCTGTAGATACATCTCATATGTAAACTTCATAAACTGTGAGACACACAAGAGGGACATTACACACCACATGTAAATGACTTAGAGAGGAACTGCCATGAACTCCCATTCAACTGCTCATTTCAGTATTTCAATTCATCTTTGTTCTTCACTATTAAAAAAAAAAGAAAAAAAAAGATAAGAAAAAGTGAACATACTTTCTGGAAAAAAAATATAAATTGAAGACAACTTATTTGTAAGTGTAATGTGCCAGACAAAATTTAAAAGACATATCACTGATGAATAATCACAGCAATCTGAGTGTCCAACAAGATAATTTTTACCACTGTTCCAATAATGCTAAATGTAACATGCCTAGCTGACAAATGCAGTAACACAGATACAAAGATAATATCACCATTTCTGTCTTTTTGGCAGGAACACTTTTTAAGACCTATCATCTGTCACTTAAGCACATTTGTGAGGAGTGCAATAACAAGTAGCATCAGGAACTCTGAAAAGACACCATGATCACACACAGAGATTTTGTTCAAGAAATGCTGTGACCTGAGCATTACATGAGAAGAGCCACCACATTAAGTTTTTCTGGAAGAATAAAGCAACAAGGTTTTCAGATTTTCAGCTGATGTTCAAGCTAGTCATGCGCATGTTCGTATATTATTTCATTCACCACAGATGAGTGAAAAGTTAGAGGAAAATGTCACAGATCATGGAAATTTTCTTCCATTGCCTCAGTCATGATTTGCCCACATCTAAAACATTACTTCATTACTTACTTGCTTTTACAAGTGTTTACCAATGTATATATAACTAAAAGAACTTTATGAATGCAGATTTAGATTTACAAAGCTAAAAGAACATAAAAAGAACACGATCTTAAAGCTCTATGATGAAACGTAAGTGAAAAAAACATCATAATTTAGTGTATTCTACTCAACCATCTCACTTGTGTATAAATATAATGTTGTTTCTAAATGATTGCTCTTTCCCTTCTTCCCAAAGACCCTGTTCCATTCAGTACTTGTGATAAATGACATGTTATTAATGATCAGCTGGTCAATATTTGCTTTGAACTGTTAAAACCTGTGGTGAACATGTTTGTTCATGTGTTTTGAACTTTCTATGGCACTTTTCTGAACAAAGAGCTGCATCATAGAACATAATCTTTAAAATGGTCAGCAAAATGAAAGACTATATCACTCAATTTTTTCAGATAGTTGACAGAGGCATAGACAGACAAAGGAAAAAAATCCTGTTAATTTTTGTGCTTAATAACTCCAGCAAATGATTTTTCAGAAGGTGATTATGATGCAGTACTTCATCCATCCAAATTAGCATTCTCATTGGTTTCAGTCATTACTGTTCAGCTTTTCTGAAAGATATTTCTACAGAAATATCAAGCTCTTACTCTGAAAAATGAGAAACACATCAACTGCTTGTGAAAAGCATAGTTTGAGTTAACTATCTAGTGCTACAAAGGAGAATAAAGGCAAGAACAGAATCCTTGGGGCAGTAATTAGATCCTATACTAATACACTATCTCATTCACTACCAAATGACTTTCAAAAAAGACTTAAATCCTACGGTATCAGCCCCTGCTTACTCTAGTATAGATTGACTGTAGCTTAAATTTGTAGAAGAGCTTCTTTGGACTGTACAGAACAAAATAAAAACACTATTATTAACAAAATAATTATTTTTAAGAATAATAACTAAGAAGATCCACACATTTCATGTTTGCAGGACTTTTCTCCCAAATGACAGCGTTGTCTCAAAACCAACTTTGCAAGTACCCATCGAGCACTACGATACAGTGAATTGTGTCAATTTGCTGTCTTCTCTATTCAGGAGACTGTCAGAGAGTGACTAGATGGGAATATTCCCATTATGGACCCAGCATGGTCATCAACTAGATGGTTTACCAAAGATAAGTCTGTGAAAGCAAGAAAGAAAAAAGTACAAGGAAGCTTAATTAACCTACTGGGATTTCAAAACTTCACTGAAATACATGTGGCAACTGGGAATGTTTTTCTGTTGATAAATAAAAATTTAGCAAAAAGTCAAATTGGTAGAATCTATCCACTTTACAATTTTCCATCCTTAAAGCAGGTGTATCTACTGAAAATACGGCACAGGGATCACAGAAACAAAGAATGCCTGTGATGGAGGTTTTCCTCCATCAGCAGAGAAATACCAAGTCTGAAATTTGATGTTCCACTTATAGATCAGAGAGGAAATGACCTTTGGTGGACACAACTTTCCTGTGCACTCACCACAATTCTGTCCTCCTCGTCCTATTCCTAATTCATTCTTTTCAGGTGTCCTCAGCTGGCAGTCTGCTCACCTTCAGCTATCTGCTCTTCCCACTGGCTGACCCGTAGTTGCTCAATATTTTCAACTGTAGTCCCAGATAGTTTATCACTAGCTTTAGACCCAAACTGCCTGCTTTTCTATAACTATTCTTCAGTAAAATAGTCTAGCTTTCTTTTATTCTGTTATCTTCTCTAGCCAGGCTCAGCTTCCTATTATATCTGCTCCAGACTTGTAGTCCCAAACTTCTCCTTTCTACCCCTTAACTCATCTTTCTGCCCCTTTTGTATTTAATCAATCAGCTTGTTTTACAAAATATCATCTAAGGAAGCTTAGATAAGGTGATCATGACTATATATTCGTGGCAAATGTTTTAGTGCTTACTTTATAAAAATTATTTATGCCATCATAAATTATTATTTATACTTTCTCTAAATTCTGAAGAGTCCTTTGAATAGCAGCTACTAGCTAAAAGGCATAATAAAATTAATAAGGTGTGCAATAGATATTTAGAATACCGGCTCCTTTAAAATCTGGGATAAA
Organism: Penelope pileata; assembly: GCA_013396635.1. NCBI lineage: Eukaryota > Metazoa > Chordata > Aves > Galliformes > Cracidae > Penelope > Penelope pileata. Next base: position 25,433 of record WBMW01003429.1, on the reverse strand, counting down.
AAAAAAAAAAAAGAAAAACACCTCTCCCTCTCCCCAAAATATCTGACATTTCTAATTTATGATAGTTCTTCCTATCTGTAATAACACAGTTTGCAAGGAGTCTGCATTAAGGGATTACTGGAGCACATAACTGGAGAATGAGTTAATTAGGTTGCTTTGTTCAATAAAATACGCAATTCAAAGAATCTTGTACTTACCTGCTTAAATACCATTAGATAAAGGGAAAAAGCTGACAAAAGAAAACCTGACAGTAAATAAAAAAAGAGGAAGACAATGTATTCTGGAAGAAAAAATTGAAAAATCACTGAGCCGTGAGGACAGTTCCATCGGAAGAACTATCTTATATTTGATGTCAAAACATGAAACCAAGAGAAGTCTAAAAATTTCTGAATGCACCTAAATCAACATAAACACATACCATTAGCAAAGCAACAAGAAAGAGTTAAACAAGAGTCTTTAACACAGCTAGAAACCGGGAGGCTGCAATAACCTTATCATCATTGCAGAAGTGAGTTTTACTGAAAAGAAAATATTATAAGTGAAAGAAAATATAAAAGAAAATATTAAAAATGGGTGAATTCACAGGTGTAAAACAGTGAGTGAAGTCTTGGTTGTCATGTAAATAGGATAAATCATGCTACAGGCTGCAGACAGACTGTGCGTAAGATGCACTGTGATATATTTATTTGAGACTACTTGTAAGCAACTTACTTCCAGAAGCTAGAAGGTACATTAAAGATATTATGGGAATGGCATTAGCACTATATAAACAACATACACATTAAACTTAGTAGATGTTTGCCAATAAATTTTCTCTTAGGCTGGGAATTTTACCATGCTGTCTTCTATTATTTAGGCACTCAGCCATAATATTGCACTCTATGTTCTTTATAATCACTTTTCCTCTCTGATATAATAGCAAAGTTTAAAAAAAACAAGTGATCAACCAACTTTTTTTCAAAAAGTTTTCATGAAAAAATCCATAATTGAGCACATTTCCTGTTCTAGCTTCTGTTTGGGGTCAAATTAATATGGCAACTAAAGGATCTGAAGAATAACCCAAATACTCTAAGCTTTCACTTGGCAAAGTGTATACATTCACAGAAAGGAAGGTGTGCTTTAGTTCGGCCTTATCCTACAACAGTAATCAGGGAGCCCATCAACCTTCCAGTACACTCCTCTTGCTAAAATAAAAGGGAAGTATGAGCAGAGACTGCAGGCAGTGGATGACCTGAAATAGGAAGAAATGTGTTGAGAAACAAAGGAGACAGGAATATCTGTAGTATAGATTTTTTCAGCAATCCCAAGAAAGAATTAAAAAAAACAACAACAACAAAAAAAAAAACATTGTGCATCTAATTTAATTGAGGAAATTCTTTTCTTTAACTTATTCTAATGATTTCCACACACAGTTTATTGAGCAGGCAGCAAAAGTAGATGGATGCATATTTAAGAAAGATGCACAGTGATCAATTTAAATGACAACCACATTTAACATTATCAAGAGTTACCTGAAAAACCATTTACTACAGTCATCTTTTGCATCTGGTTGTCTAATGGTGCTTTTAATGAAAGAGACAAGCATAACTTAACCAATTACTTAGAGATATTGAAATCTGTCATGTCGTTGACTTCTTACCACACTTTTTATTGGACCTTTAGCTTTTTTCCTTTAAAGTGGAAAAAATTAGAATTAGGCAGCTTTCAAAGTTATGAAATATGAGGTCATATAGTGACAAATTACACCACTTAAAATTGGAAATAATTCTAATTAAAAACCCATCTTATTTGGAAGAGCAACTCTCTGTCATTCAAAAATTGAGGATTCTAGTTAGCACTGTTTTGGTTAGTTGAGCTAGAAGATCCTAGTCAACACAGAGTGTTTTAAATTGTAAAACGCATATTCCTGGTTTTGAACAGGCATTGCTTTCCTTGGAACAAGAGTCTTCAGTAAAGAAGTTCATATTTTTGTTTCTCCTCCCAAATATCCTCTTGACGTAATTCTAAAAATCTTCTGTAGTTCATTGCCTTCTTTTCAATAGTGGAAAAAAACAAGTACTCTATTTACTGAATCAGCTAATGCCTTTTGCTCGATTTTGCCTGGACCTTGCTCTTAGATGCCAGATCATGTATACTTATTGAATCAGAGAATAGCAGAATACTGCAGCTGGAAGGGGCCCCTGGCAAAGTCCAACGTCTTTGCTCAAAGCAGGATCAGGTACAACAGGTTGCTCACGGTCCAGCCAAGTTTTGGAGATGTCCATGGGTGTAGACACCATAATATACCTGGACCTCCCCTTACCAGTGTTTTAACACCCATAAAGTAGCAAAAGGGTGCACTGCTGTTCAGATACTTGTCCACCAGAGCCCCCAGAGTCTCCTGCAGAGCTTTATTCCAGCAAGTCATCTTCCAGCATGTACTGGTGTACGGGTTTATTCTTCCAGAGGTGTAGGAGTTGACATTTCACTTTCATAGAATCATAGAATATCCCATGTTGGAAGGGATCCACAAGAACCATTGCGCTCAACTCCTGGTTCCGCACAAGATTACCTAAAACTCAAGCCGTATTTCTGAGGGTGGTGTCCAAACACTTCTTGAAGTCTGGCAGCTTGATGCCATGACCACTGCCCTGGGGATCCTGTTCCAGAGCCTGACAACTCTCCAGTGAAGAACCTTTTCATAATACCCAACTTGTCCCTCCCCAGCTCCATGCAGTTCCCTTGGGTCCTGACATTGTCACCAGAGAAAAGAGATCTATGCCTGCTCCTCTGCTTCCCTTGTGAGGAAGCTGTAGGCTGCCCATTATCCACTGCTGTCAAGAAGAAAAACAATGCAAGACCAATATCAGCTAAGGCCAAAATTTGAAATCCAAATTAACTAATGCCAGATAGTACAATAAATAGGATACTTGAAGTTAATGACAGTTCCTACTCCTAAGCATTGAAATGTACCAGTCAGGTACCTAACAGCTGGAATTACAATTATGTATTTTTCCACCCTGTCATTTTGAATATGCATTCTCAGCATTGAACTTAGCTTAGAGCAAAACAATCAAATTTCTTGTCTTTCCTCCCACTCTCCACTCCATCCTCCAAGTCACCCTTCAAGACAATAAACACTCTACAGTGAGAGTGAATGAGTAAGTATATGTAATTTACTCTGACTCTATGCGGGTACAGAAAGAGGATAAGCAATGTCAAGTTTCAAAGCCAGTGACATTGTACTGATGGCTTTAGCTTTGATTCAGTACTCATTTTCAGAACACCTGCACCCTCAATTTAATGGCAGCTTAACTAACTGCATTTTTTTTTTAATGAAGCGTTCAGTCACACATTCAGTGTCTTCACTCTCAACAAACAACAGAAAAACAGAAGATTTCAATCAAAACTTCTAATAAAATCTCAATTTTTCTCTCAGATGCATGTAGCTGAGACTATTCACGTTATTCCTGTTTGTATTCCCGTATATGTTGGTTGCTGAGCCACCTCCCATCACATTTGAAAGGTTATGGCTGTCAGGCGAAGTCCCCAGTGACTGGAAAAAGAGAAACATCACTCCCATTTATAAGAAAAAGAGGAAGGTGGACCCAGGGAACTACAGGCCGGTGAGCTTCACCTCTGTGCCTGGGAAGATCATGGAACAGATCCTCCTAGAAAACATGAGGCACATGAGGGACAAGCAGGTGATCCTAGACAGCCAGCATGGCTTCACCAAGGGAAGGTCATGCCTGACCAATCTAGTGGCCTGCTGTGATGGAGTGACAGCATGGGTGGACAAAGGGAAGGCATCCAATGTCTTCTACCTGGATTTGTGTAAGGCCTTTGATGTGGTTCCCCACCACATCCTTATCTCTGAATTTGAGAGACATGGATTTGAGGAGTAGACTATTTGGTAGATAAGAAGTTGTTTGGAAGGCCAGAGATAGAGTGTTGTGGTGAGTGGCTCTATGTCCAGGTGGAGGCTGGTAACGAGTGGTGTCCCCCAGGGGTCTGTCTTGGGACTGGTGCTCTTCAACGTCTTTATCAGTGACATCGATTATGGGATTGAGTGCACCCTCAGCAAGTTTGAGGATGACACCAAGCTGAATGGTGTGGTTGACACAATAGAAGGAAGGGATGCCATCCAGAGGGACCTCGACAAATCTCAAAAGGCGGTGTGATCACAATGAGGTTCAACACAGCAAAGTGCAAGGTTTTGCACTTGGGTTGGAGTCATCCCAGATATATATACAGACGGGGAGAAGAACTCCTTGAGGGTAGCCCTGCAAAGAAAGACCTGGTGAATGAAAAACTTGAGCCATCAGTGTGCAGCTTGGAAGGTCAATGGTATGCTGGGCTCCATCAGAAGGGGGGTCACCAGCAGGGAGAGGGAAGTGATGGTCCCTCTCTACTCTGCCCTCATGAGGCCCCATCTGGAGTACCGCATCCAGGTCTGGGGCTTCCAATACAGGAAAGATGTGGAGTTGTTGGAGAGGATCCAGAGGAGGGCCACAGAGATGATCAGAGGGCTGGAGCACCTCCCCTACGAGGACAGGCTGAGGGAGCTGGGCTTGTTCAGCTTGGAGAAGAGAAGGCTGCAGGGAGACCTCATTGCAGCCTTCCAGTATTTAAAGGGAGATTATAAACAGGAGTGAATCCAACTTTTTACAAAGGTAGATAGTGATAGGACAAGGGGGAATGGTTTCAAGCTGAAGGAGGGAAGGTTTAGATTGGATGTCAGGGGGAAATTTTTCACTGAGAGAATGGTGACGTGCTGGAACAGGCTGCCCAGACAGGTTGTGGATGCCCCGTCCCTGGAGGTGTTCAAGGACAGGTTGGATGGAGCCCTGGCCAACGAGATGTTGTACTAGATCTGAGGGTTGGAAGCCCTTCCTGCAATAGGTGGGAAGGAAGTTGATAATCTTTGTGGTCCCTTCCAACCCAGGCCATTCTACATTCTATGATACGTAGGCCACCCTGAAAGTAACGCCTCCTATTTATTTCCATGGAAACTACAACAAATACAAAAAGCAAAATAACAGTAGATGGTAGAGTAAATTCTCAGCTACAAACTACTATTTTTAACATAATCGCCACCATTATCTAAGTATTTTCATCAGCAATGAACAAGATCCTGCACACTGCGCTTGTAAAAATCTGCACAAGAAAAGGTGACCCATTGTTTCACATCTGCTATGATGGCATCATTGCTAGGAAAACGTTGCCCACACAGTCCATCTTTCATTGAAGTCCATCTTTCAGACGGAAGTTGAAGGTGCTTCATCCTGACTAGATGGTGGGTGTGGAAGGACACTCCAGGCAAGATTGGCAATGAGGTCCATGGTCTTCAAACTGATATGGGATGTGGCATTATCATATTGCGAGAGAAAGGTCGTCTTCTTCTCTGGCCTGACATTTAGTTTGAGGTTTCAGCTTAGTCAATGTCACAATGTAGTGGTCAGAGTTGACTATTTGTCTGGGTTCCAGGAAATCCTGAAGGATCACCCCTTTCCTATCCCAAAAGACAGTGCACATCACTTTACCTGCTGAGGTCTGAGTCTTGAACATTTTCTTCAACGGGGAATTCATGTTGCCACTCCATGGACTGTCATTTTGACCCTAGCTCATAATGATAACACCACGTCTTGTCATCAGTAATGATACAATCCAGGAAACTGTCACCTTCAGCCTTGCATTGGTTCAATAGGTCCTGACAAACTTGCATATGTTGCTCTTTCTGTTATTATGTAAGCATTTGCAAGACCCACCTGGCACAAACTTTGTGATATTCCAACATTGCCAGCATCATTTCCAACACATTGAAGTCGATACTCAGCTCTGTACACAGTTCTCTGGTCATAATTTGCCCATTTGTGCAGATGAGCTGTCAAGAGGCTCTTCATTCTGTGGTGTGACAACTATACATGGAATGTGACTTGTCTTTCATGTTGCAGTCACCACTCCAGAAATGCACCACCCACTGCCTCACTGTGCTGACATCCACACTGTTTGGTCTCCATAAACACGCAGGAAATGTCAATGGTTGCAAATTTTTCCACAGAGGAATTCAAATCTACACCTTTGCTTCATATGCACCTCCACTCCAAATGCCATTTTGTCAGACTGCCTCTCTACTGCTGTCACACAGTAACAAAATGTAAGAGAATGTTTGTGGGAAGGTTCAAGATCTACTGCCCTTACCACCAACATTCACCTCTGACATCACAGGCCAACAAAATTAAATAGGAGGCATTACTTTCGGATCAGCCCTTGTATATTTCCGTTTACAAATAAATTATGTGAGCACTTTATTTTCCCCATTTGGTAAACTGAAGTGGACAGTTTACGAAAAACAGACTTATGCCAATCTGCTGCACTGTCTTTGAGATGGTCCTGCTAGAAACATTCTGCATAGCTCATCTTTTCTCAGAGGAAAGAATGACACAGGATGTTTTAATGAACAATACACATCTCAGCACAGTGCTTAGTATTATTCAATAGAGCATTGGAATTCCTAAAACATTTGCAACGCAGTGACAGCAGTGTCATGTGGAAAAAAGGTATGATCCAACTGTTTCTTAACAAAGCAGATACTCTGAATCTTGATCAAAATGGATTTCCTAACCCAAATCAGTACACAGAAAGCATACATTCTTTTCAGGAGCTATCTGTATTTAGGTCAAATAAACCACCAGGCTTGTCCCAGTTCTCACTACAAATGACGACTTTTTAGATGGTCAGAGAAAAATAGGTATGCTACGGAAAGGAAGTAGCAGACAACACCATCTACTTGTCATCTAGGGCCCTAAGCAATAGGAACAGCACCTTCCACAGCAGGAGAAAACCACAGCTTGGGGAAAAATGAGCAAACATAAGCAGTGCAATAGAAGTTCTCAGTTGCTAATTACTACAGAGTTGACCAGGGATCAGTGAATGGCCATCAGAAATAGTGCTATCAGTTATAATCATGCTTCTCTAACTTAGGCTGAACTTTTAATCTTCGGAACCAGAAAATTCTCTGTAAGGAACATAATGACCACTTTTGTGGAAGGAAAGAAATTTCCCAAATAAAAATCATCTGCTACTAAGTATTGTACTTTTTCATTCATGTTCAAAATACTTTTCTAACTTTCCCAATAACTGTGACTTCAAGAAAGAAGTAGACTGTCAAAACAAACCCTTTGATATTGCTGAGCAAATTAATTTCTAATATTTTCTTTTTCAAACAAGTAAAATAAGTCACTGAAATTATTTTGATTTATTTGTAGCACCAGAAAAACTCATCAGGATATTAGTGTAAATCTTTAGACATAAAAAAAAAATTGTTTGCTGATGAATTTTCCAAGCCATCAGTTTTGTTCATCCTGTAACTCCATAGCTCTAATTATATTTTGCATTGCCTTCAAAGGAATTCTATAAGTTTTTTTTTTATTTCATTAGTACATTCATTACTTTCATCACTGAGCACAACAATGGCTTAGTAGATAAAACCTTTCCTGAACAGTGTTTACATATGTTCATAGCAACAGCTGTTTTTAACATAATTCTCTAATAATGTCTAAAGAGCACCTTTACTAAATGATAAATAACAACTTTAGATATCATGGAGTTGAACATTACATTTTGAACTATATTTAATTTTTAAACAAAATCCCACAGTTTTAAATATGCTGCAAAGTAAAGATTTAATGACTAAGACATACCACCTAGTTTTCCTTCTCCTTTTCAAACTAACTACTAAGATGTGGAAAATAAAAAATAGTAAAGCCGTATCCAAACCATAATGCTGAAATGTCTATAACAGTGGCATGCATATCTACCTTGAAACAAAAGCAGTGGGAAAGACAATAACTGAAGACTTGATCTTGGAAAGACTAGACTTAGCATACGTTCAGTGCCACACAAATGCAACCCTTCTTTTCCAAGATGTTCAGTAGCACTTTGTACTAGCAGTTATTATTAGCATGAGGTCAAAGACCTTTACAGCATCTATACTACAAAATAACTTCCTCATTGCTTTCAATTAATTTCCCTGCTGTGCAATATTTTACCAAGCACAAGAGCATACTACTCAGCTAGAATCTGGATTAATCATTTCCTTTTTTTGGTTGCCACAGAGATTTTAATTCAGCTTGCTGCAAAGCATAATCACATAACCATGCATTTCAGAATTTCAGAATTTCAAAATTGTGTTATCCTATACATGTTACACAACATAAGATTGAATTTAGTGAAAATATACATGTGCCTTATCTTCAAAAAGATCTAAAAAAACATTATTTACAAAGTATTCTTTCCCCTTTTCAGTAAATGTGTTCCTTTACTAACAGTTCCTTTGCACCACGATTTTTCCTTATGAATGTAAAAGTATGTTCTTTGAACAACAAGTAGTCATATTTTACTTTACCAAATCATTTCAAGTACCATCAGATCAAAGAGGCTCTTGAGAGTTACTTCTTTAAAAATCTGAAATAATTTATTGAATTATTTATATGAAATAAATCGACAATTTGTCTGATTTAATTTCCGTATGTGTTTTTTTCTCAAATATCTGCCAATAGCCATTTATTGTAAATTTACTCAATGACAACATTTGAAATAATTTCTTGGAGCTAACTTCTTATACTGTCATCCCATGCTACTTCGAAAGTGAGCTTCATGATATTAATGACATAATATGAACAACTGAATAATAACTATTATGTAGATGATATTTGAAAAATAGCATAATTTAGTCTTCAGAGAAGCTATCAACAATTCTGTAGCACTTGGAACTGTAAGTATAGCTAACATCAAAAAGACATATCAGATCAGCCTTTTCAACCTAATCCATTGTGTTCTTGAGCAGAAGAGTAGAATTAATTTTCTTCTCTCAGAGTTTAGGTTGACTCAGCTCTGTACATCAGTCATGGCTAAGACTGATCAAGTATATTGAACAGCAATGATTGCTAGTGTTGTATAGTGACACTGACTGTAATGCAGCAAATTCTTCAAGATTATAAAATTTATTATTTGATCAGAAAGCACATGCATCACTGCCCAGCTATCAGCAGTGGTCTGTGTGTTTCTGCCATGCAATTCTGTCATTTGGGTAAAACTCCATGTGCTGTCTGGTGACTGAGCCATGCATGCTTTGCCTCTGTGCTGATTCCAATCAGTAAATCAGACAGATTCTGAACATGGATAATTAGAATCAGGCTAAAATCTTGTTTCACTTTTCCATGCAGTATTGTGCTGTTAAGCAGAATCATCTGCTGAAGAGTGGCTGTAATTTTTAACAGTTTCTTCTGACAGCATCTTCAGTTTGCCTTCCAGTCAAGTTTTCTGAGTACTTCAAAAATTTTAGCCTTGATTTATTGCAAAGACTGTGTAATTTATTCACATTTCATTTTTACATTACGTGAGACAGAAAGTAGTGAGCAGCACATTCTTATTTCTGTGCCAAACACATTGAGTCAAATTGTTTTTGTTTCCATTTGAGGATAACTGACACCAACATCTGAATGGTTTTCAACTCTCAAACTCATTTACATGCAAACATTTTCATAAGCGGCCTCTGTGCTGTTCTAACACATTTTACCAGAAAAACTAATTTTAAAATGTTTTTATAAAAACTTACTAGTTTTCACCCAGTAGCATTACGGAAAAATTAAAAGCTAAAAAAATCTGTGTGATATGTGTTTGTTTGAAAAAGAACTGAATCTTTAACTCTTTAAGTATTTCAGAGTTATTCCTACACTTCCTATTTTACCAACTGCATCCAAGCCTGTGAAAGCTGAACAACATCTTCAGTGGCATACCTATGGATGAAATCCATCACTTTCTTTGGCAGAAGAAGCAGAAGAGCAGAATTTATTTTCTTTTCACAGTTTAGGCCACTGATTTAGGGGGCTAACTTCTACAAATTCATGCTTGATCAACTCTTTGCACATGATATGATGACAAAAACTGGTAACAGAATAATGAATGAGAAAATATGTAGGCATTCATAGAATCATAGAATGGTTCAGGTTGGAAGAGACCTTAGAGATTCATCTTATGTAGTAGTTATGTACTGTTACACAGTTGATGGCAAGCTCAGTATTTAACCTTATGCACCAATAAATAATTTAAGCAATCATCATAAAAAACAAAAAAAAAATCTGAGGGAGAAAGAAAATAAATTGTTTCATACTCTTAAAGATTTTCTTAAATTCATAAATATTCTAATAATGATTAATAATGGAAGGCTATAGTTGAACTAATTGAGAATTACTTGCAAAATTTCCTTGTGCAAACCCAAGCAGCCACTGTTAGTTCTAAATATCAAGAATGTAAAAATACTTGCTTAATGTTTCCTTACTGAAGTGTTCTTGCTATGGAATTGCAGGAGTTCACATCTCCAGTAAAAGAACACAAAACCATAACAATTATTAATATATATATATATATATTAAGAAAGTTCCTAAAAACACTTTAAATGCAACCATTTAATCAGGGGGAAAAAAAATAGAAGAAGAGGAAGAAGTAAAACCAATGATAAAGCTACAGTTTTATTCTGGTAATACTTTTTAAGAATATGAAATATTTCTACCATATTCTTACATTAAAAATTTAGATCCAGTATCAGGTAGAGAATAACATCCATTAGATATTTACATAACAGGTGTTAGGAACTTTTAACTCTAAGAATAATGTGTGAATTCAGAGGAAGACAATGTGAACAACAAACCTATTGGGGAAAATTACAGTTAGATTCTGCGTACTGTAGTGTTTTGGTTGGAAATAGTTTACAGTTCTAGTGTCATCCTCTGGAAGGCATTACAACCATTAGCAGTCAATATTACTACAACAGTATGGTGATTATTTTTGTCTAGTATTATTACAATATCTCAAATAACAAAACATTTGTCTACTGTATTATAATTAACATAGCATCAAATAGATTATAATCACAATGTTGTGGTAGTACATGGGTTCAGTTCGTTTTCTGAAATGACAGTTACGGACTTGGAAAAATTACTGGTTTTCAATGAAACTCATAATCTAGATTTGATAGCAAATAGATTGATTCATGCAAAGGATAATTCCAACTGTCTTTACGGAGGTAACTTTAGAGACTGATTTCTAAGATATTTTCAGATTTGTTGAATGCATCCCTAGTTCTTTGCTATTCAATCTTACTTTTCCTTTCCAGTTCAAGACTTTCTCCGTTTATTTCAAGCATCTGAAATAATAGTAGGTTATGTAGTTTGATGTAGAAAACTAACTATTCTTGCTCTTCATTTTTGTCTAACACAACAAACTCTCCTGCTCTATGTGAATATAGTCTGCTAATGTAATGGGAAACAAAATCTAAAATATGAAATTACTCTTGTATGTAATAGACAAAAAGTTGCCATCTTAAACACTTTTTCATAAAAAAAACCCTAATCGAGATAAGCAACCAGTCATTCACATTGCCAATCACAGTGTCACTTACAAAGAAATCAGACTTAACTTTTTCACTATCATACTCCCACTAAGTTTTTCTCAAGGCTAAGAAGCTATTAAATTGTATCAAGATTTTCGGCCATGCTCTGACTAAAATAATTCAACCATGCAGTGCCACAACTTTCATCAAACAGGAGGAAATTTCTTATTTGCATATTTAAAGTGGAAGCTGTAATGACACTTCACTGAGCATATTTTATGCTTGTATCTCTGTTTTATGAAATTATAACACTAGCACTAGTATTTGTTGGTTGTTTTGGAACATCCATTGGTACATACATTTAGATACAGTAGCTAACACATCTCTAGTATGATAGTCCTTCAAATATCTCTTTTAGGAGAGATTTTTCGCCTCCTAATACTATAAAAAAACCTTAACTGAGAAAGACAAAAATGTAAAGATAACGTTAAATACAGAAGAGTACATATTTAGATTTAAAAAAATATTTATCCTGTACTGCATTACTTTTCATGGAAAGATTCCTTCTGAAATAAAATTTGTGGCTTTATAGAGGATACATAGAGACCATGCAAATTCTGTTAGTTATTCTGCTGCAGTTCATTCAGGTAAAGATGACTGGGTTGCTTGTAATCTTTGATATACATGAATCTTTTCTAAAAAATTAAATAAAAAATTCCTGCTCTGGTCTATAGTTCTTCATCTATACCTCCTCTTCAATTCACAACTAAAAGCTTATATCTTATTTTTGTTTGAATAGGAAAAGAGTAAGCAATATGAAAGCACTGCATGCTTTGGAAAATTATACATAAACAAAATATCCACAACACAAACAGTAACACCTAAATGGGATGCTAAAAATGAGCTCAGTAACTGATTTTTCCTAGCTGCATTTAATATCTCTGACTGCAAATTCTTCACTCTGATAGATATTTTTCTTTATCAGTATGCCCTGAATAGTAAACAAGTAAATGAATTATTTAAACTTAACAGCAAAAAGATCATGGATTTCTCTTTCACTCTTGAAGCTTTCAATCATGAAGTTGCACCATCATACTTAGGCAACCTAATAACTTTCCATTGTGTTCCTAGCAATAAATGTCTTTAGAAAAGGATTACATTTACATCTAAAATCCATTAATTCAGCTAGGGAGATCTATTACATCTTCTCTTGTTAAGGAACTGTATGACATTGAATTAATTTTGCTGTTTATTAGTGTCTGCAGGCGATCAGAGGTTTATAGCTCTAAAATGCTACTTTTTTTTCAGGATGGCTACTATTTGTCCTAAGCAAATCTGAAGAATTTGTTTTAAAGGTTTTATGTAGCTATCAGCCATACAGACAGCAATATTAAAGAGTTTAAAAATCTTATCAGAAAACAAAAATGCATTCTACTCTTCTTCTTAAAAGCAATGATTGCACAGTTAACAATTTCAAATGCAAGGCAAAACTATTTCTTTCAAACACTGCAGACATGATGCTTCTCTCCAATTTTATGAAAGATCTAGAACAGAAATAACTGAAGAAGAAAAAAAAAGCAGTAGGTTCTTATTCACAGCAGTTTCTGATTACAGATATTTCCCAGCACGGAGGTTTCAGAGCATGCAGAAATTCACACCAAGGGGTCAGAATGGGAGAAGATTCAGGTCATTCCCTTACTGTTTCTCTTTAGTGTAATTCACTGAGCTATCTACTATACAAGGTGAAGTTCCCATTAAACTAAAAAGCTCTAGAATTTGCTTGAATCTTATACTCAGAAATAAAAGAGATCTAGAAGTATGCATAGTCTTTGAAGGAAACAAATGACCAGGAAGAGAAATTAGAAATTCTTCTGTAGTGGCTAAAATGTAAATGCAGGAGAACTTTTACACAAGATAATTTCATTTTAGGATCAATTCATCATAATCCTAAAGAATTTCTACCACTGCACGCTATATAGTAGATGTGATCATGCATATTAGTAGAGTAGTTGCCTGTTTTCCCTAACCAAACTTTGCAGCTCACACAATGTGTGGAGTTACCCCTAATCTACACTAAAAAGAAAAGAAAAACAAAAAAAAAAAAACCACCACATCAGGTTTTCGAACAACTTTACCAAGTTTAGGCTTTCATATTTCTCTGCAAGACCTAACAAACATATTTTTACTAAATTCAGTTACATAAAATATTTTTTCTACTACACAACATAGAAGTGATGGCTCTTCATTTGAAAGAGATGTCAATCCCAAGAATAAAGTAAAAAAAATGGCTATTATGGGTTGGACCAAAGATCCAAGGAGCCCAATATCCAGTCTCTGAAAGCTAACTGAAGGTGAACCTTAAGGAACAAAAAAGGTGGATGCAAGGCAGTCTTCCCTCTTTCTAGCAATCAACAGCTTAAAGGTTGTTACAGCAATCTAAGAACCTATTTTGCCATACTCTTTGCTATTCCATGTTTTGTTCAGCACAATACTGATGCCTAAGAAATCTGACTTTTATTAGGAAATTAGAATTTGGAACATCTAGTTTATTTTTATGATGTAGAAGTTCAGTCCTGTTTGAGTCAATTAGTATAAATACATAAAGGAAATTCAACATAGATGAATATGGCATTTATGAGGGAATGTACAATGAAACACTGAAAAAAATATGTATTTATGACATAAAATGTATTGGAAAAACATCCTCCATTTCTATCTTTTTCATCTATAAATTCTTAAACAGTATCCAAGATAACAATTTCTCAGTGTGTATACATCAAAGTTCCTTCCTTTGGTTTGGATTTTATAATTCTTTATTTCATCCATACCATGCAGTCTAAATATATAATTAACCCTTGTAATACCCCTCAGGTATTATCCCTCAGGTGTAACACAGACATAATTACTGACATTTCCATCTGTTCTGAGTAACATTTCTTACAAGAAATTACTTTTTAAAATCTGTAGCCAAACTAACAGAAATAATGTGAAGCAAAGCAGACAGAGATCATAAAGTGCGGGTCTGATAGTGTGCAGTGTTTTATGCTAAAATTCAAATCTACTTTTCTATTTTTCTACACATTTATAAAGCAGCCTGTCCTTAGGAAATTGCTATTGATGTTAGAAGAAGATAGCAAAAATAGCAGTTAGAGCAGCAAGTGATGATTATTTCAGAGTTATGTTATACAAAATGTGTTCTTCATGAGCACCTAAAGCACAAGTCTTGACAACTGACTATCATTACAACAGTAGATTGTAAATCTGATTGCAAGGGTTAATTCTGTAATGTTTTTGAGAGACAGCATCCTCAGTCACTAATAGGTAGTTGTACTCTGATTTTTTTAGATCCTCTGATTTAGTTTGACAGACAATTTTATTTTAGGCAATTTCTGTCACTACAGAGAATCACTGCCACTGATCCTGCAGTAAGTATCCAACTCATGCTGCAATGCAACTGTTGATGTTTTCCTCATTCAGTTTTTCTTTCAAGTTGAAGAATGCAGGCCACTCTGGAAGGCAGCCATACTATTTGAGCTGTAGAGATGTACGTTTGTTGCTCCAAATTTTTCAGCCAAACTTATTATTACAGGAGTTATTAAGTATTAAACCAAATGTAATAAAGACGGTGAACATTAGTATGGCATGGTGTCTGTGCAATTTACCATACTACTTAGAAAAGCCAGCTACTGTATCTCAGTTTCAATAACCTATTTTTTTCAAGAGAAATGGTGGATTTGTGATAGATGAAAAATGAAAGAGTTCAGTGCTATTAATTATTTTCAAAATATTCATAAATCTACACATGCAGAGTCCAAGTGCAGAGAGACTGACAAATTCTAATTTTTAGATTAGCAATTGCAAGCTGTCTTACTGGTACAGAGAAAAACACATGCCTGAAGGTAATTTTAGCCTGGTATCCTACCTCCTGCTTGCAGTTAGAGTAGGCTGACCTAGCTAATTTTACGCTGACATCTTCACTGAATAAACTTATTCTTGAAGGATTTCTGAACATATACAAGCATCTGGTAGAGGATCCAAAACTTTCTTACAATCAATTTTTTCTTTTTTTAAAATGGACTCCAAGCATTCCCAAGAATGAATATTTCTTTCCAGCTGCACTTCTACCACACTCACATTTTTTTTCCATTCTAGTTGTCATCTCTGATTTTTCCAGGGCAACTCCAAATATTTACTATTCACTATTCCCTCTGAATCATTGCCCATTTACTCCTCTTTTATATTGATAGTTGTGCCTTTGGGGTGAGAGAGACAAAACTCTCCTGACCACAAACAGTATCTGTGAGCATGTGAAATATAAAACCTACCATGTTCCCATGTGACTGACCTATAGGTCTCACCTGCCCTGCCCCAGCCTCTCCCTTTTGCTTCTGCAGTCCCCCCCTCTTCCCTGTATCAGCTTGCTGCATTCTGGCACTGACAATGCTGCCTGCAAGGAAGAAAAATACATAGTAACATGTTATAAAAAGCAGGAGGCAAGAGGATGCAAGATGAGCTATGGAAAAAAAAAAGTAATTATCAGCTAACTGAAAAAAGGCAGGATTATTTCTGTTTCTCATATTCTTGTCTTTGAAGGAAATAAGGGAGAAGAAACATCCAAACTAAATGGGAAAAAATTTGAAATTTACCCTTTAAAAAGGACACAAATTCAAATATTTTGAAAAAGAGTTACTTCATTTTTACATAATATATATTTTTACATATATATAATTTATAACAGAACAGTTTTGTGTAATCTGAACCTTTACACAGTACGGCAATTGAATGCAACTGGCTGATACCATAATCTCTCAGAGGCATAAAGTATGAAAATTTTATTTTGCACAGGAAAACAAATTAGACTCCTTATTTACCCCCATGTATGCCATGCTTATCAAGAAGAAGAATGCACTGATACGTGAGGCCACAATAAGAAGCTATGGGTTGATTACATTTTTAGCTGCATATGTATTCTTTTGTCTACAACTTTCCTCAGATTTTAATAAACATATATTGTCACTGAAGTACCTTACTTTTGCACAAGGTTCATCAGCAGCTATTAGAAACATTTTAATAAAAATTTCAGAACATTGTCCAGTTTCTTCAAAGCTGAAACAGTGAGACTACATTCATGCAAAATGAAAGAAAACCAAAATGCTATGGGTAGAAAATTTGCCACAGAAAGTGTTACAGACGGCAAAGTTATATTTCCTGATCTTCTGCTTGTGATGAAAATCTTTGAAACGTTACTTGAAATTAAACCACGTATTAATTTTGAAAGGCAATCATCCAACCCATTAATAGTAAACACAAACTAAAGAAGTAAAATAATTAATTACACTTAACTACTTTCAAAAAGATGTTGAAAGTTTAAGGCACTTACTGAAGACCCCTCATGCCCTAATGTCTAAAGTTTCAGATGAATTTTGCTTCCAAACAGCTTCCAATTTCCTCCTAGAACTTTTTAATTGTGTGATATTCACAAACAAAGACGTAAAGCACCCGGGGGGAAAAAAGTCTTTCACAACAATGACAGCAAAAAATGGAACACAAAAAGCATTCAGCGTTAGACTTCATACCAATCTTTTTTGTAATTGTATCTATGTTGAGCATTCACAGGAGTAAGTAAAGTTGACAGAATCTGCACTCCATTGCCCCAGAGTATGACTACGTACAAAACCATCACTTGAAGTCTTGGAGTCATTTTTTGAGCATCATTCTGCAATATAAATAACTTCTACTGGAATATATTATGAAATAATGTAAATTACAATTGCGTCTACTGTGTATTACGTGTACATTAATAATGGTATTACTCAAAACTGCGAACTCTACCCAATAACTGTAAGATCATTCAAACGTCCTGAGTTCCGTAACAAAATTGCACTGACAGACTTTTTGCCAAGTGCTTATCAGTTAGATAATAAACAAGATCAAAGTTTTTTTTAATATTTATGAGCAAGGAAGAAATAGGAACTATGCTAATAGAAAATGCATAGTTTCTTTAAAAAACTTAATGTTCCCTGTTTTCAGCAAGACATATTTGACAAGGATGACAAGGAGGAAAAAGAGGTGAGCAGGAAATCTTGATTCACAGATGTGTCAATTCATCTACAACAACCTTGTTATGTAGCTCAGCAACTGACAGTACAGGATATTTTAAATAAACACCCCCATTGACTTTTGAAAACTATATCTTCCCCTCTACAGCAAAATCATTACAACTCCTGTGAAGAAGTTGTCAGATTTTTCCTCCAGCTACCAGAAAGAGCAAAAAGTCAAAGCAAATCTGGAAACAGGTTTGACTTTTTTTTCCACAGCGTTTACACATGATGCAGAGTCAGGAGATGGCATTGAAAAAGATTAATGAGCATCCACCACTGTGTGCTGTCACTACTTTGATTTCTAGGCGCACTCTGATGACCAAAGCAAGAAAAAGCAGAGAACACAGATACTCATGTCTCAGAAGCACAATTTTCTATTCCTGCTGACTGCTACTAATTTTTTACATATTGGTATTTACATGAAAAGGATGGATCAAGAGAAATAAAAGAAAAAAAAAAAACAGAAAAAAAAGACCACTTTGCCAATACAAAGCTAAATATAACAGAGAATGTAACCAACAGTCTACAAACATCATCAGAAATAATTTAACACAAACCAGGAGCCTTCAGTCACAAGGGAAAAAGACACTCAAACAAAAATCCAAAACCAATCTCAAATGCTGTCCCTTTCCCCACCTTAAACCTTCCTCACTGAAACACCATTGAAACCAAAACTCTTCCATTTCAGGTCAAGTCTATAATCATTTAAAGCATCTCCTGTGAAAACTGTTTTCAGTATAATTGAAGACACCAAATTGGAGGCATTAAGACAAAAATTACAACCTATTCAGTCTGTTCATAAAATACCAGCGAACCTAAAAGTCTGGTCATCAGGAGCAAAAAATGAAAGACTGGATTTGTTCGGTTTTATGGGGGAAAGAAAGGTGGTAAAGTCTGCAGATGGGAAGAAATAATGTATCACATATTCCAGACAGTATTGTCAGCATTGGTTGGAATATAGTACCCAGAGTACCATAACAAGTATAACAAGTTGCACTTTCTTGGGCAGCTGACACTGAAGTATCTAGTTAAAACTAGATACTTTAGGCAAATCTGCACCACAGCTAGGAAGATCACTGAAGCTAGAGAAACTACCTGAAGGATTCCTTCACATATATTCTTCATATTACTATTCCAAATAGGGGTGAATTGTAGTTATGGAGAGGGACCAGAAAAAGATTCACAAAATCCAGCTCTATTGTGAGTTGAGGAACTTTACGTCTCATTCCAATTTCTTTTATCTTTGCTGTTTAGTAAATTTAAATTAATTAATTAAACTTAAGTTCCTTAAAAACATGTTCAAATTATAATAGTGGCTTCAAATCAATATAAATACGGTTTAATGCACATTGGTAATATGTACAAATTCTCTCCATTGCTCTCTTACCCTGCTTTTCTCCTGAATTTCCCTGCCTCTTCTGTAGACAAATCTTGCCAGTGTCTTCAAAACAGTTTGAGTCAAGCTGACTGATAAAACTAGATGTAGATAGTAATGTTTGTCAGATATAGCCATATCAGTGCAAATTTAAGTGCTTGTCAGGATTACTATTGATAGCTGAGCAAATTGAATGCTGAGCAAAGCAACTTCTCTGTCATCACATACACTCTGAGCATCAGCCTGTCAGTGTATACAATGTTGATATGATGATGGAAAGAAAAACATAACAATCTTCTTTTTCCACCTGACGTAAACAGAGATTTTACTCAAATGCATTAAGCACCTTAAAAACCAGCATTAGTAGATTATCCTTTATTACTTGTCTCTATCTCTTATTTTCCCACACTCAAAAGTGATATAGGCTATTATTTCCATCAGTATTTCTCAGTTTTGAAAAGTTACACTTATTTGAAAGTGAATTCTTAAGAGCCATTAAACAGTCACAGCTGAGAGTTTCATCCATTCCATGTCTGCACTATATATGTATACAAGAAACAACACTGATCTTGTCTCTATTTAAAACTGTGCTGATGCAAAACTATTTTTTGATCTGTGTCCCTTGTAGTCTCACTTGACATTTCATCTACTTCCTCCCACTCAAATCTTCTGATTTTGATGATGGGATGGAGAGTTCTTTCACTCCATTCTCCTGCTTGCAAGGATCTGTCAACTGTATCTAAGCTATCAGAGGTTCAAATAACTTTCTGAACCTCACCTCCTAAAAATAGGATGCTGTTGACATCCAATAGTAGCATTTTCACTGATAAAAGTATAATCACACAACCTTTCTAGTGATAAAGGGGAAAGTCAGTTTATTTGCATTCTCAGCAGTTTCTATGAGTTATAAGCAATTAGTATAAAGGCTGGAAGTACATACAAGCAGGAAATTAATAAGGCAGTTCTGATACTCTCACATTTAGTTCTATCTTTCTAAACTAGTCCCTCTGACTCCCTTTGGACTTACTCTTAGGAAGCTATTATACCAGAATTTCAGACTTCACAATACAGAACAGTGGCTTAATATATGTACAAATAAAGCATAGAAGAGCATTAACAAAGTTCAGAAGAGCTATATTTTACATTTCTTGGAAATAATATTGAAATAAAATACATAAAATACATGTTTAATACACACAATTCAATCAATACATATTACAGATATATTTTTAGGTATCATGTATCTTTAAGTTAGAGGCTTCAGATCCAGTAATACAGAAACCAAATTAGCAACTTGACTAAAGATATCTTATGCTGAAAGATAATTAGCAACACCCCCTCATGATCACAATAAAGAACTGAAAAATGATTTTTTTATGAGTTTTCATTCTATTGCATATAATCTCTGCTATTTTCTAGCAACATCATGATCTAGATGGGATTCAAATAAAATACCAAATATAATTTGGACAAATAAAAATGAAAGATCAAGTGATTCCAGGAAGAAAATTCACACTTTTCTGTCACTCATTCATCTAGCATTTCTAGTCATCTCTTAGCTATGACTATTCTCTTTATTTCAAATTGATCCCATGAATGAATCCTTGCTTCAAATGGTTGTGTATCTTAGGGTGCAGTCACAGGATTCTCCTTCTCTTGGACACAGTCTCCTTTATAGTTTCTTCACTCATCAACCCTTTGGACCTGACCCATCAGGCAATTGTTCACCCATCACATTGTGTTTTTGTCTAGCTAGACATTTTATCCAGAAGGATACTGTGAGAGACAGTATTTCATCTGTAGAAAACAGATGGAAAAGTTTCCATAGTCACCAAATAGTTATAATGCCTAGTGAAGGTGGTTTTCTAGCCTCAGGAGAATGACATTTCTTAAAGATAGGTACTGCAATGTATCTTAAGAATTCATATGGATTTGTTCATATCAAATCTCAAGTTGTTAGCCAAAATCTTCTGGAGCTGCTTTTGTTGGAATTCACACATACTCCCCCACCTTGAGTTTTCAGAAACAGAAATAATACAATACATACACTTTTGTTTGGGAATGATAGGAACAGCCAAAACCCATAATTGCTTCAGTGCTTGAGAAAAGTGTTCATATAATTTCATTTATGCCAGTCATGACAGTTTATATTACTTTGAAGATTTGGGGAACATCCTGTTCATTAGATCTTCTGCCTGCTCAAAAGGAAGATCCTCCTCTCCTTCTTGTCAAACAGCTATCATCTCTTTTCTTCCCCTTCAAGAAGGTAAAGGACAGGTTTCATATCAATTTTCTATTCTAAAATTCTAGCAATCTGTGCAAATATCTAAGCTTAGAAAGATCATTTTATACAAGCCAAGACTCACAGTATACAACACAAAAACAACATCAATTTTTTATGTTGCAGACTCATTTCTTACAACCTGTCCCACACCAAGAACCTGGGAATATGATGAGATGAGCACTGCCCTGCAGCATGCTTTGAGTTTCAAATACCTCAGTTTTAAAACCGCAAATGTATACGTTTAAGAAAGGGATCTTATTAATGAATAAGAAATATATAGAAAATAATGGACAGTTACAAATGATACAAATGAGGGAGACATTATGGTTTTCAGTTTAAGCAGGAAACAATAAAGCAAGAACCTTAGTTATTTTATAAGGTCAGGGTAGTCTCAGATCTTCATTTTCTCAGCTGCAAAAATGTCTAACATTAAATTACATCAAGTACTCCAAACACAGAAGCATAGAAGTGCAGAATATCACTAAATACACCTATTTTTGATTTAGGATTTATGAAAAGGTTGTTCTACTATTTTTCCTATTGTACTCATCTTTTTAGAACACATAATTGCATTGCTCTTTGTGATTTGATTATGTGTAGGTTTAGTGCCTAGAATAGGCTGAAAGCTTGGTTTTATTATAATTATTGTGCACTCAAATCTTTACTGTAGGTATAAGTGTATGAATGTAACTTTCATTGCATGTATCCATTTAATTGCTTTATTAATTTTCTTGCTAATAACCATAATGTCTTTCAACAGACAAGATGTTGCATGAGTTTTTGTTATCTGTAGGATAAAACAACAAGTGGACAGCAGACTTCCTCTTGGGTATTCACATGTAGTAAACAAGTTGCTCTGTGAACAAGGACAGTAACAAAGCTTGTTTTCATAAGGATTTCTATTTTTGATCTCGTAACTTCCTACTGGATAGATCATATGCATACACAACTGTACACAGTTGGTTTCCTTAGGAAATCAAATTTCAACTTGGTTAGTATTCAGCTTAAATCTTTTTGTTGCAGATGGTGGCTTCCTTTTCAGTGAGAAAAGCATTGTTCTTGTGATTGAGATACAAAAATGGCACAATTATTATTCACCTAGCTTTAGGTAGCTCTACATTTCTTCATACCATGCAGAAGTATTATGGGCCTGTAACTGGTTTCAGTGCTATTTCAAACAGGTTTCATCTCCATCCTCTTGTAATAAAGAGCAGTAGTAGAATGTAACCACAGAAGAACAGGATGCATATGAAAAGACAAAGTAGTGACTTATAATATTTTTGTAAGTAATCAAGTTTAGCAGCTATAGGTGTATTCTTTAAGAATACATCTATAAGAATTCTTTAAGACTCATCAAGTGGAAGTCAATGTAAGTTATGTTTTACTAGGTTGTTTCACAGCAGTGGTCTCAGCTAATGTTATTCTGCAAAAACAACCTTGATTCAAAGCTTAAAATATCGCATTATATGCATAGAATGAAACTAACTCAGGTATATTATATTTTAAATGATCACACTTAACATGGGACTGAACTGCCTACTTTTTCAAATGCCTACATTGTGACAAACTTGAATGAAGATATTCACACTAATAGGCTTTTTATCATGTACTTCAACTCAATTTGTGTTCATAAAGTGTCCTTCATACAAGTATATTAATAAAATCTTTGCAGTCAACAGTAAGTTGAGGTAAGGCCAGCAGCACAAAAACACAACAATGCAAAGTGATGGTGTTAAGGGAAAAAAAGATTGTGCTCTAAGTAGAAAGAAACAAGGAGAAATGGGAAAAGCCAGGGCTGTATCTGATGAGGTACTAGTTCACAGATGAACAATGTAGTGGACCTAAAAACTATATCATGCTCATTGTGAGTTCTAAAAACCTTTTCCTATGTTAATTCATGACAATCATGGACTCAAAAAGTTTAATACATAATTACAAAGAAGTGGGAGCAGAAAGAGCTATCATTTTTCTTTCCTCTATGCTTCTGTCTCTCAGTAAACACTCACTAGCAGAAGTTGAGCTGAGACTCTTTTCTTGTCTAGTAGCTTCCTAAATAATAGTAAGGATATTTAAAACAAGAGCTAAACTTAGTTACTTCCTCGGAAGAAAAAATATGCTACTAAATTTTTCACAGGTGAATTATTAAGTAACACAGCATTATTCTTTCTCAGAATAAACTGTAGCTGACTGCTAGAAAGTTGTGCTTTCCAAGGATGACATGTGGTCCCATAAAATGGTATGATCTACAAGCAGATACAGGCAGACAACTTGATCTTTAACTTAAAGAATACTGAATTGGCTTAGCCTCTGAAATGCAACATTTTAAAGACGTATCTGTTGACTTCACCTACTTTTGTGGGGGTTTCACACTGGTAGATAATCTTCATCACCTCCTGTGAGGGCTCTCCATGAGCTGCAGCCTCCTTCAGACCTCATCCACCTGCCCCACTGTGGGCTCCTCTACAGGCTGAACTTGGAGATAGATCTGCTCCGTGTAGTGCCGCCCATGGGCTGCAGGGGGACAACTTGCTCCACCACGGGTGTCTCCACAGGCTGCAGGGGAATTTCTGCTTCATGCCTGGAACACCTCCTACCCTCCTTCTGTGCTGACCTTGGTGGTTGCAGGGCTGTTTCTCTACATTTTCTCACTCCTGTCTTCCAGCTGCTGTTGCACAGCAACTCTTGCTACTAAAAACTTGTCATGCAAACACAATAGAAATTTCAATTTTGAGTTCTGAACAGATTAATTTATCACACAAAATCACAAGTTTTATTATTTGCAATAAAAATGATGGGTGTGGATTCCTGTTTGAATCTGCATACTAAGCCTCTGTTACCTGAGATCTCTGTATCTGCACATCTATGCTATTCTGTTGCACAAGGAAGAACATTTCTTGAAAGTTCATTAACATTAGTGTGCACAGAAAGATATAAACTGAGAAGAAATACAACCACTAGTATGCCTCCTTATACTATGCTGCCATGTATCTCATTGAGATTCAATGCTCTTCAAATATAAAGAATATAACCAAAGCTAAAACCCAGAAATAGCTAAAAGTAGAGCAAGAATGGAAGCACCTTCTGAATAAGAAGAACAATTGAATCTAAGCCTGCTCTGCTACAGGTCAATTCACTACCACTAAAGACAATGAGGTGGGCCTTATTTCAAAGAGTGCAAAGAAGAAAGTTTATGCTATACTTTTGGAACTAAAGAGCTAAACTGTATACAATTATACAAGGATCTAGTGCCAAATCACAAGCTATTTCAATTATCTGACATTGAGTGTTATTTAATATTATTTAATATTGAGTATTAAAATACTACCTACAATAGTTTTCCTTCACCATTAGATACCCATTAATCAAGATTTAAGATATGTATTTAATATATACTGAAATTATAAGCCTAATATTAATCATTCCCCCATCACTTTGGGGGTTAGAATGAATTTTCTTTCGGAAGCAAAAATCAAACAACAAACAAAAAAAATCTAAGAAATAAAAGTGTTTAGCAAGGTTATCTTTTTTAAAACATGAACTCATATTGCAGATAACCAAAATCACTTCACTGAACTAGAAGAACAACTTTAAATTCCCAGCTTTTTGCTAACAGGGAATTAGTAGCAGAGCATTAGCAACAAACATTTTTACGATGGGAGCCTACAACTTAACTCCTTACCACCCCATAGCCAGTAACTTCGAATCATAGAATCCTTAAGAGCTGGAAGGGAGCTTTAAAGGTCATCTAGTCCAACTCCTTTGCAATCTACAGAGACATCTACAGCTAGATCAGGTTGCTCAGAGCCCGGTCCAGCCTGACCTTGAATGTCTCCAGGGATGGGGCTTCCACCACATCTCTGGGCAACCTGTTCCAGTGCTTCACCACCCTCACTGTCAAAAACTCTTTCCTTAAATCTAACCTAAATCTCCTCTTAGTTTGAAACCATTTCCCCTCGTCTTATCACCACAAACCTTGCTTCTTGTAGCCTCCCTTTAGATATTGAAAGGCTGCAATCAGGTCACCTCGGAGCCTTCTCTTCTCCAGGCTGAACAGCCCCAATTCTCTCAGCCTATCCTCATAGCGGAGGTGTTCCATCCCTTTGATTATTTTAGTGGCCCTCTGGACACGCTCCAACAGGTTCATGCCTCTCCTGTTCTGAGGACTCCACGTCTGAACGCAGCACTCCAGGCGAGGTCTCATCAGTAGAGGGGTAGGATTACCTCCCTCGACCAGCTGGCCATGCTTCTTTTGATGCAGTCCAGGATTCCATTGGCTTTGTGCACTGCAAGGGCACATTGCTG
>WBMW01003428.1:1022630-1035610 GCA_013396635.1 Penelope pileata | reverse complement strand
GTTTCAGTTAGTAACTAAGACAGCTGCTTTGCCTCTTTCACTTAAATTAAGTCTGAATCAATGCCCTCTTCTTGTCTTCAGTTTGCTCCAACATGCTCTGCAGCCTGCTGTGATTTGGTAAAAGCAGGCATACGCTGTAGCCTGTGGGTTGAGACTTGAAGGGTTTTGGTGGCTTCCTTTCTGAGACTTCCATTCGCTAGATTGTCGCTCACAATGATTTCATCTTCTGTAGGTCCTTTAGGTATCTTCATATTTCCTTTTTTCTGGAGTGTAGACAACATACCAAAAAGCACCAAATTTGCTGGAAGCCTTGTCTTCCCGAGGGACCATTAAAAATGAATTTTGTCCTCTGGCTGACCTGCCAGTATTGGGATTGAGCATTTAGTGCCTTGCATGATGCTGCTGCGGCGATATGATCCCAGGTAAGATGGACTTTCCTGAAGTACTTGCTCTTTTGGATCTTGATTCTACTCACGGCAGACCTGTGATTTTTAGTTTCCACGGAAATCATTCAGCTAAAGCGCTCAGCAAAGCCTCCATTTTTATTAAAACGGTACTGAAAGGTGCTGTGCATGGAAAACGGTTGTCCAGTAAAGATAATATGGTTGATCATAGTAATGGCGGTTCTCGCTGCCAGTGCATTTGTAGATGGAATTGATTTTCCCAATGAAAAATAGATATTTCAAGCCTTGGAACACGAAGGGAAGTCTCTCCTTAATGTCATCTGTTGTAAGAGTCACCTCTAGAAGGATTGAGGTAATTTCAATGATTTCTAAGGTGTTAGTCCCACTGTTGGTTTGATTACTGCGTATTTTACTTCAAAATCTAGAACAACATTTTTCTCTTCCTGTGCTGTCATTGCTTCTCTCCCTGATGTGGGTGCCCTTACTTAATCTGCTGGTGTGACTCAGCTGGGTGACGCAGCCTAGTCTTTTCCTGCACTGCAAAGCAAAGGCACTGCTTCCTAGTGCCCAGTGCCGTTCCCAAACAGTAGGCTTTCTGCAGAGTTTCAGATTTCAGATAAAAATGCCAGCTGCCAAAGAGCTGAACCATGGAAAAGGCAAAAAATGGTGAGATAGGGCTGGGCAACTTTTGGTGCTCAAACTGAAGGTGGTTGAGGTCATGCCATGTTGAAGGGAGACAGAAAAGCAACGTGTTCAGGATATGGAGTCGAACACCTCTGAGAGCAGTAGCTGGTCAGCAATGACACAGCATTCTTTCATTGCTGAAGTGCAGAAGGAGAAAAGGAACACCTTCGGCAACTGAGCTCCAGCATGAGGAAACGATAAGGGCTGTGCAATGAAATTATTTAAGTGGATAAATTACACTTTTCCAGTGATGATTATGCAGTTCTTTCTTGGCTTTGCCTTTAGGTTTCAGAGGAATTATTCTTTTTTTGTATTCCTTGTAAAAGGTGCTGCAGATGCTGTGAGTAACTGCAGCTTAACATCTGTTAATGGTAAGTTAAAAGAAGGTAAATGAACGTAAGTTAAGAAAAAGTTAAGACTGCTTTTGCAGTGGTTGGAAACTCTGAGGCTGTCTGCACAGGTGTACCCAGCGAAAATTAGGCTAGCTTAGTTGAAGTCATAAAGTCAGTGTGTATTTCAAAACCTCCCAGCAAGGGCATGCTCTGGCAGTCTGACCCCAATTCATTTCTGTATGTTAGTGCCAAAAAAGTGTTCATGTACGCTTGTCACTTAATGTTACAGCTTTCCTTGTTTGGGCTTAGCTCCCATCATGGACATGAGGCTCATTCATGTTTAATGAAAGTGTACAGTAGAAGATGGCAGTGGGTAAAATACATGGGCCTGCCCTGGAAAGAGAGTGATTTAGGTTAGATTTCTGGAGTCTTTGTCTTCTCTACTGTCTGTGACTTTGTATAAAACTGGTAGGCAATTTTTTGACTTAAATCAAAAAGCTGGGCATATGCTAACAGTCACAGAGTCATAGAATGGCTTGGGTTGGAAGGGACTTTGAAGGTCATCTAGTTCCAATTCCCCTGCCATGGGCAGGGTTGCCACCCAGTAGATCAGGCACTAGATAGGGTTGCCCACAGCCCCATCCAGCCTGGCCTTGAACACCTCCAGGGATGGGACAGCCATAGCTTCTCTGGGCAACCTGTTCCAGTGCCTCACCACCCTCTGAGTAAAAAATTTCTTTCTAACATCTAACCTACATCTCCTCTCTTTCAGTTAAAATCCATTCCCCCTTGTCCTATCACTATCTACCCATGTAAAAAGTTGGTCTCCCTCCTGATTATAAGCTCCCGTTAAGCGCTGGAAGGCTGCAATGAGGTCTTTCTGGATCCTTCTCTTCTTCAGGCTGAACAAGCCCAGCTCCCTCAATCTTTCTTCATAAGTGAGGTGTTGCAGCCTTCTGATCATCCTTGTGGCCCTCCTCTGGACTGCTCCGACAACCCTGTGTCTGTCTTGTGCTGGGGGCCCCACACCTGGACATGGTGCTCCAGGTAGGGCCTCGTGAGGGCAAAGTCAAGGGGAGCAATACGAAGGACTGAAAACTTAAGAACATAAATAAAGAAGTTGAAGGTAAAAGGAAATCACTCTTTGAATAAGTCATTCTTCAAATCATCGTTTTAATGAAGTCTCACCGTCTGAGTTGATATCCCTTAATAGGAGTCTGAGACAGAGTAAGTTTTCTTAATGGAATAGTTGTGATAAACACAGGTCAAATAATATTTTTGCATAAAGAGTGAATAATGTTTGAGATATACTTTGCCTAAGGTAGTTAGCGCACGCTTGCTCAAAATTTGACTTTCATGGTTGTCATTTGAATTTGTCAAGGAAGGCTATGACTAGTTACATTTACATAAACAAGGTCATTTATCTCCCATACTTGTGTGTTAGTAGTGAAAAAATGAAAGATGAAACAGGTTAAGCCTCTTGCCATCCAGAGTTATGCTTAGCCTTTTATGTTGTGTCTCTGTTCCATATCATCCTGAACTTTATTTTCACGCTGAGGTTTATTGATCTCATTCAACATTATGTGGAATGCAGTACTATTTGTATGGTCAAGTGTGGAGTGCAATGCTGTTTTTCTCTGAAAATTCGAGTAATTGGGCCTACTTACTGCAAATCATTCATTAATTTCAGGTTAATTCCATAACTAGAATATTTTACAGCACGTTCTACCCTTTTAAACTAGTAACAAAAGCAGTAAATATTTTTAAGCAGAAGAAAATGCATACCTCTGTTATTACAGAATCATAGGGGTTGGAAGGGACCTCTGGAGATTGTCCAGTCCAACCCCCTGCTAAAGCAGTTCCCTAGAGCAGGTTGCACAGGAAAGCATCCAGGTGGGTTTTGAGCATCTCCAGAGAAGGAGACTCCACCATCTCTCTGGGCAGCCTGTTCCAGTGCTCCGTCACCCTCACGGTAAAGAATTTCTTCCTTATATTTGTACGGGCCTTCCTGTGTTCCAGTTTGTGCCCATTGCCCCTTGTTCTGTCGCTGAGCGCTGCTGAAAAGAGCCTGGTCCCATCCACTTGACTCCCACCCATTAGATATTTGTAAGCTTTGATAAGATCCACCTTCAGTCTTCTCTCCAGGCTGAACAGCCCCAGGTCTCAGTGTTTCCTCATAAGGGAGATGCTCCAGGCCCCTCCTCATCTTTGTAGCCCTCAGCTGGGCTCTCCCCAGCAGTTCCCTGTCTTTCTGGAACTGGGGAGCCCAGAAGTGGACACAGCACTCCAGATGTGGCCTCACTAGGGCAGAGCAGAGGAGGAGGATCACCTCCCTCTCCCTGCTGGCCTCACTCTTTTCAATGCACCCCAGGATACCATTGCCCTGGCCCAAGGGCACACTGCTGGCTCATGGCCAACCTGCTGGCCAGCAGGACCCCCAGGTCCTTCTCCACAGAGCTCCTCTCCAGCAGGTCAGCCTCTAACCTGTACTGATGCATGTGGTCATTCTTCGCTTGGTGTAGGACTCAATACTTGTTCTTGTTGAACCTCATCAGGTTAATCTCTGCCCAATTCTCAGCCTGTCCAGGTCTCACTGAATGGCAGCACGACCTTCTGGTGTGTCAGCCACTCTTCCCAGCTTCGTATTACCAGCAAACTTGCTGAGGGTGCACTCTATCCCTTCAGCAACTATACAATGAACCATACATATTCAGTATTTTAATGTACGCTGTGTTTATCTAAATTAAAAATAAAGAAGATACTCCATTTACTTTGAAAATGCTTAGAAATTTTGACTATACAAAGAATGCATGTAATTAGCGCAGATTTCATAGTCAGGAAAACAAACCTCATTTTTATGTTACAATGAATATCATTGTCCACAACTGTTCTTGGCACAGTTTTATACTTGCACGCTTTCTAAGGTATTACAAGGTAGTGACTTCAAGCTTCAGCACAGAGTTAAGCAGAACAAGAAGAAAGTTGGTGCCGTATTTCTGACTTCTATCAGCCTTTGTTTTTTTGCCTTGTTCTTTTTCATGTCAAATGTCAAGATACCACATGATTTACATTGTGATTCACGATCAGTTGGTTTATTTAATTATTTTTTTGTCCTTATTTATTTTTTTTTAAACTGTAAACATGCATCTTTTTCTGATTTGACAACTACATATAAAACCTAGAGGCTGCTATAAAAATACTTCTTTGATTTGCATTTTTATCGCTGTTCACATTAAAAGGGAGCAGTTCTCGTGTTCATTCCTGTTGTTTTGGATTGAGTTCTGCAATATGGGCTAACAGTTGGCGCAAAGAAGTTCTGCGGAAGGAAGAGATCTGCATATAAATTGATCTAGACATATGGCTCAAGTGTCTTACAAAGGTTTAAAATTGGGTACCATTCTGGCAGTCCTGTCTGCATGGAGAGGGTTGTTGAGGTCTTAGAGTAGCATTCATTTGACAGAAGATAGCAGCACAGTGCACCTTGTCTCCTTCATAAAATATCTTAGTAAACCTAAAGACTATAAAAAGAGACTTGGTTCTGAATTAACTGAAAATGTATACGTGCACAGATTGCTCTGCCTGTTATTGTAAGCTCCCAGCTGTGCAGACTCGTTGGTTCCAGTGGACTGGCTGGAGAGCCCCATTTTTGATGGGCTTTCCTTGGGTGCCTGCAGGATGGTCAGCGGGAACTTGAGGGCTGTCCCAGAGCTGTGCTTCCCATTTGATCTATTCAGAGCTTCTTTCAATCCTGCAGCTTACAAGAGGCTCTAAGAGGAGGTAAAACACAGACCTGATAGAGTCCCACGCCCTGGAGCATGAGGCTGTGTTGGGCTCAGAGCTCCTTCGTGGAGCATTTTGGCAGCACCAGAGCTCCACATCACGAGGGGTTGCTCCCAGAGGTTCCATGGTAGAAAAGATTTCCATCCCTGTGCACTGAGGTTTCGTTTTTTCCTGTACAGAGCTCTTCTGTATGTTTCCTTGAACTAATCTATTGCTATTTGCACAATGGTGAGTGAGCTTGGCTTATTAAGCTTCTAGTGTTTGATCTGCTTCCTGTTTCAGTAAATAGCAAAACTTCCAATGACTCCAATGAGAATAAGATGAAGCTGTTACTATATTTCATATGTTTGCATAATAAAACTGCGGTTCTAGCAAATATTTCCAATGGTAATTTCAGATACTGAAGTGCCAGCTCTGCTTAAGACAGCTCCAAAATTAGCTTTGTCTGTTTTGTGGATTTCACAGGGGATGAACTGGGGCATTTCTGGTTTTCAAGGCCAGGCATTTCACAGCATCTCCAAAAGAGGATGCTTGATGAAAAGGTGGAAGAGCTGGGGGAAGAAATATCTCAATACTGGTTTATGTAATAGCTTAAATAAGAATATCTACAACATTTTTAGAGTGCCTTAACATAGCACCAAAGAATTCCTCATGTATGCGAGCTTTTTCTGATTTACAAAGCTGTAGGTAGTGCAACAAATTGGCAGTGTTTGAAATATGCTTTTCTGTCCTTTTCTAGCCTTCTAGGGGACAGAACCTTGTGAGCTCTGGTGACCACTTTCAGCAGACAAGTTCTAGCCAGGTCAAAAGCAAGGGAGGGAGGCTGTGCTAATGGCGAGGATCTAGTTCCCATGCAGAACAGCTCTGAAGTACCACAGAAGAGCCAAGATTGGGGAAAACACGTGAACTGAAATGTTCAGGTTAACCCGCATGTAGCAAGCCTTGAGTAGCACATGGCTTTGATTCCATAGGGATGCCTTTGTTTCAGAGGAAGGTGGGGAACTCATCTGCTGTTAGTCAAATGCTCTGTGTCCTTTCAAAGCATATCATCCTTGTTGTGTGGTTTTTATCGCTATCAATGAGCTTTTTTTTTCCCCCCTGTTCTCCCAAGGGGAATGTCTTTAAACAATACTCAGTGTAATTGTTCTGTCATGTGTGGGTATAATGCAGAACGTCCATTCTTTTCTTGTAGAAAAGACTACATAAACTTACACAACAGAATTGACATTGAATATGCAACTAAAAGAGCTGATTGCAGCTTTCTGTTGTACAGGTCACGAATTCAAGTGAGAGGAAGCACACCTGTGCTTTAGTGCTGGCTTGCCACCCGGGATGAGCCATATGTTCAAATAGATGCTATGGAGCAAAGTAGGTGGCATGCCACAGCTGAGATCTAGGCATGCCCTTCACTTCGCTGCTTTGCATGCCATATGCTGCAAAATGCTGTGTTTTGTTGCATTACGTGCTGATCAGATGTATTCTTAGAAGCAATTTTAAAAGCCTGACGCCGTATGCATTAGAATGCTGGATGTGCAGAAATGGATTACTCGGGGCAAGCAGTACGAGACACTAGACTCCCCTGAACAAGGTTATAATATAGGTTATAATTGCCATTAAACACACTGGGTGGCCTATGGAGGGAATATTTTCAATCATCATGGTTTGGATTCATATAAATATTGTGTCCTCATCTCACTATGGGAAGAATACCCAAACAAGCAAACACACAAACCTCGCAACCATGTTCTCCAAAATCTGAAATAGCTACTGAATTTTGGGTAGGGGAAACACTAGAAAGCATATCCTTCCCTTCAACGGTAGGATAGAACTGGAGTCTTAGCTGTTTATCTTCAGCCTCAGATGGAACTGTTATTTCTTAGGTGTGGTCTTGGTGGCGTTCATCAATGAAACGGTGCTGCCTGTCTGTGTCAATTGAAAATGTATTCTGATATTTCTGTGGGGAGGGAAGAAGGATGTCCAGCCTACCAATCAAACAGTTTGAGGCACAGCAAGCTTATATGGTTTGCCAAAAGTAACGCAGGGTGTTGGCAGAGCTGAGGCACGGTCATTTTTTAAGTGGTAGTAGCTCAGTCCTGTGTTACAGCTCTGAAGTCTGATTGTTTGAGGTTGGGTTACTGCCTCTGCAGTGCACAGCAGCTACTGCAGCTGGCTTGGGCTACAAATTTTAAATAGCCTCTGGAAAGGACAAGAAATCAGTCTGCAAGATGTATGGCATGATTTACTGTATTTTGCCACTGTCTTCTGTTCATCTCATGAAATAGACATCCAGATCGCGACCTGTGTTTGAAACTCACGGGTCTCTGAAGAGAACAGGAGAGAAGAGGGGTGATACTTCTTCAGGGATTGTCACCTTTGGGATTATTTCAGTCAATTGGGACTTCAAACAAAACACCCAGCTAGATACTAACAGCAGGACGGTGTGCGATGTCAACATGGGTAAACAGAGTCTCTTTTTAATTGTGAGAACCCGTTCATGTATCAGTGTGGAAAACTAAACACTTGAGGCTTAATACTCTGTTCTTTTAAGTAAATCCCTTTTTAGAATGTTGTCAGTGAAGCCTGAAGTATTAAACTGCTAACAAACTTAACACAGTCCAGTATGACCAGTTATAGTAGTACACAGTTATATAAAATTTTACTTAGATATAAATGGAAATCTGCATTTCATTCCTGCTGAAAGTACATGGGTGCCTCCGCCTGAGTCATTCAGTTTGTATTAAGAATGCTTTTTCTTTTTTTTTTAAGAGAATCACTGACTTTGCTGCTTGGTTTTTATTCTGGAGTTGGTTTTGAAGCACAAGAACCAAATTATTTTTGAATGAAGCAGAACTGGAGGATGCATTTCCAGAATCTGCCTTTGGGCATTTAGTCCAGAAGGCCAACCTGGAGTAGAAGTCCACAGTAAAACCCCTGAAACATTAAATTTGATCTTCAGTGCTGACTTCTCATTCTGCAGATCGGTGCTGCTTGTGTACATACACGTAGTTCAAGGCACAATAGGAACGATCAGAGCACAGGATGTGCTGTGAGTGGCTCTTCAGGTGGCTGGGGCAGTCCTACTGGATCCTTAGTCTTGCTTTCTGATGAGAATCAGATTATCAGTACAGAAAATATTTTTTCCTAATGACAGTAATAGAATTCTACAGTGCTAACCTGACTGGTTGAAATTGTTGCATCTCCAGAAACCTGTGGTTTTCTGGAAGGAAGCTTTGTACTAAATACTTCATTCTGATATTTAGGAAGGGATAGTGGATTCTCATTTCTAAGTGTTCCTGCAAAAGACATTGTTTTGACTAAAGCTGTGCCTGGGAACAGTGTTAGTTTCGTGTCGATATTTGCAAGGGAAATTGCAAAGCTTTATTTGTTGTTTCTAAATATTATAGTATTTACTAAGTAGTGTCAGTAAATATTTAAATGATTGCTTATCTCAGTTAAATTATGATAAAATTTTAAAGCAAACAAATCCTTCTGGTGAAAAAGCTCTTTTTCTAAAAATGAGTTTCTGATGCTATATGCTCAGCCAACAGTTCTGTGCCGTTCAGGTCCGCTTCGTTCAGCTCCAGAAGAGAGATCCTTGTAGATTAGAGTCCTTCTGCTCTTGGTGACTTGCTGTGCACAGCGTGGAGACGGCAGTTGGAATGGGTGGATGGGATCTTCCCAAAAAGCCCACCCTAGTGATCTTGGAGGCATCTGCAAAACTTGAATGCAGTGCGGTAGCATGCGTAATAGATAGCAGGAGGCTTGCCTTCAGGTTCAGAAGATGTGGAGGTATGTAGGATTCTAGACAGCCTGCTTTTTTTCTTTTCTTTTTCCCCAAGGTTTTTGTCTCTTTGTGCTGTTTTTCTTTTTCCTGTGATGACTATTCATTTACTTAGATTTACAGTTTATAGGGCCAAGTGATCTATGAGCTCCTTATCATTTCCAGTAGAATGGTAGCAGTACCTCTTCCTTAAAACCAATGAAAAGCTTGAATATAAGTGTGGGATGTGTGATTGCAGTATTCATGCAGCTAGTCTGAAAGTGGCTTGCCATGGAACTTCCCAGGTGAAACAAACAGTGTGCTTTTGGATGTTGATGGTTTTATTCTAATGGGAAATGAGAGACTCGAGTCAAATGCAGAAAGGCTGAGACTTTCGACATGGACACAGAACCTGACAGAGAGCTTGGGGGCCCAGAAGCTGTGACCCTCAGATGCTGTCACAGTGCTGTGGGAAAGTGTTTACCTATCGGGTTTATGGGTGGCATGGGTTTCCTTTAATTATTTTATTTTAAGGTACCATGTATTTGCTTGCCTGTGCATAGCCTCTAGTACAGTGTAGGTAGATGCTCAAGTTAGGTAATGCAGGCAAAATGTGGAGACTAAACGGTACAGAACTTCTGAGCTCATCAGCCCTGATCCTGTGAGATCTGAACACAGGAAGAAGAAATCCAGAGCTGTGATTTCAGTCATAGCGAAGCAAATACTGTAATATTTTCCACTTGGAAGGAAGGATTATCGCTTTACTAAAACAGCTGGCTAAAACAGCTTCATCACGTATTTGTGAGTTTTGGTAAAGAAGATTTTTTTTCCACCAGTGCTGAAGTTTCCCAAATAGCAGCTGAAAAATTCAGAACTTTTGATGCATTCTGAAATGCATCAAGTTATTAAAGATTAAAAGAACAAACTGAGGAAGTGCAAAGAATATCACTTTCCTTCCTGTGCTTGCAACGAGCCCTCATTTTGTTTTATCGCTTTGAAGCAATCCTTACCACTTCATTTTTGAATAACCTCTTAATTAAGAGTTGTATAATCAGGACAATAAGCTGTTCACTAGGGTGTCCTAATGAGGAGAATTTTACTGTTTCTGATTCCTATTACTAATAATGTTTATTGAATGGTATTTGAGTGCTTCAGAAATAAATGTTTCTGTTACTTCTGCACTCCATGGAAAAATAGGGCATGAAGATAGGAAGGTGTGTCATGTGAGTATGAGGCCATTTGTAAATCCAAATAAAGCCTGGCAATTCGTTTAGCAGCTAATTATCCCCGTGAATATCATAAATCTGTCAGCCATCACAGGAATTAAATTTTATGTCTGGCACGGCGGTGTAAGAAGACAGCAAAAAAAAAGAAAAAAAAATTGGATGTAACCCACGCTTTGCTGTGGGTGAGCGGGGTGGGTTGGAACAGGGCAGGGTGGAAGTGGTTCCAGGTGGAGGGAGTAAGAGCTGTTAGGGTAGGGAATCAAGGTCTCGTGTGTCTTGCTTATTATTGCATGAAACATTAGCTTGTGTAAGGTGCTCTCTTTACATCTCTCTTTACCTCACCTCTCTTTAAAGGTGTCTTTATAGTAAGCATTAGATGTCTAGGACTAAGCTTCAGACTTCTCCTCAGAATAATGGATATTGCAGGTCACAAATGGCCAGTTGGAAAATGACAGATTGTTCCTTTAAAACTACAGTATGAAGTCTTGAGAGAGTAACAGATCACTTAGATATTTTCTGCTATACTTTCTCTGCCTCTGGAAATTCTCTTTATTCCTTATAGCAGTTTCCGTAAGACTTACTCTCATTTTATTTTTCTTTTCTCTTTTATTTCTCTTTTTTCATACCTATCTCTAGCAGACAGTCTCAGTGCCAACCCTTGTTTCCTTTAAGATGGTGTAAAGCAACGTTGAGCAACATCGGGCAGTCTGTTGAGTAGTCATTGTACCTTCCAGGTTAATTTTATCTCTTCCCAATACAGTTTTAGATGACCACTTTTTCATGGGAAGTGGACAATGTCTGGCTTAATGAAATGTAGGAAGGGGATGCTGATTTAAAGGGAGGAGGAGATGATATGCTTTCTACTGTACATAATGTTTCTGGTTTGAAAAGCTTGTGAAACTTGCCATGCTGAAAATGGAGAACCACATCTTTCTAGCTGTGGTAAATTGTATGGGCTCCATTTACGTTCGGTAGCATGGTTCTGATTCCCCTAAACTAAGAACCTGCCTTTGAAAGAGATGACATCTCCGCAGCTTGCAGTCTGGCTCTGAAAAGCCAGTTGTTTCCTCTTAGGTTTGATTACCTGCTCCTGCATCTAGGAGGTAATGCTTTCTGGACACACAGTGACAAATTTTGTGTTGCTGCAAGATTGTCGCTGTTTTTGCACCCTCCCCAGCAGTTAGAAAGGCAGACAGATTTGCAAAGTGATGTTTCAGATCTGAATGAAACAAATGACGGTTAAACTTCACTAAGTGGAAATAGCATGGCTTTTTTATTTGACGGAGTGAAGTGAGGCAGCATAGAGAAGCTTCCTGAAGAAGGTCTTGTAATTTTATTTTGTATCCAAAAATAATTTCTCTTATTTAACAGACTTGCTGGCTTGCCAGATTCTGGGCTTAGGAAGAGCTGTACCTGCAGCTGGCAGCATAGAGTCATAGAATGGCTTGGGTTGGAAGGCACCTTAAAGCCCACCCAGTTTCAACCCCACTGCTGTGGGCAGGGCTGCTGCCCGCCACATCAGGCTGCCCAGGGCTCCATCCAGCCTGCCTTGTAGTGTAGGTTTAGACAAATACACTGGCATCCTAACAACTCTGGGAAGAGCTGTGTAAAGATTCATTAGACTATGGGCATGTTCTTCATGAGGAGACTTGCGTTGCATTTCGATTTTGTTACAGAAATCTTATTCGTAGAATCATAGAATGGTTCAGGTTGGAAGGGACCTTAGAGATCACCTTGTTCCAACCCCCCTGCCATGGGCAAGGACACCTCCCACCAGACCAGGTTGCCCAAAGCCCCATCCAGCCTGGCCTTGAACACTTCCAGGGAGGGGGCATCCACAACTTCTCTGGGCAACCTGTTCCAGTGTCTCACCACCCTCACAGGGAAGAATTTCCTCCTTATATCTAGTCTAAATCTACCCTCTTTCATAAAAGCATAACTGTTTTATCACAGTTCATTGAGCAGCGTTTGCAGTGATTTCTTTTGCATCCTGGTAATTGTCCTAGCAATGAAAAAGATTTTAAAATGCTTACGCTACCCAGCCAAGCAATATGTAATTGAATGCGACTGTCATTGAAATGACTGTTTTTCTGACCTGTTGTTTCAATCTGAACATGATGTTTATTTACCACCTTCATTATTGCAGCATTAGCATATAAAGAAGCTGTGCCATACCATCATGTACTTTCCTAACAGATGGCCCCTAACTTCTTGAAGGCTTTTTTGTACTTGCCTAAAATATCCCATATTGGCACAAAGTTTCTTCTCTCAGCATGAAGTATGATTGACTGGTTGAAGTAAATTAATTTGTCTCTCCTCTGGTCTCTGAGCTGATTTTGTATTGCAGCAGCCCAGGTTTTTAATCTTGCACAATGATCAAAGCCTGTTTTCAAATAATTGTGTGGAAAGTTCCACTCAGTCACATCATCTCTGAACAGTTCAGGTCATAGCAAATAACTGAAAACTCACGTTCCTGCCGAGAGAGTTGGCTCCACCATGATGGTTCTCTACTCATGTTCCAGCCTTGGGATTTAAATTTGGCTTTCTTCTCTCTCTGATGCTGTGAAAATTGCCTTTGTTGTTCCTGTGAAAAACAGAAGCCTTCTTTTTGTTACCGATTCTTTCTTTAGTAGCAACCTATCTGTTGCTCAAAGTTGTACTTTGTGCTGTTAGACAGAATTTGCAGATGAGGAACACATCACTGAAGTATTTGAGGTCCATTTCATTCCTTACTTGGTGTGCAGTCTCGTTCTTAATGTTTGATACTTGTCTGTACAAGTGATTTTTTTTTTTT
>WBMW01003428.1:973223-1022610 GCA_013396635.1 Penelope pileata | reverse complement strand
TTTTTTTTTTTTTTTAGTTAACAGTATGTGTGTGTGTATATATCTACATATGTGTGCAGTCTACAAAGAGGTAACTAAAGAATTTGGGTTGGTATTGGATGACTGTAATTCTATGCATGCAGATTTTCATCAATACTCAAAAGTGAGATAAACATCCACGTTAATTGGTGCTGGGATTAATAATAGCAAAAAGAGAGAAAGTCTTCTGTGTTGTTTTATTTTCCAGAAATAAAACGTATTTTCAGTTCTGATTGTCACCAGTGTTTTAATAGGCATTAATTTGCCTCTCAGTTTCACTGAAAGATACCTTGGGACTTCATTTGGTTTCCTTCTCCATGTTTTATTGAATCCTAGCATGAAGCTTTGCCCTATTGCCTTATCTCCCGGAGTAGAAGTTTACCCCTTGCATCTAGAACGTAATAGTATAATCTGAGTGGGTAAAAGAGACCATGGAGACTATGCAGAAAACCAATACAAAAAAAGTCTATAGTCTATGAAAGTGCATACGCTACGATTTCTGCTATGCTGCAGTTTTCTCAGTGACTTTGGAAGCAATCCATACTTCTTTATTCTCATAATGATTTTCTGATGCAGTTTCAATCATGTGAATTCTTTTGGCAGCTGTGGCTGTTGCTTATTTATTATTTTGCTACTTCTGTTTAATGTATTGTTTGTGGTTCCTTTCTGCTGTCTGTCTGTTCTTAATGTTGCCTTTCAGAGGCTGAAATTAACAACTGGGCATTCGATTTCTGTGTCTTGTTCCTGGCTGCTTCCAATTCATCTGTCAGCTTTACAGGCCAGGAAGTGTTTCTTTTGTTTTGCTCCCCTTTCGCAGATGTTGTGCCTGACTGTTGCTTCCCACAGGTGCTGCAGTTTCTTCCTCTTAGAAGAGATTGATTGGATATGATGAAATAATATGCGCTGGAGACTTACTTCTCTGTGTTAATCCTGGAACAGTTTTGTTAGTGCCCTAGTGAAACAAGTTCCTGCAACAAAATAACATGTAAAGCCACAGTAGTGTCAACAGCATTTGAAATCTAAGCTTTGGATGATCAATGGTTTCTCAGTTGCTCAAAATTTTCACCTTTAGACAGAGACTGAGCATCAAAACTCTCATATTTACAATTACAGGGTTTCTTGGAAAAATTAAGAATCTTAAATCATGTCTTTGACTTTATCACACCTTCATACATGTACTAAGAGATATTTGTTTTAATAAGTTCAGTAAGCATTTTTTTTTTTAGCTTTCTTTTTCCAATTTCATTGTCTTTATAAGCTGATTGGGTTTAGTACTGTCCATTTGGAGAGGAAATCTTGGCTTAGAAGGACTTGACCAGGAATAGGTTTTAGACCTACTATAGGTTTTAGACCAACTATTTCTAAATGATTTTTCGTGGAATCATAGAATGGCCTGGGTTGGAAGGGACCCCAAAGATCATCAAGTTCCAACCCTCAATTTTTATGCCTCTGAAGATCAAGTTTTTCAGTCATTACAAAAATGAGCCTCTATCATTACTGACCTGGGCTCCCTTGATAACGTAATCTTATTTGGAATGTTTTTGTGATTTGAATTTTCAGATATACCCTTTTAATTAGCACTTATTGAGTCTTTGATACGAGGTATAAAATGACAACACGTGTGGGAGAAATACTCTCATTGATAGGAGGCAAAGAATGTTTGTTGCTATTTTTCTTTATTTCTGGAGAACCAGTAATGGCCACTCAGCTGATAGAATTAATAGACAAAACACGATAGCACAGTGGAGAAAGCGTTAAATAAAGAAAGCTGTTATGGTAAAAAGGGGGTGAGCGTAGTTATCGATGGAAGAGTTAATCATTGAACCGGTAGTTTGGGCCCTCCTTTGACAAGACATCTACTTCTCATTGCAGACATAACCTTAATTTTTTTGTGCTGAACAAATCAGGGCCTCACCATTTGGAAAAGGAGATTAGGACATGTTTTCAGTGTTCCAGAAAACGGGGGCAAAATAGGTCTTTGCCTATTAGTTAAAAGAACAAGGACAACCCAAATAAAATTGTGGAATTCTTAGCAATTCCAAGAAGGTTTTGATATGGTTATTTCTCAGATACCTTTATTTACCCATTTCTTGGAGTCGCCAATTGTTTGTCAGTCTAAGCAAGTCTGCCTAGAAAAGTGATCACTAAATGAGCATGTTTTATTCTTCTGTTGTTGCTAAGTAGGCCACTGACTGCTTCTGGAAAGGACATCATAAACCCAAAGAGAAACACTTCATGTAGAAGAGCTTGAAATGAGTCCTGGCGTTTTTTTATAATGTCTTTATTAAAATATATCTTCCATGTTTCAGTGATTACTGAGTCCTTATCACCATGTTTTTTGTTTTTTTTTTTAAAATCTAATGACTGTGAGCAGCATGTTATTCATTATTATAAAAACTGACGTTTTCCAGCAATAACAAGACAGACCTAGTCTGGAGTGGGAATCCTGCTAAAAGAACTACGCTTCCTGCTTTAACCACTGGATCACTGTTATATATTCAGAAATACTTTCCCTTCTTTTCCTTCCTGCCCTCAGAGACCAAGTGCCCCAAAACAGTTGCAAGCATTTATCTTGTGACAGTCTAAATACTTATTTTAGCAAGTTTTTACTATATTGCATAGGTGTCTTCGCACTGAGCTTGGATAGGAATTTCACACACAAGCACAGCACTAAGGTATTTCTGTTCAACCATAACATTGATCACTGCTGATAAACTTCTCAAGTTGATCCCGATTTTCTGGCAACCCACACAGCTTAAAATCTGCTAGTGTTCATTATGTCCGTGCTTTTAAGATTTGTGATAAGAGTTTTGCTCTCACAGGTGGGCAGCCCAGTCTGATCTGTGTTGCAGGTTTCTTAATCATTTCGAAAATATACCATGTTCTTGCTTTTATGTTGATACTTGTATGGGTGGAGTGTTGTGAAGTTCAGCTTCTAAGCTGCTGTGAGCAGATAGAGCTGCAGTAACTTCATGTCCTCAGCTAGAGGGGATGCTTTGTGCTCCACCCTGGCTTGGTGTGGAAGTGAGATCAGGAGGACAACAGCTGGCTTTCCCAGGTGGTGCATACAAGTACGGACTGATAACTTTCTGGGTGTAAGGACTGTAAGGGGGAAGCTGTTTGCTGTGCTAATCCGAGAGAACTGTTTGGTTGATAAGCAAGAAGTAACTAGCAAAGAGAGTTGGTGCCTCTCAGGTTTGGGCCCTATCAGAGTGGGCATCCACTTGGAAAGAACAGCAGCTCTTTTCTGAAGTGTGGGTTGGCTGCATGACTCTCACTGAAGGGGTACACAGCTGCTTCATGCTCCAAGCATGGCCCAGTGGTATAAGCAGGTCTGTGCTGTGAGTGAAAGGTGGGATAACACCATCCACCCTCTCCTGGGTTGACCCTGGCCGGAATCCCAGCACCCACACAGCTGCTGGCTCACCCCAGCAGGCAGAGTAGTGAACAGGAAGAGCCAAAGTGAGAAAACTTGCAGATGGAGGTAAGGACAGATTATAATGAGTGAAGAGAAAAAGCAAGTGATGGAAAGGCAGTCCCACACCCCTCCCACAAGCAGAGCCATGCCCAGCCAGTCTCCAAGTAATAGCAACCTTGGAGGTCAGAACCCTCTGTCTACTTCCTCCTCTGTGGTTATTTTCTTGGTGATTGTGATGGTAGGTGGTGTGGAACATCCCTTTGGAAAACTTGGGTCAGCTGGCCTGGCCATGTCCCCTTCCCTCCAGAGTGGTGGCAAAAAAGAAAAGCTTTGATGATGTGTAAGGAGCCAGGACAGAGTTAACTCAACATGGGCCAGACTGAACTTTGTTACCTGAAAGGTCCAGATCTCTCCTGTTTCAGGAAGCAGAGGGAAGGGTGGAGGGAGGAACTGGGATGGAGACAGGAGTGCAGGGCTCCAGAGAGTCAGGCTTGCTTCATAACAGGGGTGGCACTGGTGCTTCTGGAAAGGCACTGTCTGTGGTTTTCCAAATTTCTGGCATAGGAGGACTGTGATTGTTGTTATAGGCAGTATTACTTCATCTGTGCCTAAGACCATGGGCTGGTGACTGAAGAAAAGTATTACGTGTGACAGGAGATGCCGTAGCATCTTAGGAGTCAGCAGTACTGGCTTTTACTTTTCAGCAATCCTGAGATGACAGTGTTGTTTCTGTCACCTGCTTCACATCTGGCATTCAAGTGGTTTAAGACAGAAAATCACAGTAGTACGCTGTCTTGTCCCACTGGGTGGGTTGCAAGGAAAGTGAATCTTTAAAATCCCCCTGAATAAGGCACTGCCTGCTCCATGGGGGTCGGGGGAGCGATGGAGTTGGACAGCAACTCAGAGGAATGGCACAAAACAATGTACTGAGTTCAACATCCACAATTGGACAACTGCTTTGAGGCGATATTCGCCAACGTTCTAACAACAATAATAAGCATTATGGATAAACAGGTACTTAGGCACAGGCATCTTTTCGTAGTCAACTGCTTGGACTAACTTACAGGCAAATTTAGGCAACGGCTACTGAAGAAAAAGGAAAAGAGATCAAAAGGAAAGAGTAGAGTAAGAGAAAAATGAAAATAAAAACGAAAGAGACAGATTTTTCGCCACATCTTCAGATCCAGCGTAGTCTTGAGCTGGGGTCTTCATCTGTGGGTGATGGATCAACCAAGACAAAACGTCCCGTGTTCACCTTTATGTAGTTCAGATGGTCAAAGATGGCCCTTGAGGTGGCAACTCCCCTGCATCTGTGCAGCT
This sequence comes from Penelope pileata, assembly GCA_013396635.1. Taxonomy (NCBI): domain Eukaryota; kingdom Metazoa; phylum Chordata; class Aves; order Galliformes; family Cracidae; genus Penelope; species Penelope pileata. The sequence continues at coordinate 1,017,854 of WBMW01003428.1, read as the reverse complement.
TGGGATTCCAGAAGATTTGGGGCTCTTTGGCAAGGGCATGCATCCCCTCCTCAGTAAATTGCTGTAGAAGGAAGTGGGTAGGACAGCTTGCTGCCCTACTTCTGCAGGACCCAATCCGCTCCCTCACCTTCCATCTCAGCCCGAGTTGTTGAGTCAAGTTTCCCATTGGTCTCTTACACATGCCAGTAACCAAGTCCTCTGTGGAATTCTTGCCCAGGAATCCAGATGTAAACTGGTGCTTAATTTAAATGTGCGTTTTTGAAGGATTGTGAGACATTACTGCACGTATCATGGAAGTTCAGAAAGTGCTTGGGCATTGCTGCAGATGGAAACCAATTGTTCATGAGCGCGTGGAGAGGTAACGTTGTTTCTGTCTCAGCAAGAGGGTAGTGATTTGGGATAGAACAAGGACTTAGAGTAACTTCAACAGAAAGTTCAGAAAGTGCACAGCCTTTTTCAGAAGACTTTGTTCAGCATGAGCTGTTATACCACTAAGACTCTTGAAGTAAATGCTGCAACTTCATGTAAAGATTTGCCTTTAGAATAGCTGAGGTCTGACCGTCTTGTACTCTTGCCCTGGAAGACCCGGCTGCGTCCTTTTGTTCAAGAGTATTTGTCATCAGTTGTTGATTTGGTGTTTTTTTTTTTAGACATTTGTATTCTCTCGCCTGAGGTGAAATTCTGACTTATTTAAAGTTAATAGGAAATCACTGTTGAAACTGCTGGACCCCGAACTTTGCTCCTGCTGTTTAGATACTTTTGATTGTAGTGTAGAAATAATTGTGGTCTGAGATGACTGTGTAGCAAAGACAGATAAGCTAAGCTGTGAAAAGTGCATAGAAATGAATAATATCAGGTACAAGGGGGCTTTTTTTTTTTTTTAAATAAAGATGTGATAACTTTAAAAGAGAAAATAATGTATTAGTATTTAAGGACGAGAAATTTCAAAAATAAATCCATTTATTTCTGTTCTTATGTGAATTATATTCAAGGATTAGTGCACTAAATAGCTGGGCAAAGTTAGCCTCAGCTACATGGTGTTTTGTATCTATAGGCAGGTGAGGTGTAGCAGGGGTTGCCGTGAGGCTGACTTTGTCTGGAAGGATCTGTCTCTTGCCCGTGGTGACAATGTGCAAACCAAAGAATGCATAGGTGATATCTCAAAATGAACCAGAGAGGAAGTTTTCCTTATTCTGTCTTTTTTTTAAAACCTAGACATTAGTTATAACCTGTGGTATCAAAGAACAGAACGACTTAGAAGAACCAGCTTTTTGTACAGGCTGCAGTGATCAGCACTGTTCCTCAATCGGCTCGAATTGTCTCAAGTGATTAAAAAATGAATAATCAGCATCTTGTTTACATCTGAGGTTACTCTTCCTGCAGCATGACTGCAAGTGTCATCCAGAAAGGCCAGCTTTTGCTGAGTCCAAAAACACAGGAATTAAAATAATGCCTGAAACTCAGGAGCTTAGAGCACATCAACTTTTCTGCTGCTACAAGAATTGCTTCTAGTCCCGGCTTTCAACAATTCTTTATTTGAGGAGATATAAAGTATGATGCAAAAAGGTCAAGGAGTCTTGATCTCAGAACCAGTTCATTTTTATCACTACAAAAAAGTTACCTGTTCCTTTGGTGCTATGTGTGGTTGTGATGGCTCATTTTAACAATGGCAGCTGCCGTTGGTGTTTCTACCACTATTCCTTACAGTGTAAATTGAATTTAAGAATAACGGTGAGCTTAATTTCTAAATTGTCTAGGCATGTGAACCACATCTGATTTTTGTTGTTGTTGTTTCTACTGGGAGCTTTGTATTGCTTATTAATAATACTAATTATCTCCATAACAGAGTATTACCATTCCCTCCTGTTATGAAATTAGGCAACTTCATTATTCCTCAGATATACATACGTGATAGAACTTTAATAAATTTTTGGAAAAATTCTCCCACCTAACTGTTTTTCTTTCTCCTTCCTAGTCTGCTCCCAGTTTTCAAGAGGAGTCTTTGCAATTTTTGGATTCTATGACAAGAAGTCTGTAAATACCATAACATCGTTCTGTGGGACTCTTCACGTCTCCTTCATAACTCCGAGCTTCCCAACAGATGGAACGCATCCATTTGTCATTCAGATGAGACCTGACCTCAAGGGAGCTCTTCTTAGCTTGATTGAATACTATCAGTGGACCAAGTTTGCATATTTATATGACAGCGACAGAGGTGAGATGCACTTTTTATCTCTGTGCTATTTATTTGCTAGATGTATCTTGCTGAAATGCTGAATTTGCCTTAGAAAAGTAGGAGAGGAATACAGAAAATGCAAATTTAAATTTAGAAATGATTTTTTTAGGACATAAAAACAGTTTAATGAGAATGAAATAGACAGTGTGCATTAACAGAATTTCAAGCGTGTGCTGATGAGTAATAAGATTATTCACATGTTGTAAAACAGGTCCAATGTATTTTTTTTTTTTTCTTTTTAATGAGTCACCTAAGATGAAAAAAATAAAAATACTAAGATGTTTTTTCAGGTAATGTTGCTCATCATCCACACTGAGCTTTTGAGTTGCATGCCTACTATTTAAAATCAGAGTCAAACACAAACACCAGTAAGCGGATAAGCCTATTCTTTTTATCCAATGGCTAGTTTTCACTCTGCAGCTACATCTGGCTGCCTGAATTTACCCTTACAAACTTTGTGCTCCAGAAGGTAGCTGTCCAGTTATTGGAGGCATGAAAAATCACACAACGTGCAAAACCAGTAGTTGAACACAAGGCAAACAAGGATCTTGGATGCAGTCCCTGCTGCTTTGGAGACTACTTTTGACAGTACTTGAGTTTCTTTCCACTGTTTAATTTTTGTTGATTAAACCCAAATCCACTGCTTGTAAGCAACTTACTCCAGGGTAGAACCTCCACAAGTGTATTGCTTTTTTTTTTATGGGTATAGTAGTTATAGCATAACAATTTATGAACTGGGAAAAATTACTTGCAAATTGCGATAAATTAGTTTTCTGAGAAGTAACACTATACAGAAGTGTCCTGTTTTGATTGCCCTTTCTGGAATTCATAGAACCATAGAACAGCCTGGATTGAAAGGGACCTCAAAGATGACCTAGTTCCAACCTCCCTGCCATGGACAGGGTTGCCAACCACTAGGTCAGACACTAGATCAAGCTGCCCAGGGCCCCATCCAACCTGGCCTTGAACACCTCCAGGGATGGGGCTTCCACAGCTTCTCGGAGCAGCCTGTGCCAGCACCTCAGCGCTCTGAGTAAAGAATTTCTTCCTCACATCTAACCTAAATTTCCTCTCCTTTAAAGTCTTTCCCCCTTGTCCTGTCACTTCCAGACCAGGTTCCCTTCTTGCTTCTAAGTTCCTTTTTAGNAGGGCTGCTCTCAAGTTCTTCTCCCAGTCTGTACTCCAATCTGGGATTGCCCCAGCCCAAGTGCAACACCTTGCACTTGGCCTTGTTGAATCCGATTAGGTTCACGTGGGCCAACTTTTCAAGCCTTTGCAGGTCCCTCTGGATGGCATCCCTTCCTTCTATTGTGTCAGCTGCACCCCTCAGCTTGGTGTCACCAGCAAACTTGCTGGGAGTGCACTCAATCCCATCATCTGTGTCATTGATAAAGATGTTAAAGAGTACTACTGGTCCCAAGACAGCCCTGGGGACACCACTTGTGACTGGCCTTGACCTTGATGTAGACCATGAGGTAACATTAGATTTTCTTCCTTCTCATACCATTTTATATATTAAGTTGTTCAGAAGCTGAAGGGACTTCATCAAAAGAGTTCTCTATCACTGTTCTAAGCCTTAAAGTAAGAAAAACTGAAGTTGGCAAGTAGCCTCCAACATAATGTTGTGTGTGATGGTGAACCCTAAGCTCATTTCTGTTGCAGATCCTTTTCAAATTTACGTTAGAATCAGAAACATCCACTTCCATTTTAGAAAGGACAGATGTGAAGCTAGTTGCTTAGCCAATACTCTGTCAATCAGCCAGCAGTGTGCAGTACGTGACCTGCATCTGTTATGTTTAGGAAATGCTGAAAAGCAGCTACTTGCTACACTGACTGAATGACCAGGAATAACAGCATGAAACTTGTTGTAGTCACCTTTTCATTATACCTCTCTTTCTTATTTGTTTGTTTTAATTGTGGCAGGGCACCCCCGTGATAATGAGCTCCAAGGCATGAAATTTCCACCTTTATGCTGAATAAAATCATTGCTCCTCCATGTTCCCACTGCCTGCGCGAGCTTAACCTGCAGAATTGAACAGCGTGTAGGCAGCGCCTCTGATGACTTCAGACCCTGAATAGACAGGGTCCACACTTCCTCCAAACACTTAAGCACAAGTGTTAATGTGATGTATGTTTAAGGAATTGTGTATAATTTCCGATCCGTTCTCCTTCAGGAGTGAGACTGAAAAAAAAAATGGAAAAAAAGGACTGCTCATGGAAACTTTGAAAGCTAATAGGAATTAGCTTAATGACTTATTCGAAAAGCATCATTTATTTCTGCTTCTACAGCTCCTCTTTAGTTAGGGACTGACTGGATGAAGTGCAGAACAATTTCACTTGTTATAAACAGGAATGAGATATGAAGCTGTTCAGTATATGCATGTCAAAGCTATTCTTGGTTTAATATGGCACTTGATGTCATATAATGGGGCTTATGCTTTACCCTCCTTGCTTTCTCTGTGTTGCCCAGTACTAAACAGTGTGCTTTGGAGAAACTAATGACGTGATTGTAAGAGTCTGTTTGTAACAGAGCTGCTAATTCACTCGGCCTCTATTCAGTCCTTCCTTTCAGTGCTCACTGAACCAACAGTGTCTCAGCATAACCACAAGTGGTTCAGGCACGTGAAGTTCCCAAGCAGAAGTATTCATACAGTCAAAACCAGCAGCAGGAGTTGTTAGAGTTCTGTCCTCTGCTGAGTCTGGCTTCCTCTACCCTGTCCAGATCATTACACTTCCACAAAAGTATTGCTATGAATGATTTCTTCTTTTTTTTTTTTTCCCCTCCATTGTGTTGTTGCTATCAGAATAAACTAAATTGTTTCAGAATGACGTATCTCCCACCTCTAAAAAGCAAGAAATGCAGTCAGCCTCTGCTGAGGATACTTCAAAAAAGGGGAGTCCCCAGGAAAAATGGAAGATCAGAGGAAAAAGATACAGAAACCCCTTATAACGGATAGTGTTAATATTAATAACCCTTGTTAATTAACGCCTGAGATTCTGTTTGGCTCAGAGGAAAAACGTATAAAGACAGATTGGAAGACCTGAAATCTACTAAATGAGATTGGAATAAATTGTTCAGATTATATTTAATATCTTGGCCCAATCCATTTTGGCTTATTGACTCTTGGTATTTTTTTCTTAGTTTTTTTTTTTTTTTTAATTTGGGATGTGTGGAAGAAGCAAAGCTGTTAAACACAGGAACAGAATACAGACTGAACCAATAGTATGTGCTACGAAATTATCAGATCCTTGATAGGGTCCTCACTACTGTACTACTAATGAACATGGTATTTCATTGCCAAACAGGCAAGTAAAGCTGCACAAACATTACACTTCATATTGATGGATGATAAAATCTAGCATATTTGAAATGAAAGGAGGTTTGGAAACATGACTCTTATTTAAAGTAAGCCCTTAAGAATTAGCTTAGGAATTAGAACACTGCACAGATACACATTCATATATGCTAGAAGTTTGTTTTTTAAGAACCTGCAACAGCATTTGTTTCTGAAAGTTAGTTTATAATTTTCCTCTTTTTTTCCCTACTTGTTATGCATTGATGTTTTCATTGCAAATGCGTCTGAAGAATGTTTTTTTCAAGAAATATACTTTTCCCTCTCAGTATAACATTTCCCTCTTCTAATACTTATTCTTGATTTTAAGAAGCAATGTTATTCATCAACTGAGCAAGTTGCAGGTGACTACTTCTAATATCACAGAGTTGCACAATAACAAAGTTGTTGTCATTTCCTCTGGAAAATGCCTTGACATTTCCTTCTTAAGTTAGAATAAAAAGCTTCTACGGTAACTCAGTCAACTCCTTTTTTTAAGAAGTAATACCATAAATCTAAAACCAAAATCAAATGTGGTCCCAGGAACACAAAATGAAAAATTGGCTGGAGCAGAAATTGTTTCAATTTCTTGTATGATCTTCTGAAAGAGTTGAAAAGGACTGAAAGTAGAAAATTACCATTAAGAACCCTTCTTGAGGTCTAGAATTACTTTAGTAGTTCATAATGTTTTAAGATACACTTTACATCTTTTAGTTTACTTATGTTAATTATCTTTTACCAGGAGATGTCCACTTATAATGTTATAAATAGTTTGTGTGTGCCTTTGTGCTGTAGTTATCTATGATTTTAAAATATTCATTGCATGGCATATAAAACTTCCAATTAGTCTTCTTTAAGGTCAATATAAAAGCCAGAACTATTTGACATGATCACTGAAGTCATGTTTTGGGAAGTCTGTCGTTTTCTTCCTTTGCTGATGACCAGCCTTATGAAAGTATTACTGCTTCCGCTTAGAGAGCTGCATCATTAAAACTGCCTGATCTTAATGGAATGGTGTGTTCACAAGCTATGAGGCAAATTGATTCTTAGTACTTCCTTCCTTTCTACAGTTACGTTCATAACCACTGTCATTTCTCGTGAGAGTTATCCATGAAGCCTCCTTTACATGCCAAGTCAGAAACTTGTCTCCAAGAATTGACTCCTGGTGTTCTGTGGTTCCAGGGGAGATGAATGTGTGAAAATGTCAGCTGGCTTGTGAGAAATAGTCTGACTTTTTTTTTCTGTAATGCTATTTGCTGTCTTTAAAATTGCTCCCTCTAGAATTGTGTAGAATTATCTGGGAGAGATTTAAATGTAACGAGTTTAATTCCTCTGCTGTCTGAAATTGTTAGTGTCTGGTATTTGTTGCAGGGCAGGAATTCATTTTCAGCAGTAATTTTCATGTTTCTATACTCTGTTATTTAATCTTTAAAAAGGAAAATGAGTCAAGTGAAATCTTCACTGATTTTACGATGTTTTGTAGGCCGTTGCAGCTGTGCAGACGTTACAGCTTCCTGGCAGGAATACGCCAAAATGCTGAAATGGCAACAAACGTTTATGGACTGCTTGTAGACGTTAACACGGGGCCTATTTATCTATATGGAAAAGATTATATATGATCAAATTTTCTTTCATTGTCAGGGATTGATTGTAGGCGACAAATAATAATTTCTCATTGCTGTAGAGAATTTTGCCATAGGGCCTCAGTGAGATCAGGGTTTAAATAGGTTACTGCTCAAGTCTTGAGAACAAGAACAGCTAAGTAGAGTGTAGTAATAAATAGCCAATCTTCTTGATGTGATTGAATCGGGTTTTTTTTCTCCTAGAAGATCTCTTTCTGAGTATATAGGATTCCAGCAGTGAATCAGTGAATTGGCAAAATCCCCTTCTGAAGAAAGTTGAAGCAAAACCAAACGATTGTCCTTACAATCCTCTACACTGATCCCTTCCAGTGGTTTAAATAGAAGCTTCATGCAGTAAGAACAATTGGGCCCACACATATCTTCGTTTCTGAGTCCTAACAACGTGTGTCAGGTCGAACAAATAGCGGTGTAATCTTAAATAAGTAATCTCATAAATCATGTTCTAGAAGCTTGTTACTCCTGAAGCTTCGTCACTCATATCTTCTGTTTTCTCCTGCGCATCGCTAGGCTTATCGACATTGCAAGCTGTGCTGGACTCTGCAGCTGAAAAGAAGTGGCAAGTGACTGCTATCAATGTAGGAAATATTAACAATGACAGAAAAGATGAAACTTACCGTTCACTATTTCAAGATCTAGAAGTGAAGAAGGAAAGGCGAGTGATTTTGGACTGTGAGCGCGATAAAGTCAATGACATCGTTGATCAGGTTTGCTATTCTCCGTTTTTCAACTGTAACAATTATTTTTATTCTCTAAAAGAGCATAACGAGTTCATTCCCGTTGATCCTATTTTTGTGGTCATTATGCATCATTTGGAAGTGACAGATTTGTGCTGAGGATCGCGTATGCCTTTGACGGAACAAGAATGTACAAATCCCATAATCTCTCCGTCTGTTCAAAGGGAGGATAATTCTATCTGAACCATCCCATATGGCTTTCTATCCTGATTAGTTAAAAGAAATCTCGTTAAGGCTATTTTGCAAGCTGTCTAGGTAGTATACTATATGTAGTGGGTACGCTAATACATATGGTGCATTACAAATAATTGTATTCAGTGTAGGGCTTAGTTCACTGTGTATGTAGAAAGTGATTTCTACTTGTAATGCTTTTTTCTAAAAACCTTATATATCTTGGAGGGCTGTATCAACAACCTCTCTCTTTGATTCAATTTTCCTCATAAATACTTTGTCTTAGCTGTTTGTCACTTTAGTGTCCTTAGATCTCTCTTCGGTTTGTCTCTGTCTTAAAATGTATTAGCCAAAACTGGATGCTGTCTTCCATAGTGAAGGCCTCTTGAACTTCCAACAGAACAAAAAAAATGTAGTCTCCCTGTCCCCATATATCTTCATTATCAAAATGATTGCTTTTTGTTTTTTTGTGCAATTTTCTTTTTACAACAGCATCACAGTTCTCTGCTTCAAATTCTTGCATTGCCTCCAAATCCACCTCTTCAATCTTAGTGTCCAGGTGGGTCTTTTTCATACTGTCTTTTCCTCTTTTCACGCATACAGAACACAATGGAAGACTATAAAGACAGCTCCATACTGGCTTAAGCTTGGCTATATGAGACAGTGAGCTGTCTGTAGGGATATATTAGTTAGGCTTTGTTGGGTTAGTTTAGTGTGGTTTAGTTTGAAGATTTTTCAGGGGTTTTGTTATTTTAGTCTTTGCTGTGAAGGTCATTGTATCTTGAAGAGGCTCAGGCAATGGGCATTGTATTTGGGCATGCAAATCGAGTGTGTTCTATTGGTCTTTTTTGTTTTGGATTTGTACCCACAAACTGTTTCTCTAATTGTCAGGATTAATTTTAACTTCATCCTATCCTTCACAGCATTTGCAGCTTCTCTGTCACCATCTGCAGTGCTTTAAAATGATATTTTTATTTCTCTTTAATGAATTTACTGAAAAAATACTGATTAATTCCATGTCATTAATATATATACTGAACAGAGCAATGCTTGAGAGAAACACTGCTTACAGCTTTTCAAACAGTTGGTTGCTTACCTTACAATGACTTCTGTCCACATTCCCTTAAGAGCTTATAACGATGTGACACAGAATGAAAGCCTTATTAGACTCAATGTGTTGCACCCGCTCTTCCCTCAGCCATCCACACAGAGAATATCACATCAGAGAAAGGGAAGAAATTGCTTTGACATATGTTGATTTTGACAAGACAATACTGACTTTATCATCTTGCTATCCTCTAGCTTCTATAAAATCAAGTACGTAACTTCGATCTCTTTCCTGTTAGGAAGACTTGGCTAATTTTTTTCAGTTTCTCCTTGTACCGCTTTTTAATGACAAGACCCATCACTTTAGTTCCATTTCATATTTACTATCTTATTTACTATCTGTATTTACTATACTCCTATTTACTATTTGTATGCCTGTTAAGTGATAGACCTGTTACTTTCTTTGGCTTCTTTTGAATGCATCTCTGGGGTATTTTTCATGCCCTTGTTGCATATTGACAGATTCTACCTTTCTTGAGACTTAGATTTTCTCAGTTTATCCCCACAGACTTGTGTGGCTTCTAAAAGCATATGGATGGATAAACTTTTGTTTCTGCTCACCTGATTTTTCAGAGTCACTGGAGAGTGTTAAATAGCTGTGGATCAGGCGCATAAGTCATTTATTGTAATTCCAATTACTTATTCGCATCAAAATAGTTTTCTGCTGTGCTGTAGGATAGTCTCAAACTGCTAAGTGTCAGCTGTCTTGTGGGTTTAGCCTTGAGATTCTCTTTGCAAGATACCGTAGCAGCTTCTGGAGTTTAGTTTCTTGTTTGAAGTCCATTATCCTTACACTTCTGCTCTGATGACTTCCCTTCCTAATAAGGTAAACCCACTTTGATTTTCTCAAGTAGTCTAAAATAAATGCTAGAACAACTGTTTCTCTGTTAATTTTCTCAATCACCTAAAACTGATCATGATCCTAACAGTGTTTTTGTGGGTATCTGTGAGTTTCCTTCACCTGTGAGGTTCTTTGATTTTATCATTCTGATATTCTTTTCTAACCACAAAATAGGTACTTCGGGTCCCGCTTTACTAGCAGATTCATTTGTTAAAAAGTAATTTTAATTCCAGCCCCCTCAAAAAAACCCACACCTCAGCAATTACCTTTTCATAAGGGTGCTAGAAATACAGCCTTTGTATCAGAATCCCTTCTCTTTTTCCTCAAATTGGTTCTTCATTCATTTTTTTCTCCTATGTTACAGTTGTTCTTGTCCAAATTTCAACCATGTATTCAACCATGTAAGTTGAAGTTGAAAAATACTTCATTAGCTTCCCTCAGCCTGTTGTCTGAGTTGTTCTCGTTGCTCAAAAGATGGAAGAAATCTCTTAAGTCCTCTTATCTCCCATATCTTTCCTCTGGAGAGGTGCTTTGATTTAAAATGCAAACTTTCCCATGAAGATGTAGTCTAAACTAGAATTGTATGGGAGAAGATTCCATGCTACGTGCTTGCCAGTGGGGAGAGCTGAGAAACCACCAGCTGGTGTTGGTAGAAATTAGAAGCAAGCCTTAGGACAACAAACAACAATTTGAACTTCAAAAGATTTTCTCATCATGTGGAAACACTTCATTCAGGCTTTTAAACTTTTTTTTGTTGAAAGAATGTTATAATTCTCCTACAAATGGAGCAGAATCTAAGCAGGATCGTCTGAGGCATGGTGCTTCTGGTGCCTCTACTGCATGATACACGTTCCCTCCTGTCCAGGTTGTACCTTTAATGCATGGCATAGCAGTCAAGTCCTCTTCTTGCAGAATTTGGAGCTTGGATTTCAACGTAACTTATTTTACCAGCAGAGAGTATATTCAGTAGTTCGTTAGGTAAGATAAGAGTAAAGCACTGAACAAGCTCAGTATTGCGTATGATAAAGCTCGTAACTAACTTCTACATCACGCTACATTTAGTGGTTTTGAAGTCTCTGTCCATATATCAGCTGAATGTTCTCTATTATGAAGTATTTCTCCTTTTTTTTCTTACAGGTGATCACAATTGGTAAACATGTTAAAGGATACCATTATATTATTGCAAATCTGGTAAGCAATTTTACTCTTCAAAATACCTGTATTATCTATTTTACTGTTTGTGGAGGCACATCAACTAGTATGGTTTTAAATGATCTTTGGAAAACAGAGAAATTGATAAAATGTGTTTATTCTTGCTAAACGTATGCATGCTTTCAGATGGTGCTTGCTTTATTGGCTCAGTCTTTCCAGAGCTTAATTGCTGCCTGTTAAATTCCAATCAATGGGAGTAAAAATTGTTCAGCATCCCCCGTAGAAATCAATCCATTTTTCTGCATGCTTCAGAAACATCAGGGTAGACAGGAAATCAGAAAGACGACTTTTCAGATTGTGGGCAGATGCATTCATCCAGATAACTCGTGTTTGTTGTCTCACTTTTCAAGTATTTAAAAACTACAGCTCTCAGCTTTCATTCTGCTGGACTTAGTGATCAGCTTCGCCCACCCTCATTTCTCAGATTGCCTTGGCAATCAGCTTGATACAATATTTCTCTGATGTGAACAATCAGACACTGTAGCTAATACTGTCCCTAAGGGGGAAGGGAGAGCTCACAAAACTCACGAAATTGTCAAGCTTATTTTTTGAAATGGTCTAAAGATGAACGGCCATTTTACTGACATTAAAGTCAACAGTACTTATTTACTGCAACTAGGGAATTTAATGCTCCTTTTTTTTTGCAGCAGTAGCGGCAGATAAAGCAAATTCAACAGGCTTGAATGTCAGTTATTCTGTTCCAGAAGAGAGCTTTGAGGGTTGTTTGGTGGGAGTGCCTTTAAATCAATTTTTTCATCGCTTTACTCTTGGACTGTGGTAGGAGTTGACTACCAAAAATTTCAGCAGGGCTTCTGAAATGTTCTGATTTACACTCTGTCTTTTATAGTTTTTTTTAGAGGGAGCTGGGAAAGCAGACTGTCTGTAGTGTACCTATCACACTAAACACATATCCCCTATCTCCTCTTAGCCTTTGAACAAAACACTTCTCCCCTCCAGACAGGGAGTATTCTGAAACTTTCTGTACGTTGCTAGACAGCAGTAAGGAAGCCTTATACTCCCAAGGTCTCTTTAAATGCAGAACAGTGGGGATCCATATTTATATTAACTAATTTTTATGACAAAGAAGTTAAGGTACTGCATATTGACAAGACAAGCAAAAAGTCCTACAGAATTTGAAAATGCCCTGTATTTTTGTTGCACGTGTCGTATAACTGTTTTTGGTCTCAAAGGAAATAAGTATTTTGGAAAAATTGGCTAGTGTATTTCATTGTGTTGACTGGTTTCTATTCAGCCATTGCTTTGTTTGTAACAGTGGGATTTTAAACTTCTCGAATGATGTATTTATAGTACCGTGTTGGTACTATACATTTGTGCAATTTAAGTGCATATCCTTCAGATTTTTTTTATAATATCGTGTATAAATATATATGGTAGTGATTTCAAAAAAACGTATTTTCTTTCAGAAAGGAAACTTATGTTGTGCCTGATTCTGTTTTACTTCCTGAATGCACCTGCTTTCTTCATTCCTTTGAGATTATTCGTGTCCAGTCTGATCAGTCAGTCAAGAAATTGATCTGTATTAAGAATAGAACATTCAGATAGATGGAGAAGGGATCAAGTGAGCGCTCCTGTGCAAACTTCTAGCTCCTAATAATAACTTTAATGATCCCTGTAGAAGAGTCTATGTTATCATGCAGCAACATATCACTGATGAGCATCTGTAAGATTCAGTAGCTGAAATGCACCCAGTGTAGCAATTGCAGCTATTGTCTGATAACGTGGGCTGAGGTTGCTGCTACTTTTGTTCACTCTGGGGATTCATTTAAACTGAAGTGTCTGAAATCAGTTCTTCATGTAAATTCATTTGCATGGTTATTTCGGACATGTTAAAACTCAGAATATGGAAAATAAAATGTTTGTGTTGCTGGTTAACAGCAACAAAGGGCAAGCACACACCAAAAATAAGCTGTTCAGGATGTAGGGCCAAATTGGCTTTGTTAGGAATGAGCAAGATCTGTCTTCTCACCCTGGTACAGATCTTGGAAATGATGGATGCTTCTTTTGCAGGCTTTATAGATAGGAAAACTCAAGTAGATGTTTCCAACCCACAAATATACAATTTATACACAGATACAATTGGAGATGTATGGAAATAACTTGGAATGGTCTTGATTGAAGGCTCAGAGTGGTGCTGATTTGTATGGAATGGCTGAGAAAGTGCTCAGTAAATCACACTACTGAAGTGATGAGTTTGGTATTTATTTGTCAACGCTAATTGACAGATATCCCTAATTTAATGTGCACAAATGAACTCTTTTAGTCTAATTTGCTTTCATTTTGTGTATATATAAAAAATAAATACTAGGGTGAAGAAAGAGCTAGGAATTAAAAGCTGTTGACTTCTTCCAAAATTTATTGAAAGGAATTGTTTGTAAGGATAAGAAATAGTTTTTTATTCCACAAGGGAGGCTGGGGATATTATAAGGCCTTGCACATGCTTCAGTGTTCCTAGGAGGAAAAAAAAAACCAAGAACAAAACAAAAACCTGTAGCTGTAACTATTACTGGCTGAAGGCTGCTCTCTAATCTGTTACTGACTTTCTAATCTAAGCAGGTTTTTTTTTAATAAAGTTATCATGGCTAAGGTACATCCACTCAGCACTTATTCTACAAAGGTGTATGTCTAGTGAGCTACAAGAGGCATCACTGGCTGACAGCCCAGGATTTTAACTTGGATCCTGTCTGAGGAGAACATTTGGCTTAAACATTTGCGATAGACGTCACATGGTAACTCCTTCTATGCACTGACTGTTGAGAGATCTGCCAGAACTGTTGGAGTAACAGACTAACGTTTTCTGTGCCCAGGGATTTACGGATGGAGATTTGTCCAAAATTCAGTTTGGAGGAGCTAATGTCTCAGGATTTCAGATAGTCGACTACGATGATCCTTTGGTGTCAAAATTTATACAACGTTGGTCAACACTAGAGGAAAAAGAATATCCCGGTGCACACACTAGTACAATTAAGGTATGTCTTGCATTTATTTTAACTGTGACAGGATGTACAGGAAGCAAGGGCATTGAACTAGAAAGACAAGAGAGAATACCTGACAAAATCATCTATGCCAACACAATTTTCATGTTTTTCTGGGGTACTTTGAACATTTTCTGCAATAGTGCTGGTTCAGCAAAGATGCTGCGCTGTCAAAAAGCATTCAAGACAACTTCAATTTTTCTTGTGTCACTGTACATCTCTGAATTGTTTTGATGTGATATATTAGGTAGCTACTGACTTCTTTTTGATTTGTCGCTTTTTCCTAGCTCAGAAATGTTTTAGAGGGACATATGTAATCATACACATGTTTTCAGGGAGTACAGATTTAGCACTTTCTGGCACTTTCTGTCCTCCCGAAGGAATGGTAAACCAGTTACTTGGAGATGGATGACCAAATCTGACAAAGACTTATAAAATTGTACAATATGCTTCAAGTACAGAATTGTGTTCTGGTTTCAGGCTTGAGTGATGCAAGATGTGGCATCGGGCAAAAGTAAACTTCCTGACCTCAGCTTTCTCTTGGGATGAAACTGAGATAATAGCATCTTTGTACCTTATTTGGCAGCTATGCAGATAGTTATTGCTTGCAAGAACTAAGAAAGGATAGTGCGTTTTTTTCTTTTAAGTAATACAATCAGAAATTTTATTAAAAATGCTTGTTTTTTCTCTCTTTTTTTTTTTTTTTTTAAGGTCAAACCTTTTGGAGGACTTAAAGCTGTGATTTTTCTGTGGTTATTTCTGTTTATAAATTTTTTTGACAGAACAAGTGAATTTTTCATTTGTTCAACAAAAGAAGCAAGAACGTGTGTCATGCCTTTAGACAAATTCATATTGTGTTTGTGTAATATATGTAATATGTATTGCTCTCATTTAGGCAAAAGAGAAGGGATGAATTGGCTTTGGATGATTAATGGAGTTCTTTCATGTGTCTCTGGTTTGCAAGGGAACGAATCTACCTACCTTTGCTAACGTTGCAGAATCTTATCTGGAAATAATCACAATGAATGTTATAAGTCAGAAGGGATGCAGTTATGCTTGTTGATGGAAAAATGAAGTAGTGGGACACATAAAGTAGTAGGATGGAGTTTGCATTTGTGTTAGATAAAATAGCTGTACTGCTTTTTTATAACATTAATTTGTAACTTTTTCGCAGTTACTACCTTCATGTTTTCCTTACTAAGTCCTTTCAATTATATTGGAAATTGGAAGTGATAAAGGAGAGCATTTCTAATAGCCTATGTTTTTGGGATTAACTTTTTTAATGGATAGGAAAAGTAATTGAAAAAAACCTTCGTAATTCAGAGCACATTTTAAATTAAAATTCCAATCTGATTTTGTCTTCATTTATGTAGTGTCTGCACAAGGAATATACAGGCTTGCGCTAATATTCAGAGAAGAATAAGATAATATTCAGATGAGTTAAATTGTCTGATAATTTACATATGTCAGAGGTATTGAGGGGGGAGGAGGGACTGTGTTAAAATGCTTGCAGAGATTGGTTGTATCTGTTGCTATATTTCTTAGCATAGTTTTCTGTCTTCTGCCCTCGTACACATGTTACTTGTCAGGTTCCCTGCCATTATGTGTAGGGCAGGGAGATGTCACGTTTCATTGCCATCCCTGAGGGAGCTAGAGGCAGAAGAGAATCATGGACGCCACAAAAGTAGGGCAAGAAACGCCCTTGAGCAGTCATCCAGTCCATCCTCTTTGCCTGGAGGCAGAATCAAGCATACCTGTGCAGTTCCTGATGGATAGTGGTTCCACAGCTTTCCCAGACATTCAATTTCAGTCTTACTTGTTACTTTTTTGTCTAACCTAAGCCAGTCTTTGTCTTGAGATCCCTTACTGCTTTGTCTGCTTATAATGTATAAACACGTTCGCCTTTTTAGCTGTCCTTCTGTATTTGAAGATGGCTGCCATGTTTGTCCTTGCTTTCCTTCCTGCTGACCTAAATAATCCCTCTTCCTTTCTTTTTTTCACATATTTCTTTCTATATTTCCTTCTTATATATCTTCCTTTCTATATTTCACATCCTGTTGGTCATCTTGCTTTGGAACCTTTCTAGTTGGCGCCCGTCTTTCTTGAAATGCCTGCCTGGGTTCTGTACCTCAGCTGAGTGCTGTGCTGTACATGGCTCTGTGCGGCTCAGAGATGGTCTTTTTTGCTGTACTCTTCTTATTTTCACCATCCTAGCACAGCTGAATTACTTTTATCATCAGATGCATACAAATATCCAGGTCTTCTGCATTCTGTACTGCTGCCAGTTTAGACAGTTTCTTGCTATATCTGTGTGCGTGGTCATTCCTATGAAATGCAGGATTTTACATCTGTTCTTGTTGAATTGCATTCCTTGCCTTTCCTTCTCAAACAAACCATTCCTTTTTATTAGTATTCTAGTTGTGTGAGTTTGTTTCTTGGAATTGTGTGTGAACGTCCCAGTTACTGGAGTAGATGAAGTCACTGGTCTCTTGTTGAGTCCCTTCCGTGATCTTACTGAATAACCTTTATCCCTTTTGATCTTAAGGCAGTAATCCAAATTGCCACTGTTTATAAATGGACTTACGCCACCAGTTCCCATGGATTCTAGAATTTCAAAGCTATGACTTCAAATTCTGTATGAAACAGGATAGCTTATAGACTGTTTGTATCTTGGATATATAATTGAAAGGTGCTTGCATGCGCCTGGCAGGTAATCATAGAATCACAGAATGGTTTGGGTTGGAAGGGACCTTGAAGATCATCCAGTTCTGAGCCCCCAGTGGCAGGGTGATGTTAACCCAGATATTGCAAATGTCTCCTTGCAGGCAATAGCACTGCAACTGTGTTGTACTATTTTGTGTTACAAAGTGCAAATCAGTGAAATATGGCTGACTTCACAGCCCCAAGTACGATCTTGAAAATGGAGAAAAGCACTTATATTAANAAGTTAAAAATAGAGAAAAAAAAATATAGAAAAAAAAAAAAAAAAAAAAAAAAAGTTTTACAAAGGAATATGCTTTTCCAGAAAGATGAATTGTTAAAGAGTAATACTATGGATGGCCAGAGGAGGACCTGGATTGAATTGCTTTAAAAAAATATCTTCACAATTTATAAAATGTTAATTGAAATATATTCCATTTTTAGAGTATAGATGAGACTTGTTACTGTGCTGTTCCTGTGCTGATAAAAGCACAAGATAAAAAGATTAAGAAAGACATGAAGCTACTGCTCTGCTGCCTTTTTACAAAAGGACTTCTCATCTTTCAAAAGTAAAACTGATACACTGAGGTCATATTCTAAATTAAAGTTGAGGTATCTATTTTAACTGTAGGCGTTCTCAGTCTCTGCATGCAGTTCTTACAGAGCCAGAAATGTGCATGTCTTGAAACATATCACTGAGCAGCCTGGCTAATTTCTTCACCACATAGCAAGTTGAAGTCCTCTTTTGAGGCATTGTTGTGTATTTACAAATATGCAGGACCTTCAGAGCTTTAGTTTGTCAGACTATGTCTGAGGCAATGTGTCCATTCACATCCAGATGCTCCAGCTTCCTATTCTTGTTGATCCTTTCAGTCAGGGCCAGCCTTTAGCATAATTTCAGGCTTGGTTCATACCTTTTGAAGGTTACTGAGATGTTGTAAGTACAAAGGCATTCTACCTAGTCATGAGCTTTCATAAGCCAACTTCAAGCTTGGTATTTTCGAGAAGTATTCTCTACTAGTGTAAATATCATATAGAAACTACACGCAGCAAGCAGAAAAGAATTTGGGGCTGCCTGGTTGAAAAGCTGAAGCAGCTCAGACTTGCAGAGAATGCTGCTGTGCTGGAAAATGGCCATAGTCCAGTACCCATTGCTGCTGTTTTCAGTGGCTTAAACTGCTTCATGCTGCCACATTATGTTTCAAATGTTCAGAATTTACAAGGTTGTATTTCAAGATGCATAATCCCTTCCCCGCGCACAATCAGTGGTAGCTAAGATAGCAAAATCGTAGGTCCTTCTTTGCTTTTGATTTTGCCTTTAGCAGTTTCACATTTTCAGGTCTTTTTTTCTTTTCAGACAGCCGTCTAGTCTCCTAGAAAATTATTATGAAATCTATTTTTGTCAGAGATAATGTAATTATAGAATTCAAACTGTCTATATATAGTGCAATACGGTGTGCTGTTTGACAGAATTGCAGAAAGTGAAGCCTACCCATCTTAAACTGGTAAGTCAGGAAGAATGAGTAGGAAATAATGCAAAGCTGCTGATTTAACTCTTCTGGTGCTGGCATACTGCAAGGAAGGAATACACAGAACATGCAGGCAAATATAAAAGCACTTACTTAGCTTGCAGGAATAAATAAAATTCAGGTGACTCGCTGATAGTAATAAAGAGAACAGTGAAAACTTTTTTTTTTGTTTTTTCCAAACTGAAAATTCAGGAAACAGTTTAGATGCTACTCAGCAGAAGTGTACATCTATGAATTAAACAATGCCATCATTTTTGGAAGTGCTCCTTATGATTGCAACGTGTTAGAAAATGGTTTTATAATACCAGGCATTTTAACAAGAGTTATAAGTGACACTCAGCTGCATCAGCTACAGTTTTAATAGAAAAATGAGACTGATTATGCCTGAATTCAAGTAATGTGGATTATAATAATAAAAATGAGTTGGTTTCAGTAATATTACTTAATCAGGAACTGAACTAGGGGTTTTTTGGTAATTGTTGTTTTTGCTTGGTTGGTTTTTGTCTGTGTAAAACCACAGTCTTGCATTTGTGACAGACAGCAAAAGCACTTTAGTAAAAAGTACTTCTGAACACTCGGTTTCGTTTTTAGGAAGACAGCATCGTTTCATTGTTGGTCTTATTTGAGGTCTCTTACATGTGCATATTAGTCTAGTTTGCTGTCATGTGCAACAGCCAGTTTTAATTTTCCGTTTTATTATATTTACACTTAAACATTCATAATAGCTCTTTCAAGTCCATTTTAAGTCTGAATTTTTACATGGACAGATGGTGATAGGACAAGAGGAAATGGTTTTAAATTATAAGAGGGGAGATTTAGGTTAAATATTAGGAAGAAGCTCTTTACTCAGAGGGTTTTGAAGCACTGGCACAGGCTGCCCAGAGAAGCTGGGGCTGCCCCATCCCTGGAGGCATTCACGGCCAGGTTGGATGGGCCCTGGGCAGCCTCATCTGGTGGGTGGCAGCCCTGCCCACAGCAGAGGGGTTGGAACTAGATGATCTTCAAGGTCCCTTCCAACTAAAACCATTTGGTGATTCTGTAGTTAGCTTTGAAGAAAAGAGGGTTTTATGGATTCATAAAGTTATGGTTAAAAAGGTGTATGTATTTTGTGAGTTAAAAGTGATTATCGTTATCAGATGCATTGCTCTTTTGCAAATGCATTCTTCTTAAGGTTAGAAGTAAGGTTACACAAATAAATAAGGCTTTACAATTACTGTGTCAGTATGGATAGTTTCCATACACAGCGGCATGGATTAGGATCCATCTTATAAATAAAATGCTGTAGGTTCAAATTCAAATAAGTGTTTTTATTACGTCTGTCAAGCACCGTGGACTGAAATTCAAGTAATTGTTTTTAATTTTTTTTTTGTCAAACTGTGTTTATAAAAAGAAGAAAATGTCTGTGACAACATACTGTGTTCAAGTTAACATCTATAGTTTAGTGAAGTATTGCAAACAAGGTGATAAAATGCTCAGTAAGGCACTGGAAAAAAATTGCTATGACAGAGCAGTAAGCTAGCCATTTCCATACCCACAAGCTACAGAGACATTTCTGAGTCTTCATTGTGTATGTTGCTTGGGTTTGTGTTTGTTTCTATTTAAGAATACTTAAAATGTTTAAATATAAAGAAAAGTGCTGGATGTCTGCTTCCACCCACTTTCTTATGCAACAAGGAATGCTTCCTTTATTACCTTGCTTTGAATCTCACCTCCATCCAAGGAAAATACTCATACCTGCTTTTCAATCTTGTTTTCTCAACCTCTGTTAATGACGTAGATTGTTCCTTCTGCTTTTCCAGTGGCTGCTCCCCTTATATGGTGCAGAACCCTCTTCTGTACCTGTTTCAGTGTCAATTCAGCCTTCATGGACACTGTTTCAGCTGCATAAGCCATTCTAGCCGAGTTTTCCCCAGTGTCTTCTACAGGAGCACTGTCTTCTTTGACAGAGCTGTTAAAGTCTCTGCCCAAAATATCCTATTATATCTTTCTTTCTCATTGTTCTGTTACTTTTGGACTGAGCAGCTAATTCAAAGTCCCCTTGGGTGGTTTTCATTTGTTTTACTGTGTCTACAGTGTAGATATATGTATCTAAGCTGTTTGCCCTGGGCTCCTTTAATAGTCAAAGAAGTCACTGAAAAAAGAATTGATGGAATTTAAGGCAGGAGTCATGCATGCAGTCCATATTTCATAGCAAATAACATCAAATCCTTGGGCACTTGAGCATTATGCTATAGTTTATCACCTTATTATCATAGCTCTAGAATCACAATGAAGCAAGACATCTTTTTGCTTGTTCTTTGCAATACTTCAATAAATACAGACAATTCTATAGGAACTGTAGAATAGTATCAATAGCACTTTCTGTTAAATTTGCCCAGTTTATCATCTAAAATTGGAAATAACTGAAATGAAGTTAGATTTATAGTGCTGTAAAAATAGTAGTCGGTAAGAGCCCATTCAGCTTTCAGAAAATAATGTTCCAAGTAGTGCTCTCTTTGATTTTTAATAACGCAGATCCAAACCTGAATGAGTCTCTCATACAGTGAATCAGGACAGCACTAGTGCATCCTTTAACTCGTGACAGTTGTCGTGATATATACAGACACACAAGCACACTCATCTATCTGCATGAGCAGGTTATCTGTATGTAATTTCCCATTTATGATCACGTGGTCACTTTGTTTCAGTTTGTCAGTGTTAAAACTCTCTGCGGCTTAATGGCTAAATGTAATAATCCAAATGTAATAGCCCCCACGGAGGTTATTAGGAGCTGAAAGTAAACGCAGAATAAAGCAGTAAGAAATGATGCATGGGATGTTTGCCTTTGTGACATCCTCAACAGCATGAAGGTGTAAAATGTTTGTAAAATAGAGATCCCTAGATTAAAACTGATTTAACCTAAATTAACGCATGTGGATTTTACATGTGATGACATGGAGATACATATGGACACATTTTAGTAGGCAAAACCCTGCACAAACTGAATGTGTGACTGAGTTGTGGACGTTCAGGGTGCTAATTATATAACACAAGGATTGTATTCTTGAGATTAAATATTAAAATACCCCAGTGATCAAATGAAGCATAACTGAATTAGTTTTACAGCTTCTCAATTTCAAGGTCTTACTTCCTCTGCTATTCAAAGTACGTTTCAATGGTTTATGACAGTGCTGTATGCTCACATTTTCTCAAAATGCTACAGCATGGTACAACGTATTTCTGTACTACAGATAGCTACACTCAAGCAGTACTGCTAATCAGTCCCCCTATAAATGTTTCAGGATCCTTTCTTTTCTCTCTGTTACCTTCTCATCTCTGCATCCATCCTCCCACTTAATCACTGCAACTCCAGCAGTAGAAAGTAATGTCGGCTCCAGTCAGTCTTTCACTTCATTTTTCTGACATTCTCATCCCTTTAAGTATTTCCATACAAGTCACTGTGAGAACTTTCTTGAGAAGATTCACATTAATCATCCAGTAAGCTTATACATCTGAAAAAGAGTTCCACCTTTCTTTTCTTCCTCTCCAAGGTCTAACGGTTACATACAAAAATGACCTTAATTCAGAAGGCTGTCTTGGTTCCAATTACAACAGCCTTCTGCATGACTTGAGCTAGCTAATTAAAATTCTCATTGAAGTCTGAACTGTGGAAGCAGAGAGCCAATGTATCATTTCTGTTTATAAATTTCCAGTATTTAATAGCCTTCATAGGGATCATTGTGTTCATTCATACAGCTGTAAGAAGTTTCATTCTGGCCCCTATTTCCAAAAGGTGGTCTTATATTTGGAATAACTGTAATGTTCTGGACTCTTAAAGTCCATCCAACAAAGTCCTCAGTGTATGTGCACATGTGATTTTTGTTCAGGTAGCAAAATCTTAAGTTAGTTAAGACACAAAATTTCCCAGTAACTGAAGATACAAGGATACCTGCTTTGGACTGTTGAGCCTCAGCTCCCAGCTTCTGTTGTGTGCAATCACAAGATTCTTCAGTACCTCAGAAGTTGTAAGTTATAAAGCTCCTTATATTTGTCAGATTAGGAACACGGGACTCTTCCTTGCCTGTTGTTATTTGAGGAACGTCTTTTCTTCCTCCAGACACCTCCGCCTATAGCTTATTTTTTTCAGTGTTGCCGAGATATTGCATACTAGAAAACAGCTACTCCTGAGCTTTTGTTTTTAACAGATAAGTTAAACATATGTACAAATATATGTTGTTTGGTTTTATGGGTATATGTGTGGGATGAGCTGTAATCCAGAGATTTGTATATAAATGCACTTCCATGAGAGTGTAATCAGAGTAAAAATTTCTTGTTTCTAAAGGCTTAGTAAGTTAAACAGTGCATTTTTTGTTCCCCCCTGTTCACCTGTATGGACTTTTAGCCATATCTGCACACAGAAGTGTTACACGGTTCTGATGAGAGATGAGTGGAATTCACACCACAAAAACAGCTGCAAATTTTCAGTTTAGGCTTATCAGCATTGTGTCTCCAACCATTCTGGTGGAGAGCACTGTTTGTTAATCTGCATAGATGCCCTTCCGATGGCAGTAACCTCAAAACAAATGTACTGGTCTGATTTCAAGGATGTTTTACTCTTCTTTTTATTTTTAATACATGTCTGTGTTAAATGGATGGGGAGGATTGGAAGGTATGCTGAAGCTGTTTTTTAATGAAATATTTTCGCTCTTTTTCAGTACACGTCTGCTCTGACCTATGATGCTGTTCAAGTGATGACAGAAGCTTTCCGTAATTTGCGTAAACAGAGGATTGAGATCTCCAGAAGAGGAAATGCTGGAGATTGTCTTGCAAATCCAGCTGTACCCTGGGGTCATGGTGTAGAAATAGAAAGGGCATTGAAACAGGTAGTTTCCCTAGAATGAGTGCTCGGACGAATGCAATTGTGAAGTTCCCTAGAAATGCTTAAAAAGAACCTTCTAGTCTTCTAGCCTGCCTGGATCTTGCTGGGAATAATGTGGAAGTTAACTTCCCAGGAACGCATCCCTTTACTAAGATATGTTGGGTATGGAAAAGTGTCTAAGCTGAATGTTTTTGAAAAACCAGTAATTATTCGTGGAATCAAAATATATTTTCTAAAAAGGAACAAAATTAATCCTGTTACCATTTTCGTCTATATAGGTTCAGGTGGAAGGTCTAACAGGGAATATAAAGTTTGATCAGAATGGGAAGAGAATCAATTTTACGATAAACGTCATGGAACTCAAAAGTACTGGTCCTCGGAAGGTAATTTGAATTGTCTTAGTGTGTCTTCAAAAGTTTTATCATGCTAAGGAAGGGGTTAAGGTAGGTAATGAAACACTATGGATGAGTTAAAGCATGAGTTGTGGTAATATTTATTCAAAGGTATGTTCTGTGTTGGTCTCTCTAAAAAGTAGACTTTTTATTTCTGCTAAGTACTACATGAAAATATTTTCCTTTCCATTTTGTGGATTGAACTTCTTGCTTTCTGATCTGAAATTAATTGTGAGCCAGTAATTGGGGAAATATGCTTCCAAATGACAAGTGCAGAATACTGCCTTGTAGTAATGTTTCTTTAGGTGTGATTATCTTTCTGCTCTAATTCCAAACCTTTTGGGAAAAGCCAGTTTATCATGTCTTCCTAATCTGGAGTATTTTGTAACCCTTCAATCCTGCAGCAGATTACGTTGCTACTAAAGTTTGTTAATATATGAATGAAAATGGTTTACTTACATTAGACAAACTAATATGAACAAATTTCATTTGTTCATTCTTGTTAATATTTGTTATAGAAACTATGAATATTTACACTGGTAAATCCATAGCTAAAAATAGTTCTCTGCGAGCATAAATCATGGGCATGGTAATAATGTACTTTACTTTTTCTATGAAAGTTCATATTCACTGGTGTCTGTGCATCCTGTAAACTCTCTTTAGATTGGATATTGGAGTGAAGTGGACAAAATGGTTGTGAATCCACTTGATGGCCCTCTTGGAAATGAATCTTCAGGACTAGAGAATAAGACTATTATTGTCACCACTATTTTGGTAATTAACCTCATGTTTTGTCAGAAGACAGTCTATCCTACAGTGATTTGTTTCTCCTGATTATATTAGTTTAATTATACTGTCTCTTTGTTTTCTGAGGTTGTGGCATGTTATTCATTATGATACGTTAATAAAATCTGGAAATTAAGGAAATGTAGTTTTGTATGCGCTTTTCTTCTGTAGAAGACAGATAGTCATTGCCTGGGAAATGAACGTCCTACAAAGTTGTTTTTTTAGGCCAGAAAACAGGAATGAAATAGTTGCTTTCAAAGAAGAGCACTTTGAATGACATAGCCACAGTGTTAATTATTAATTGATTGCTCTGCTTATTAGAGGATGGATTTTGCCAAACTGGAAAGAGACTGGTTTTTGCACTTCAGAATTATAGCTAGTGTGGACTGGTAAAGTGTAAGATAAAACATTAAAACTAATGTTGTAGTTGTTTAGGAAATAACGTTATGTACTGTTACACAGCAGCACTTTTCCATTAATTGCTAAGTTTCTTTATCAGTGTGTTTAAGTCACAGGCTAGTATAGAAATGCCAGTGGATGCAGGAATAGTTGGATAACAGTAGAGCAAAGAGGATATGCTCTTTTTAATATGATGTGTAACTCATCACTAGTTTTGCTGATGATCGAGGTCTACTACATATTTGTAGGTATCTATTTTTGTGTGTAATAACTCAATAAAAATTTAGCCTGGAGAGCCTGAAGTGTTTTTCTAGGAAGGGATGTAGCTGTGAAATAGGAAATAATTTTATTTTTATTAAGATGACAACAAAAGCGACTAAATACTTTTGCCTTCTTCCATCCACACTGTAAGAGAGAAAGAAACAGATTTTGGAACTTATTCTCTCTTCTCTGAGTGCGTTAACTCCTGTTTACATTCATGGTCATTATTAACATACTGCTGGGAATCGCTATACCTGTAAGTATTGTTGTTTGTATGACTGTGAAAAATGTAGCATTTAAATATTTTTCAGGACATATCACATTAATAATTTACAGCTGACATAATATCATCTGAATCATACATGCTGGTATTGTCTTCTCTTTTTTCACATATAAAAAGAAAATGTACTACTCTATGAAATGCATGACTGGTACATCTGTAGCTAAAGCAAATTCTTTCTGTGCAGGAGTCCCCATATGTTATGATGAAGAAAAATCACGAAATGCTTGAAGGAAACGATCGATACGAGGGCTATTGTGTGGACCTAGCTACAGAAATTGCTAAGCACTGTGGATTCAAATATAAGCTCACAATTGTTGGGGATGGCAAGTATGGGGCCAGGGATGCAGACACGAAAATATGGAATGGGATGGTTGGAGAACTTGTTTATGGGGTAAGAACATCTATTATAATAAAGCAATTAAAAATGACTGGTGGAAGGAGTGGGATTTGGTTTAGTTTCCTCCCTAGAGTAGAGGAAAATTATTAATTCCTCTAATAGAGAATTAATGACTTGGTATGAAAAAAATATTAAAAGAAGGACATGGAATTGGATTTAAAATGCAAGTGAAGTTGGGAGAGGAGTATGTACTTTGTCTTTCTGACCAGGCAGAAGGCTGTACTAACGCTTGTAAATGCCGTATACTTTGAAAAGGCCATGTGTAAATAGGGAAGCTTGGAATATGTCAACCATATGGTTGTACGTATTTCAGTAAGAGGAGTTTCAACTAAAAACTTCTGAAATTATCCAAATGACATTTTCAGTGAAAAGAACATTAGCAGCATCTGCTGTCCTATTTTGCATTTATGAAATGCAATAGAAACTAATCCATTCTTTGCTCTAATCATTGTATTAGCTATTATTTGCTTTTCTTTTTTTCCTTTGCAGAAAGCCGATATTGCAATCGCTCCATTAACTATAACATTGGTGAGAGAAGAGGTGATTGACTTCTCAAAGCCCTTTATGAGCCTGGGGATATCAATAATGATCAAGAAACCTCAGAAGTCCAAACCAGGAGTGTTTTCATTTCTTGATCCATTAGCATATGAGATCTGGATGTGCATTGTTTTTGCCTACATTGGGGTCAGTGTAGTTTTATTCCTGGTCAGCAGATTTAGCCCATACGAGTGGCACACTGAGGAATTTGAAGATGGAAGAGAAACGCAAACTAATGAATCAACTAATGAATTTGGGATATTTAATAGTCTCTGGTTTTCCCTGGGTGCCTTTATGCAGCAAGGATGCGATATTTCGCCAAGGTTGGTTACTCGCCCATTTCAACTTTGTGCATTTTTGGTCTCAGCCGGAGGAGGTTCATGGTGCATATATTTTCACTTGAAAGAAATGCATTGCCGTATTTTTTTTTCCTCACCAAAATCACAGAAGTCCTTGAAATAAAAGCAGTTTTCTGACAATAGGTAATGATGTATTTGATCAATACTGTCTTACTGTTGATCGTACATTTGCCAAGTGAAGTTATATATACCATGGAGAGACCGTAAAATGCATGAGGTTCAAATCATTCCATGCCTTCTTGGAGGGGTACCGTGTTTTTGCTGCATATTCCCATTTTACAGTTGACAGTCCATTTGGTTCACAACAACTGTAATGGGAAGAAAGGGTAAGATACTAGCCATGAGCTGCACAGGCAGCACTTTACCACTAAAACTCACTGCATATCATAACAGTTATTACCCCACTGTTTTTTCATAGAAGAGCCTTGAACTGAAATAGAAATCACAGGATGGCTCTAATTTATTGTGAATAGTTGCAAAACATTGCTGCTTTTCTATGGCCTAATTTTGTGAAAGTCACAAAGGAAATTGCTAAAATGAATTTGAAGGTCTAGTTTATAAATGCTTAATTCCACATGGATTTTCACCTACCTAATTAGGAACGACCACAAAGCACTTAAGTTAATTCCTTTGCAGTTCATTAAATATTCTGTTTCCCTTATGTGTTAAGTGATTCTAGCCTTGATTCAGCAGTGGTAAGTAGGTAGATAAATATCTACTTGCTGCTTGAAGAAACTGTGGTAGGAAGTGAAATAGGGCAACTGAGTTTTAGAAAACGAAGTCAGATCTTCCAAACTGTAGCAAGCAAATTAACTTTCTTCTGAATGACCTAAAGTAAGACAGGAATAGGTCAGTTTCTAGGGAGTCTAGTGACTGTTGTGCAAATAAAATCACAAAAAAGGAGCATTTCTTATATCCCTAAAGACAACAGCAGATTTTCAAGTTGTTCTGCAGAAATAGCAGAGCACTTAACCGTGCGAGATCTTTAGCAATTCTGTGTAACTTACACAGTGAGATATGGCAGCCCTTATGATGAAAGATGAGGTACATTTGGCATGCAGCACGATAAGAATTGTATGCAAGAAATGAGACAGTGAAGAGAGATCAGATTTCTCTGGGTCGTGAGAAGCTCTCTTAATTTCAGTCCTTTGGGTTTTTATATTGATTATATACTTCACAAGTTTAGCTGTCTGCCAATTCTCCGATTAGCCACAAAGTTATTGTTATTGAATCAATAATGATATTTTTTCATTTTACTGGCTGTTAAAGCGTAACAGTTGTACACAATTGGATAACACTGTAAAGGTGATGTAAGAATATAGTAAGTGGCTATCATAGAAGTGCATGAATCTGAAGTTAATTTGGAGATTAATGTGGCAGATTTAGTGTCAGTGAAGTGTTTAACAACACTATTTCATTACAAACGTGTTTTGAGGAAAGTAATTTGTTATATTATTTCTGTATATCATAAAAATATAAAAGGACTGCAAGCACCTCAGTTATTTTTGTTCTTACACCAAGACTAGTAGAAGGGAATCTAAACTCTCAGCAAGAGAATGTGAGTAAATGTGGCCAGGAATCTCTTCAGACACTAGCACCTCTCTAATAACGTTGTAAGAATTGTAGAGTAGCCAAGTAGCTAGGGCTTCCTGACTGGAATAGAAGCAGTGCTGGGAAAGACTGGACTGCTTAGAAACTGGTCTGCAGAAAAAAGTCCCACTGTTGCCATCACGGGTAGAGCAGAAACAATGGTAACGTACAGCAAAGTTTTCCTGACGTTTTTTGAGATGCGAGGTGCTCTCAGTACCGACGTGCGATACGTTTCTAAGTGTAAAGCATGGTGAACGAATTAAGGTAATGACGCACAAATTAGTATTTAATGGTCTAATGTATGAGATGCTTGCACAAGTGTGAGTTAAGACTAGCATATGATTATCAAACGTAGATTTTTTTTCAAAATACGCATAAAAGAAAATGGTTTATTTAACTGGGACGAACAAATGGGAAAATTTTGAATACAAATGGCATCCCAGAAAACTTTAGTTAAAAAATGTCATGTGGGAGCATAATTTCTGGACTGGTATTGAGCTTATTCTTTTTCTACAAAGTCGGTAACAGTTTTGTTTGCTGACAGATCCTGGCTTTTGAATATAATGAATTATCATTTATAGAAGATGTTATCAATACAGTATAAGATACCATAAAATTAGCACTTATTAAATACACATTGTCATAGATTTTACCTTGCAAATATATATTTATCATATAATCCAATCTTGCAGTTGTAGAATAATCATTATTTTCTGATTACCTCTATGTTAGAGGTGACAGAAAACATATTTACAGAACACATTTCAATCTAGAAGGAGCTTGAAATGACTTGCTTTCTTTGGTCCTTCTTAACAACATGTTCTGGACCGCATCTAACTTGATTTTCATGTTGTAGAGTGAATTAGTGAGTCTGTTGTGGCATGGAATAAATCTTTTCATGTCTCGATTATCATAGAAATCTTTTACAATAGCAGTTAGAAAAATAATTTGTCCAGAATTGATTCAGTTTATTTCTGTTCCCAGTTCAATAAATCACTTTTGCATGACTACTGTGTTTAAAATGGAAGAATGCTTTTAAAAGGTATAGAGAAAGAGATAGTTAGGCCTCTGTATATTCTGTCAAAATTAATTTGACATCTCGTTCACAATACCATAGGCTGGGGGAGTGATTTGTGATTTCTTTACTTAATAGATAGGCATGCCTAAGCTACAAGACATCAAGACATACCTAAGCTACCTAAGTCGTTAAGACTTCCAACTACGTTCACATTTCTGCCAAATAACTAAGTACATAGTAACTAGTAATAACTAAGTGCATCTCCAGAGATGCTGTTCTCTTTCCTATAATGTCTTGGAAACAAATGTCTTTGGAAACAAAGTAGTAAGTAATTTCAAGCTTTAAAAGATTGTTAAAAAAGAAGTTTGATGATGGCGGTATCAATAATTCTGTCAACTTTTCAGTATTGAAAATTGGTAAATTTCTCTAGTTATGTTCTCTATACTGTTTTATATATTTTCTTCAGTTCTCTTTTCTTCTTTCTTCTTAAGCAGGAGATGCAAAGCAAAGATCCATAAGAGCCCACCTGCTGCAGTTAGAAACATCAGATTATTATTTAAAAATACACTTTCTTCACCATTTTTCCGTGTTATCAGTTTGTTTGTTTCATGTCCAGTCCTCAGTTCGTTAAATGCTTGTATCTTTCAAAAGTTGTGTGCACTTTTTAGTTATGGATATTCCCTGGGCCAGTTTTTATTGCAAATAATGCTGTTTGTTTCTCAGTGTAGATTGTCCACAGCAGCATAAGCCATTGTTTTGTGAAAATCAGTCTTTGTCTAAATGTCTTGCAAAAACAAGCAATCTAAAGAGATGTAATTTTTAAGTGCATACCGATTTATCTCAAAGCTATGTTTCACTGATTTTGTTTGTTTTTCTTCATGTCACGCAAATTCACGTCGTAGGGAATGACAAGCTTATGTGTTAATATAGCAGTTTGGGATGGGCAGTCTCATTTCAGGGTGTTCACAACTGTGAAGAACTGGATCACTAAATCCTCCCTGAAGTAAACTCTGGAATTCTGATTTTGGCAAAGTCCAGGAGATGTAGTGGAGTATGCATTGATTTCCCATCCTATTAGTATGTAGAACTGCACTGCAAGATAACTTGAAATGCCTCCCAATAGTATAATACATCATTTGCATAAAACTGATAACATGTGTTCCTTTTTAGGACTTTCATTTCACTTTACAAATCCATTTCATACTTGTTATTAGATCCCTGTCTGGGCGCATTGTTGGAGGTGTGTGGTGGTTCTTTACCCTCATCATAATCTCATCCTACACGGCTAACTTAGCTGCCTTCCTGACGGTTGAGAGGATGGTGTCTCCCATTGAAAGTGCAGAGGATCTTTCCAAGCAAACAGAAATTGCTTATGGGACATTAGATTCTGGCTCCACTAAAGAGTTTTTTAGGGTAAGAATTTCTACTTTTTAGATTTTTGTTTTGTTGTAACTAGGTCTTCACTCCATGTTTTCTCCTAGGCTTTATTAAAAGGTTGCTATAAAAATGTGATATATACAGCCTAACTTGCAGATATAAGTGTTTTAGCGTATTCATTATTGTAACATTTTATTGTCTGCATATAAATACAAGGCCATGTCATAAATAATGCAAGGTAAAAATGACTACAAGGAATTACCTAAACAATATTTCACTGTAAAGGAAAAAAAAAAAAGATCTGATCATAGAAGGGAGTTGACATCATTCATCTAGGCTCTAAGACACTAGCTAACATTTTCAAATAAGACTAATAGTTGTGCTATGTTTTAGGTAGTCAGGCAGTGAATAGGAACACGAGAAGGTGCACAGTCATGCTGAAATAAGTATTTCACATTTTTCAAGCTTGCAGAGGAGGAGTGGATTACAGCCCTGTTTGCTGCTCTTGGAAATCCATGCCTGCTTTTGAAAACAATTACTATTTCTATTTGCATTACAATAATGCCTCATAATTCTGTCGGTCCTTACCTTCTACCTCAGTGTATTTCAGTTTTAAAAATAAGTATAAGACTGCCAATGTGTGAGCCTCAAGGTGCCCTTGAGATACCAGCTAACGTGGTAAAATCCATCAGAGCAAAGGAGTGAGGTACTTCAGGCTGCTGAGAAAAGCCCTGTGACTGTTTTGTAGTGGTTGTTCATTCTGTGTGTTTCTCTCCCTCTAAGATGGGTCTGAAATAATACAAGTACAAAAAGCTTGTTTCCGTGTTTTTCAATGGATGGTAACAGGGCTAGGTTTACATAAAACTTGTTTTAAAGAGTTGAAAATACTGCATTTACATTTCAAATATAAGTTGCTGTGGAAGCAGAGAGAAATCTCAAATATTTTCCTGTGTACTGTATAGTTAGAGTAGTAACTGCTGAATTGTGGTTCTCGCTGGAACATGTGATGCATACTTAACGTACTAAAAATAGGAAACATACTTGTTATTTTCTGTTTTTAATAAGTCCAGACCTGCTGCTCATTGCAATCCTACTGGTCCAAACCAAAACTCATGTCAGGTGTGTAAGCTAGTAAAAGCAAGATTGTTTGGTGCTAAGAGTATTAGAAGTGTTGAGAAACGGACAGATGTATTTCTGATTTTGACAGTGTGAAGCTTATAGATTGTGGCTGTGCTGGGGATTGGATGCAAACTAACAGTAGGTCATTTTTTTTTTTTTTTGAATAGTTTTTTTTCTCAGAGATTTTCAGATGTGTTTGGTGTATGTGCATGAATTGGTGTACAGTCTTTGTGCTCCTAGTGTCAGATTCGCTCATGTTGGTTGGGACAGTATCTGTGCTGGTTACTTAGAATTTAGAAGGTTTAAATCCAGGTACATTGTCCCATGTACACTTTTACACAACTTTTCCTGGTGGTTACACTACATTACATTACATTAGGAGGCTTTGTGAAAATCAAGTGAGGGCTTTGTGAGGGCATGTTCTCCACGTTTTGATAAGTTACCTTTGGTTTTGGACAAAACCTTTGGTTACCTTTGGTCTCTGAACGTTTCTCCTTGCCCAGTTATTTTTTTAGGAAAACAATTGTCAAGAATTTCTTTCTAAAACCCGAAACTCAGGTTTCAAGAGTGAAACTCTGTGGAAAGTAGTCTCTAGCACTAAGGAGACTACAATTTCATCTGGAGTCTTTGTGTGGTAATTGAATGGAGTGGAGGTGTGATTTTTGACCTGAAATTAGGACTCAGATTTTTTGAACAGCTGGACACAAGTTGAGTATTATTCTAGCAGCAAGCTAGATGAAGTGTCTTTTTTGCTGCCACTGTCACGAATTAAAAGACGTTTGTTTGTTTTTCCCACAGTTAGTCTGCTTTCTCTTGAAGAAGTGATAGTGCTTTCAAGTGTGCTTTCCACTGGTGGAATGGACACTGTGCCTAAATCTTGACTAGTAGAGCCCTCATTTCTCATCACAAAAGTAAGATTTATTGTGTACTGGTGATAAGAATGGTAAACTGAATTTGCCATACTATTGTGACATGTTTTGTGAAAATGCTGCACACAAGTGAAAATGAGATCCTTCCATTGGCAGCTAGGTAGGAGCTCTGGAGGTATGTGCAAGGGCTACTCTGAAAGTAATGCCTCCTGTTTTATGCTGTTGGCCCACGATGTCAGAGGCAGACGTTGGTGGGGGATGGCAGCAGAGGTTGAACCTTCCCACCCATCTCCCATTCCATGTTGTTGCCGTGTGACAGATGGCAGCAGAGGGGCACTCTGGCACAATGGTGTCTGACATGGCAGGGTGGATGGAGCAAAGAGGTGACACTGAATTCCTCCATGGGGAAAGAATGGCACCCACTGACATCCATCAACACTTGCTGAATGCTTATGGAGCCCAAACAGTGGCTGTGAGCACAGTGAGGGATGGTGGTTTGTTTCAGCAGTGGTGACTGCAACAGTGGAGCACCTCTGCTGGTGCAGATTTTTACAGGCGCGGCATGCAGGCTCTTGTTCATGGCTGGTGAAAATGCAGTTAATGGTGGTGACTATGTTGAAGGAGAGTGTTTTGTAGCAGAGAATGTGCTCTATCAAACAGTGTTATTGTGCTCTTTGTATCTGTTGTAGTTTCCACGGAAATAAATAGGAGGCATTACTTTCAGAGCATCTGACATAATGTTAATGATAGAGAAAATGGCACGTTTGAAATGTGAGAGGTTTTGGAGAAACTTTTTAAATGCCAGACAACTGAACTGTTTTACTAAAAGTAGATTTGGAAAGGAAAAGATAGAACAAAGATGAGAGAGATTAATTTCCCAGTGCTTTGTATTTGAGGGAAAATTCATGTTTCTGGGTCCTCAGCAATGTGGTCTGCTTTTCTGTCAGTGGGAGCAGGAGAAACCACTTCTGATTCTTTTGGGATAGCATAAGAAAACATTACATAGGCATAATTTCTGTAGTTGATTCTTGGTAGGATCAAGCCACTTTACCATTCTTTTTCAGCCAGAAAAAATAATGGTTTGGCAAGGTGATGTATGTGGTGATATTTATAGAAGGGAAAGGGGAAAGGAATTTGGTTATTATAGCCATCTCTTAGGAACAGAGCTGAAAAGGACAGCACTACTAATGATGAGAAAGTAGGAAGACAAAAAGAAGAGAGACAGTGTCACTGTGCTTGGCATGGCCTTGTAATGCTTTCCTTATTACGGTTTGCTATAGTAAGTTTTACTTTTATTGTGAACTCGTGTCCTATGCGTTTTGGAGAACAAACAAAAATCCACAGCTGATTTCTAGCTTGAACAATTTTCTGCCAGTAAATAGGGCAAAATGATTACTTTGTGAACATGAGGCCATAAGTTTCTATTTCTTTATCAGAGTATCTCTGATGTACTGGAGTCCCACTGAAATAGATGAGCTGCTGTAAATACACAGAAAATACCAATTCTAATACTGCCTTTAGAAAATAGTGAAGTTGTTACACTATTAAAAGCACTTAACCTTTGCATTTTAGCTTTCTTAATGTGAGCTAAGTACATGTTTTAAATGATTTGCTTAACAGGAAGTTAAATACTGAAAGGAGAAATAAATGTTCTTTAAAATCACTTGATCGATTTTCTGAGGGGTACAAGTCTAACTTTGTATGGTTTTTGTGCACGCAAATGTGTTAGTAATCCTTTCAGATTAAACAAGATCTCTCCTATGAAGAGTGAGGGTTGTTCAGCCTGGAGAGGAGAAGGCTCCAACTGCTTCCCTGTTACCTGAATGGGGCCTACAGGAAAACTGGAGAGGGACTCCTTATCAGGGAGTGTAGTGACAGTACAAGGAGTAGTGGCTTTAAAGTAAAAGAGGATAGGTTTTGATTAGACATCTGGAAGAATTTTGTCACTGTGAGGATGGTGGGGCACTGGAACAGGCTGCCCAGAGAAGGTATGGATGTCCAATCCCTGGAATTGTTCAAGGCCAGGATGGATGGCGCTTTGAGCAACCTGATCTAGTGGGAAGGTGTCCCTGCCAGTAGAGAGGTTCTATGATTCTGTGTAAACATGTTGAACTTCAATTCAAGTGAACTTAAATTTGAGGAGGTTACATGAGCTGCACAGAACAGCTCGAGAGTCTTTTCATTTTAATTCACTCTGAGTCTATTCAGAGACTCAGTTTTTGATAAAGAAGATCAGGCAGAATCCAGTATCCATGTATGCGAAGCAGTATAGAAAGAAAACCTGCTGTTGGTGGGTTGATTTCCATGTTCAGAGCCAAGCTGGGGAGAAGGATAAAAAGAGTTGTCTGTCACACTGAGCAGCAGCTCAGCTCAGTTTTGTAAAAAGCTGAGGCAGTGGAGATATATGCCTATTAGCAGGTGGGTTAAATAAGTGAGTAGTGAAGTATGCCAGAAATGAGAGAGGAAGAGCTGTTATTGGATTAAAGTAGCCTGTTACATGCTATCAGATATGTAAGGTGAAATTCAGCAGCCCCTGAAACAACAGAAGAAGTAGTTGGTGACTTCAGAGATCTTGTCCAAGACTATTTTTTCCATCTGTGATAAGACTTAAAGGTTTACCTAATTATGAAAGTGCTAATTTGATCAGACTCATACTATATAGATTGAGACTGAAATGGTAGTAATGTTTATAATCCAGCTTCTGAATCCACTTCTTGCAAAACCTTGCTTCTTTTGCTTATTACTATGCATACATTTTCCCACAGCTTCTTTTAAAATACACAGGCATCCTTCTGTCAAATGGTATCTTTCTACCCATCATAAAAGTGAAATATAAACTGTAAGTCAGTTCATGGTTTTAATCCTGGAGCACCTCAGGTCAGGAGGAATTTTTTTACGGCATTGCAGCAGCAAAGAATTCAATGTGCCATTGCTAGAGCTGTATGTATTATTTTGTCAACATTTTACTTCAAGAAATTCATTGTCTTTCTTCAACTTTGGTTTTTCCTCTTGGAATATCCCCAGAATGCTTACAATATCTCTGAATGTATTTGTTGTTCTAACTTTAAGAGTTTCCTTGGCAAGCATTTTTATTTTCTGAATGAATCACCAGTGATTTGTTGGAATGCTATTTGATGCTAGATGAATCCAAACAATATTCAATCTCCTTTAAAGTGCACTGAAGATATTCTGCGATTGTTGTTCCATATTCCTTCATCATGACTCTTACTTACAGAGATAATAGAATTTATCTCATCCAACTTTGATTTTGTGAAAGTTATTCTTCTAGACAATGCTGTTTTTCTGTTCTTCTCTGTGAAAAAGGTATGCCTAAAGAGTAAATGACTTAATTTGTGTTACCTGCTGTTTTAAAGATGGAGTGAATCACCATTATGTTTCTCATCGTTTTCCAAACAGGAATTCTCAGCAATAAGCTAAATGGTTAAACTTAAATGAAAAATTCTGTTAGCTGAATATATGCATGTGAACAGGTTAAAATCTTTGTGTAGCTTCTATGAAAGCTTAACTAACATGAACTCATTGAGATGTTACATGAGCCTGGGCAAGCTGTGGATGTCACATTAGCTTGTTCACGGTTCTGTTTCAGGATTCTAGTCTCTGTCGCCTACATTAGGTACATGTTCATGTCTGCTATGGACATGGCTGGCTCCAACGGCTGCAGCTTTGGGATGAGCAGAGTAATCCAATTGTAGGTGTAGGAAGAACCCAGGTGGAGGAAACAAGGGCTCACCACATTCAATGGGCAGTGTGGAAGTATGCATATAAGCTAGTCCATACCGCTTGACTCAGAGGTAACAGCCTTGGCACTCATGGCCAAAGACATATTGCCTTGGCACTTTGTGCTTTCTGAGGTACATACTGCCTGGCTTTCAAGGTAACACTGGCTGGAGATATTCCTGCCAACAGTAAGCCGAGTGTTGGTTGGCACTGAAATAACTGAGGATGAGCCAGGAACTGTAGAACGGTGTTCCTGCTGCTCCTTTAGGACAGGAAGCAGAAGCGTGATACAGCCTGCATAGCAAACACCATGCAGATGATGTTAAGAGTATTAAAAAAAAAATGTAGTGATAGAGAAAAAAAATCTGTAGAAAAATATTATTTAAAAAAATTATTAAAATATTATTTCATTATAATGATGTAATAGATACAAATATTTTCCTCGATGGCAGATCAGTTATGTCTCTTGACATGGAGTGGTTTTCCTCAGGAGATCTTGAAGTTGCTGCTAGCAGGACTGCAAGTGCAATCCAGGTCTTCAGAGTTCTTTTACTGAGCTGGAATATTTGTCACTTAGTGGTGTTTACTAGTGGCTCTGTCTTACAGATAGTGCCTTTAGAGTTTTTTAGTGCAACTGAAAGCCTAAATAAAGATCTATGGTGCATTGCAGTTGCATTTTCTCTTCTGGATTTACAGCCTGAAGTAATGGGCAAAACAGTGATGAAATTGTGTGGGACTGTGCTTTTCCAGAAGTGCATTGTTTTTCTCAAATCAGGGATGGACTATGTAACAGTGACATCGTGAACAGGACTGCAAGCATAGCTTGGCAGAACCGAGAATCATTTCAGTTGATCTTGTACAAGTGCATCATCTCGACAGTTGTCAGCAGGCACTACTTGCTGGAGAGCTAAATGGTGGGACAATGCAATTTCGTCACTCTGGTACGTACTGTTGATACTATCTACAGTCACACGGTATTTTCAGTGATTTCTCAGCAGCTGCTGTAAATACTGTCAATGTCTGTGTTGGCCAAGATACGTAATTGAACTTTGAGGGGGGAGAAAAATCACAAACCCAAGAAGACAGACTACTGCTCACCTGACACTGCTGGAATTAATTTTAAAGCACTGCATATACATGCCCACTTCCTAAATTTGCTGTGCTGAATGTCATGGACTGGAACAATGGAAGAAAGAAACAAAGTACAGCTGCGTAAGTATGCGAGCTTAATATTCAGCAGAGCATTTCCATGATTTCCATCTGCTTGGAGGCTTATGGAAAATGAGTGTCAAAGTGACACAAAGATACACAAATCTTATTTCTTTTAAATTTCAATCATGTTTTTGCTGCTTGCCCAGCACTGTTCATCAAAAATACGTACAAAACTGGTAGACGAATGAAATCAGTCGTTCTACTTTCTTTTCACGTTGAAAGATGAGTTGCAACTAGTCCTGTAAGGTCAGAAGGCATCTCAGAAGGAAAAAGTGACGTGCAGAGCAATAACTAGACTAATTTACATTCTCACTGTCTACATTGGTTATTATTTTAAAACTTTTCATATGTGCTTATGTTTGAACCAACAGTGTGACATGGACAGGCGAATCTGTTTCATTCTGTTTTGGTGACCTTTAAGAACTGATCCTCTGCTTAAAGAGAAGCAAGCAGAATTGCTCCAGAAGAAAAGTATTCTTTAGCTTTCACTGAGCAGAGTAAGCAGGAGTCAAGCGTTCCCAAATAAAAAGTTAGACATGGAAAAACTACTGGAAGGATAATAATTTGTGCTGTCGTATAAAGAAGTCTTCTTCGTAGTGAAAAGCCAGCAACAAACATTGGAGGAACTGACAGACCCCCTGAGTCATTTCTCCTGAAAAAGTGTTGTTTAGTGGGAGACAAAGAAAATTTGACTGAAGATTAGTATTCTTCTCTTTTCTGAAGATCTTCAACACAGTCCCGTGCCTCTAGATTTATAAAGACTTTGAAATATTTAACTTACAAAAATATTTAACTTGATGATTGTGTTACAGAAGGTTACACAAAAAGAAAAAAAGCATACAGCAAACAATCTGTGAGCCTCCATCTGTCTTTGCATTCAAGGTATTATTCAAGCTCCTAAGAAATACCAGAAAATCTCTAAAATTGGGGAGAAGAAACACTTTTTAAAAATTTTGTTAAATGAAAATAGAGTTTAAAAATCTTGAATCATGCTTCAGTTTCTTTTATTATTATTATTATTTTTAGTTTGAGATGCAGAAGAATTACACAGAAGATATGTTTCAGAAGTTAGGTTTTGACTAGCTCCAGAGAAGCATTCGAGAGATGATGGAGACTAAAGACCTCGGTTAACTTTGGTGTAACTTTGATCGTGGACCATGTTCTGTGCCTTAAGAGGCAGAGCCTATAGGACTGAAGTTTCATGTATCCATGAAGGAGATACAATTAGAGAATATTGGTTTGACTTTTTAAGGTTTGACATGAAGAAAAAGTTCCATAGCTGAAATACTGAGATAATGGAAAGGCTTCCATTTGCATCCAACAGCAGGCTCTTGAAGATATGATTTTATTTTCTTTTGTGATCTGGAGGGTTCAGTTGATTCAGCTATGTTTTCTTGGTTTTCAGACTTCTTACATCTGGGCAGTGCACAAAAGAGCTGATTTAGGTCATTCTAAAGGTTCACTTTAAAAAAATGCAGTAATGAATAGTTTTTTTTCTCAAGACATCTGACTTTGTTATTTTCTGGGAACATTTTTTTTCCCTCTCCACGTTACCTAAAATCCTGGTTGTTTTTTGCAGACAGTTCAGCGAGCCCAGTAACCAAAATACTGTGATGCTTCAGAGACTTTGTTTTTTGTAGTACTCAGCTTAATTTCAAATTACTATTTGCATAATATTTATTAAAAAGAAAATGTTTAGTAGAATTTTCCTTTCCTGTTGGTAAGGGCAAATTGTGTCTGATTAAAGAAGTGTATTGCTTGATCTTTTCTTGCAAGTTTACGTCAAGTTTTCTTAGATGTTCTAAGCAAGGTATGCTGTGTACTAGGTAATTGTGTGGATTGCAATGAATTTACAGCTCTATAGCTTGAAGATTCTCCAATGGTGTGAAAGAGTTGCACTGCTCCTAGGGGCAGATTATCCCATAATACCACTCCTGGGATGGTAAGAAATAGCATTTTGTTTCCCAGCCCAAATGTTTTAGAAGTAGTTCATCCTCAGTTGTTACAGTACACTAACAATTGAGTATTTTTTCCTTCCTTGTATTTATTTTCATGATGTATTAATACAGGGCAGGTGTGTTTTCCTGCAGCTTTTGTTTTTGTCAACTAAAACAACTCCTGATGTGCAAACAAGGTATTTTGGTTACTCTCATAGCTCTACTGTGTGTGTGTGTGTGTGTGTGGCATCGAAGATCTCAGCAATGCTTTGCACAAGGACATGAATATTTCCCAGTCTCTTCTGGAAATAACTTTCTCCCAGTTGTATCACACTGTTTGCTAGTGGTCATTTTGATCTCAGTGATTGTTTTGCCTTCTTTTTCTGCTGTTTTTATCCAACTGAAAGGCTTCCATTTTATTGCACATTTTCTTAATGGTCCCAGTATGCTGGACTATGCTTCCGACCTAGAAAGTTCCGATTCATTTCTGTCGTTCCAGTGCTCAGAATTTTCCACTTACCATATATAACAAATAAACAATTTCCCGTTGTCTGGCTTGATATGTTTTGATCAACCCCATTTCCTTTCTACAAACACAAGTCATTTCTATCTTCAGATGTATTCATTCTGAAATGTGATCTGAAGCTTTGTGTGCCATGCTGTGCTTCAGACCAAAAGGGCTGTAATTTCTTCACATGGTTTTTCGTTCTCCTCAGGTGCAGGTAGTGTCTTTGATTCTATACTTCGGTAATAGCATCTGCAGTTTACTGTGGACTCTGTGATTTCGTGACAAAGTGCTTCTGTGTTTTAGGATTTAGTTTATTCCTCTCTGCCCATCCCTTGTATAGGTGCAGTAGGTTCTTTTTCATTTGTATCCATCTCATTTTGTTCACTTCTGCAATCTCGTTCATATTACTTATTCTTCTTTTACTTTGATCTCATTAAAAATAATAATAAAATATGCATTTAGACTGTGGTTTTATACCTAGATTTGTCTTTGTCCTCCTTCCTACCACACAGCAGATACATTTTCCTTTCTCCCACTCTCTTCACTCATGAGGCTGAAAAATCTGCTGCTGTTTGCTATTTCTTCAGTTTATACGATGTACTGTTGCCTTTATGCTTTCAGATTTCCCTTGATCAAATCAAGATCCTCCATACAAATTTGCATTTTGTAGTACAGTGATGTTACAGAGCTGTAGTAGTAGATAGATACTGCAGGATGGCAGTGGTACAGCTGTCTCTATCAGTAATTTTACTGTGGTGAAGTTAGCTTTAGGAGTGGACAGGAGATTTTCCTTGTGACCAGTTTCAAAGAACAACACATTGATTTGGATCGTCATTGTGGGAATTAGTTTGTGTAACGTTTATCTGAGTTTTTAATGAAATGAGGTTTAAATGACCTGCCTTGACTTTGAATGTGCTGAATGTTGGGAAGGAACTTAAATTCAATTTCTAAAGAAAATCTACCTTAGTAAAAAGTCTCAGAGGAGAAGTCTTTGTGGCAAGTATTTTAATAGCAATTGAATGTGCTCGAAACTGTAATACTAACATACCTTTGTCAGACGAGCCTCCCTGAACAACTGCTCTTTAAGCTCATGAATATGATGATGATGACATCTTTGTCCTGTGTGTTCACGTACTCTCTTTTCATATGTGGATTCTTGTTACAAATCATTTTAAGTAGGCTTTTTAGGAAGACATTCTCGAGGTAGAGTGCTTTAAAATTCTTATTAAGAAGACCAAATATATTAAAGATACTTTAAGTAGCTCAATTTAGGTTGTGGAAGCTGAAAAGCTTGTAAAACTGCACCTTAAGAATATGCCATTAATTTTACCAATAATGAGAAAATTTATCGATATATTGCAAAGCACAGGTCTTCCATTCATTTCAATTTTTATTCACTTTCAATACTCACCCAGTGTGAACAAGGTTAAGCATTCTAAAATATTTAATCTTGAGTTAATGAAAAAGCCTCAAAAATACTTTTGTCCTTTTTTGGGGGGGAGGGGGGACACGGAATATATCAATTGGTTTAGTGCGTACATTGGTAAGATTTGATTGTAGTTAAACTTTTTAGCCATTGATGACAATATTGATCGCTGTCCTTCAGTATCGAAGGTCAACAAGATATTAACACAAACCATATTTGAGAATTAAAGTTCTGTGCCTGCAGTACAAGATCGCTGTCTAGTAGAACGTCTGTGGTCTGAAGAGCTATTTCCGTCAATGACATACTAATTGCAGCACCCCATTTTAAGAATATTAGGTCTTTGAATGACAAAATGGAAAAGTTATCTGGTGACCTACAAAATACATAGTTAATTAATTTGATAAAGCTATCCATAATTTAATTTCCTAATGAGTTTCTTAATGGAGGCGGTATTTTACATCTAAATGAGATGTGTACTTTGTAGTAATAGCAATTTTCATAGCCATGATGCTCATGAGTGACATGATACTCAAAAATTTTGTAGCTTCTTGGATGCTTTCATATTTTCATGGAAGTGGTAAGTAAAGGAAAAGATGTTAATTGTGAATATTAGGGTCTTGTGCTTACACATTTGTAGTGATTGTAATAACAAAGTTGCAATTAGCTTTTAACATTACATCTGTATACTTGAGTGTCATGCTGCAATAGCAGTGAATCACCTTAACTAAGAGCAGTGCAGATTGTTTCCATATTCTCATGTTCTTTTGGTCAAATAATGAAGTAATTGATTTGGTTCTGCTGCTTGGATAGCTTGGTAAAAAAAAAAAGTTGGGAAAGAATTTGTGTGTGTGTTTTTAATGGGGGCTCTGCTGCTCTTTTATTTTTTTTGGTGTCAGAAAAACAATTATTTAAGAGAGAGGTATGAAAGCCCAACTTGTACACAGGGCACCCGGCATTCTCAAGAATGTTTCACGTTTGCATGTGTTGTATGTAGTCAGCTGTTGCTGATGACTGTGTGCTTTTCCAAGTGCAGTTTCAAGAGATGAAGATCATTTTCATAGGAGCAACATATACAGGCATCTGTAATACTCAACAGATTTAAATATTGCTGCTACTTTTTCAAAATGTTTTTGAATTAGGATATGTGTGTAGAATAAACATGCATACTGTTTCATCAGTCAGATAGTGTAACCTTTTGAATTCATGTATATGTATGTACAGAGTGCTAGGTGAAGGTCTCTGAACACTGTCCTTTTTTATCTTTACATCCTTCAGGTTTGCCTTTTCATATAAAATGCAAATTTTAGAGGAAAAAGTAGTGAAGAAAATAATGTTCTTAAAGTAGAATTGCTAGTGAGTACTTTGTGCAGCAGTAGGGGAAGAAAGAAAGCAACAGCCAAAGATGTCATGAGTATTCTTTGGCTTGTAGATTGTTGCACTTGCTTTTTATGAGTCAAGACATATTTCTTGACTAGGTAGGGATCAAGACTATGAGCTGTGTGAACTCCAGCAAGATGTTTTTTATGTGTTCATGGCCGCAGAAGACTGTGCGGTCATGACAAATCCCGAGCGTTATTTTCTGGTGATCTTTTTCACTAAAGATTTGTATTTCCATGGTTGCTGGATCAGGTATTTTTACCTTCAATGATGTGGTAAGGAACCTGTGAGCCATCTAGTGGGAGGTTTCTTCTTAACACTTGACCATTTGAGAAGTCTGTTCCTTATGCCTTTTCCCATTCAGACATCCAGCACCAGCCCCTCAGTCTATCATGTAACTTCCTTCTTCCTTCCTGCCTCCCCCTTGTGATCAGGTCTCTGTCAAGTGACAGAGGGAAAAGGGGAGCTGCATTTTATTGAGGTTGAATGGTGAAAGCAGAACAGGCTTAGGTGGATGTCCATAACTTGCACATATCTGTATATACAACCTGTAAAAGGTCGTTTAAATAAACCTGGAAGCAAAGACAGTTAAGTCAGTTTTAGAAGCTGTTCCTGATAGTAACCTAACATGAATGAAGAATATTTATTTAGCACTTGAATATTTTTACAATAAGGAAATCATGTTTTAAATGTCAGCATAACCTTTTCTCTTCCAATACACGGGATTTAAGTGCTTTATAATGAAAGTTGTGGTGATAGGCACTTGGAAGCATGTTTTCTGCTCTGAGTTGAGCTGGACCTTCTAAGACACCTCTAAACCAGTCCAACTTTGTTTTCCCTTGTATAGAGCAAATCTATGATAATTCATTAGAAATCACTGTAATCATTTTTATATCACTGTTGGAAGCCAGATGTCGTCTCTTGCCTTTTTTATTAGCGGTAAATCCCATGTAGGATGTTGAATGTGTGGTGCCAGATAAATGTTGCACTATGAAGCAAATGGGATAGAGCATCTGGGTTCAACTAGAGGGTAGGTTTAGAGAGTGAGAAATCAGGGGAGATCGAGCTCCTTCATATTAGGTTAGGGACATCAAAGTCTAAACCTGAGTGAACTAAAAAAGGAGAAGACTGAGTGCCTTGAAGAGCTAAGCACTGGTAGCTTTGTTTTCAGGGAAGGGAGCAACACAGGGAACAGATAATAGCCACTCACTTTGCTGTTCATGTAGTTAGGGTTTAGACTTAGTACGCTCTGGTGATGCTGTTGGAGTTGCTCAGATATTAAATAACTGACTTGGATCTTCAGGTGGAAGTCTCTTTCAGCATGGAATACTGCTCACCATCTCAGAGGCACTTAGCTGTCTATCTGTGTACCAGGTAAGTCATAGGCAAAGTGTTATACTGGATTTTTACTGACAGCTTGTAGTACACAGCGATAGTTTACATTGTGAACTGGCTTTTCTGCATTATACCATTCTCCAGATTTCCCTTAGCTTTTAGAATTGTGTATTTTAGGATCTTCTTGGATGGAGCACAAACAATGCATGCTCAATACGGCAAATGTTCCAAGAATCTGAGAAATCCAGTCTGCCTTCAGCACACAGTTAGGTTTCTCTGACATTCTGGTCATCCTCAGTATGTCCAGCCATTTTGATATTAATGGGTATACTGAGTATGTGTC
The DNA here is from genome assembly GCA_013396635.1 of Penelope pileata. Classification (NCBI taxonomy): domain Eukaryota; kingdom Metazoa; phylum Chordata; class Aves; order Galliformes; family Cracidae; genus Penelope; species Penelope pileata. The sequence continues at coordinate 973,235 of WBMW01003428.1, read as the reverse complement.
GACCAGAATATG
>WBMW01003428.1:773223-968223 GCA_013396635.1 Penelope pileata | reverse complement strand
TCTTTCTCTTTCTTAAGATGACCTTGAATGATGCCATGAGGAGCAAGGCAAGGCTGTCAATTACAGGAAGTACTGGAGAAAATGGACGTGTTATGGCTCCAGAATTTCCAAAAGCAGTGCATGCAGTACCTTACGTGAGTCCTGGCATGGGAATGAATGTCAGTGTGACTGATCTCTCGTGATTGATAAGAACCTTTTGAGTGCCTTACACAATGGTTTTCTTGTGCGTTTATTGTCAAAGTGGTGAGAGGCATCCAGTATCTTGAAGACTTTTCTTTCAGCCAAGAATTCTTATATTTGTGGAGTTCATCTTGGATTGTAATGAATGCTTAGTTCAAAACACTACACCATTTTCTACACAACTTCAAGATGAAGCTTGACTGACATGCACAGCTAACATGGAAGTACTGTAATCTAACTCAAGTCGTTGTACAGGCAACACACCAGTTTCTGCAGCCACCGTTGTTAGTCCCTTGGTTCATATTGACTTAAGCACACTTGACATCAATTGCATCAAGATGTGACATGTTTTATAAGAAAAAAAAAAAAGAAACATTTAAAATGGAAAAAAAAATATTTTTAGGTATTTTCACAAACAAAAACTGGCTTTTAAATAAATTTGCTTCCATAATGGTTACATATGACAGAAAAAAAGAAACAAAGGAATCTAGACTGCGGGGAAGTGGAATATCGAAACAAGGCTTAAGGCATCGGTTCCATATTTTTCAAAGCCAAATATGTAATGTTGAGAGGAAATAATAATTAAGAGGTTCAAATCTTGTAATTTAATATTGTTATTAAAACTTTGCTGTATAGCCTATTCTTTAACATTTGGTGTTAATATCAAATTACTTGGCAATGCTTGACATTTGAAATAAACTTTTTTCTATTGTTTTATTTGCAAGCGTTCCATTAATTTTACTAGCTACAGTTGGATTATAATGAGTCTAAAATCTAAAAGGACACTGTCAAGGTTGGGTTAATATTTTAGATTTTGGCAGTGTCGCCATCCCCAGCTCATTTGAATCAACTCAGCATCTTTTTCTATGAATGAGCCCAAGCTGCGGTGCTCAGACACGCATTTTGAACTCTGAAGACCAAGGTTGCTCTGGGTTGGAGTGGTACTTCATACCAGCACATGAGGAGTCAGATAGGTGCTGATTCAGAATCCAGCTCCTCTTAGCTCTGACGTGCAGGGACTCATGATCCAAAGATTTGGTTCATATCTATCTCTACTTTTGTACATTTGTGTTAATAAATATCTGTACAGGCAGAGGAGACTATTGGTAAAAACTGATAAATTGAAAGCACTAAAAAGAGTATTAAATATTTTTTTAAAGTACGAAACAAGAACATCTCAAAATTGTTTCCTTAAGGAAGCAGTTTTCAAACTGTGAAAAGGTAATTCTAAGCAGTAGCTAGTAAAGCTCTTTGTTAAGAGGAAAAAGAAAAACCTTGGCAATGTCTTTTTAAATTAAGAATGATGATAACTGAGATGCAAGTCTGTAGTGATATGAAAATATAAAAACTTTAATGAATCTTAAATATGACTATTCTTTGCAGTCTGAAGTTACCATATGTTTTAATTATATGTATTTAAAGATGATAGCTCTATTTACAAAGCAAAAAGGAGTCCTAAGAGGGGTGCAATAACGTTAATTTAAAAGCTAATGCAAATCAAAGCAACGTAATATCTTTCTAGCTTTCCCTGTAGATAAAATAACCATACATGTGATTGAAAAGCTTACATTTTTCTGCGTTGTGGATAAATTGCCTCATGCAGTCTCAATAAATCTCTATTTTATTTTGGACTTGAATAAAATTTGATATATGACTTGCAGTTTTAGTTGGAATCCATTTATTGGGCTTAAGTAAAATATTTCTTGAACTCTACAGAAGACAGAGCGTTTCTCAGAAACTAAATCCCTTCTTGTGGTACCAGCTCTGAACCTGTTGTTTCTGCAAGCACAGTGTATACTCTCAGTGCAGTCAGCAAAAAGAGGTATATACAGTGTTTTCAGTACTAGACAAGCCTGCCAGTAACTTCCCCATAATTAAACTAAACCATTTCTTGGTGCATCTGTGATCCATAGGTGTTCTGTGCATTACTCCTCATCAGGAACGTTGGGGAATGCATTCTGGTTTTTAATGTTTCATGCTAGAATGACCAAACTAAAATAATATTCATATGGTAATTAAACTTTCTGAAAAAAGTAGAAGTGTGTTACCGTATACAGTGGAAAGCTATTTATTGTACCTCTGGGCTTATTCCTCGAAAAATCGTAGCGTACAAAATCTTTGTCAAGCCTGAACTGATGTATATAAATGAAATAATGTAAAGTTATATTTTCATGTTTTTATACTTAACAACATGATGGGAATACATAATGTAAGATTATTTCAATTACAGATAATATGGATTGGGTGATACACATCTCGGTTAAAAAAGCAGTAATCATAGTTTAATATCCATGTTACAGTACATCAGTATATTGCTATATAAAGTATGTCTGTGTGCATTTAAGTGAAAAGTAGTCAAGAGTGATGAAAGCTGTCCAAGGGTTTTTTATTCATTTTATATGAAAACTGTTATGGAGCAACCAAAATGTTTATGAATTCAAACTTGTGTAAATTTCAAAATGTCCTTTACTGTAGCTTTTTGTTTACAGTACAGTATCTTATTTTCTGCTTTGTTAAATGAGTAACAGTACAAAGCTGGACATACACTTTCTAAGACATTAACGTTCCCGTTTTCTCATGTATACCTATATGACAGAAAATGCTTCTGATTTTATTTTTCAATCTAACACATGATGGCTTTTCTGGAGTGTTGTATAAACTTCAATCATACATAAAAAAAATCTTCTTAAAAAAAGGCAAAAGACCTTTAATGTCTGTTTAGTGTTATTGAAATCTGGTTCCTCATTCATTGCAAGTGTATTTTCTTCCGGTATTACGTACAGCAAGCCTATTTTTCCCCACAGACATGAGTTTTCCTTGATGACTTTTGAAAGGAGAAGATATATCTTCCCAACATCATCTTGTCACTCAAGGGTAGATTTACCATAGTTCATATCACTAAATGAAGAAATGTTACTTTCTTGCCAGTAATATAATTTTACTTCTGGAATGTAACCTCCTTGGTCATAATTACAATGGCAGTGTGATAGGGTGATATACCAGTAAGTTAGATATTGATTCAATAACCCTGCTTAAATATTATAGTCTACTCCAACTAAAAGTTGGGTAATTTTTTAATCTTTTACTTCAGCAGATAGTTGATATGTCTGAGCCAGGGAAGGGGCCTGAGAAATGGCAAGTATTCGGGGTATATATGAGTAGTGCTGCCACTATAAATCTAGATCTACAGTAAGGAGTTGGCTCTTACAGCAAACAAATAGACTCTTCAAGTCTTCAGTGTGAAAGGTTCAACTTTTTTTTTTTTTTTACACAGTTTGACTGTGTGTGTCTTGGGGTATTGGTGTCCTCTTTGGCTGATAGACATGAACAACTGCACAAATAATTGTGTTTTAAAGTATAAATATGATTTCAGCTGTCTTTTGGTACGGTTGTCTGAAAATAGTGGTCACCAGCAAAATAGCCGTCTGCAGTTGTTCTAGATGGTATCTGTAGAGGCTACTTAGGCCTGTTTTGCAATACTAAGGTTCATTGTTTATTGAATCTTTTAATTTATCCTTTAATTGGATTTTAAAAATTTGCTGAGAGAGACCTATCACATACAAATTATTTTAGGAATTCAGGAATACTTAGAATAAAATGCAGCATGTGACTTAAGCGTGGGCTTAACGTTAAGCATTTTCCTCAGCATCAGTTTTCCTTAGATTATAATATATGGTCCTACACGCGCGCGTGTGAAATAATTGAGAACTGTCTACGATAATGGCTCCTGTTTGACAGGTTTCATTCAATATGTGCCTACTGTCAGTTTTCCTGAAATTTCACTCTTACTACTCCTCATACTCTAAACTTTGGGCTGCTTGAAATTCCATAGTAAAACTACCCTAATTTTTTTTTTCTTTCTGCCTGGAATGTTCTCTTTCCTCTCTCCCTGACGACACAGATGTCTGCATCTAATACCTGGGGATCTGCAGGACCTTGAAGGTGATAGCAGAGATTCTCAATTAATTCCTACAGGCATTTAATTAGATCAAAGGCACGAACTCCTTGTGCCCCAAAGTAACTGTATTTGCAGTACATCTTTTTAAGAATTTCCTTACTGTAGTGAATATCGCTTTGATAATCACAACTTAGATTTAATTGTTCGGTGCTTGACCATACAATTCATTGAAATAATATTCTTTGGAAAAAAAATAGAATTTTTGTGAACAAGTGCCAAAAAATATAATGAGATAAAATACAAAAATTCTGAGAATTCTCTCTCACCTGCAGCTCTTGTGTCATGAGATCTTCCCACAGTCCCTGACCTTTCTGTTAGGGTGTTGCATGGTGTGTCTGCTGGCTTTCTCTCTTGCATCACCACATGCAGATAGTTCCAATGTGTACTTTTTTTTTTTTAAGCTTGGTAGGCAGAGAAATAATATAAATAATATTAACTACGATTTTTTAAAAAATTGATTTGTTAGTCATTCAAAAAGTTTTTTATAGCTGATTGCATATGACTTTTTTAAAGAAGCAATGATGATAAATGCAGGAAAGATTTCTTCCATGATCTATGTTAAACCCATAATTCAAATGATGTCATCCACTGCATCATTCTTACATCGATCTCCTTTGTACATCTCTTGCTGCTAATGAAAATGAGAATTTGGCTACCTCTGTAGACATTTCAGTGCTTTACTTACCTGAATGGTAAGAAAATACTTTACACCTGAAGGAAAAGCATGATCCCAGTTAATTCCACGAAGCAGTCCAGTCAGTGGCTTTATAACATTTGCCCGAAGTTCTTCCTCACAATACACTTACAGCTCTCACTCGAGAGGACTATTGCTGCATGCTGTAGGCATTGGAGGAAAAAAAAAGTTTGCATTTGGTTCGTCATTTATTTTAACAAATTCTGACTTATAAAGACTGCCTTCTCTGTGTTGAAGTTGCCATTCCGACTAGTCTTCATGTTACGACTGTGATTTAAAATACATTTTTAAATTAAAATAGGATTTTCTTATTTGCTTTTGAGTTCCCAAGCCTAATTGCAAAAGCATGTATATATAAATAGAATAGTAAAGGGCTGCTAAACATTAGTGCGTGTACCAGCCCCTTGAAATCGTCTGCAGTCGTTTCCCATCTGGAGATGGGGAGGAAAGCTATGAAGAAATGGGGACCCCATGTGCCTTGGGCAGTGCAGGGCCTCGCTGCCTTCCCTGCTTTTCGTGCCCCAGTGGGAAGCAGGTGGGCAGAGCTGAGGTAGGACGTGGAGTGGTGGTTTCATGTCATTCATCTGTCCCTCCTCAATCCTGAAAGGCAAAGAAGCATCCAGAAAAGGATTTAGCTCTGTTTTCAAAGGGTAGAAAACATGCTCACAGTTAGTTGTTTTTTTTTTTTTTTTTTTTCCCCTAGTAAAAACCCACAGTTTGTGAGATTTTTGAAAGGATAATTCTGTTTCAGTTTATAGTAAGCAATTTTTTAAACTGGATAATGGAGTCTTGTTTACTGTCAGCAATGCATACGTGGGATGGCTTCTTAGAAGGGTCCTTCTTGCGCATCCTTTACGGGAGCATCATGAGTATTTTGTTAAAAATATGTTTGGAAGTTTTTACATGACAACTTTTTACCCAGTTTTCAAGTTGTCTTGTTACTGCTTGTCCTTCAGCACTCTGTTCTCTGAGATAAGAGGAAATTTCAATAGAAGAGGCTGAGTTCCAGCTTTTATTTAGTAGTATGCTTTACCAACACAAAACATTTTTCAGTAGTTGATTTCCTTATTAGTTGCACTTCAGATTGCAAACACATTTTGGGTTACCTTGTATTCCTAAGCAGGACAAGATATTTCTGTGATTTTTTTTTTTTTTTTTTTTTTCCCCCCAGATCGNTTTTTTTTTTTTTTGAAGAAGTAGGATTTTTTTTTTATGCCATCACTTTGACTGAAGATGTCACGATACAAAGGACCTTCATGATTTTTACTCAGGTGCTTGCTTCTGTATATTACTGTTAGTTTTAATAATTTCACAAAATTATTGGAAGAATATTTCCATAAATGAGTAACTAAGTGGCAGGTGATAGAATTTGCCTGTAGTGAGACCTAATCTTTCAGGTTAGTGAGCTAATTAGTCCGTGGAGTTGCTAGTACGTGACAAGGAAGGTTGTGGGTTATCCAGCATCTGTGTAAATGTGCCCATCCAAACACAGCTGTGGTGCTAAACTAGTGCTGAGTTTGGTAAAGCCAAGATTTCATCTTAGATACACGCTTTGAAAATGTAACTACAGCAATAATTCATAGCAGGGCCAGCAGCAGGAGGAAGGTTTATAACCAAGTGCCTTACCACCGTTAGTTGGGATAGATTTGGAATCTCGTATTTCTGTAAGACAGCGTGTTAGTCCCACGGGGGCTCAATCAACAACTTCCTTAACTTCAAAAATGCCTTTGTTCTAACTTAGAGGATTAGGTCCTGCAACATTTCTGTGAGGAAAAATGTGTCCCTCACTAATTTTGTCCTGCTCAAAAAGGCACCTTGCCTCTCACTTCATAAGCAGGGACCGTGGTTTACGTATCTATATGTGTTTGTGCATACTTTTTCTATTTCAAGTGTCTTACCTAACATGACGTGAACAAGGGCAAACAGGACGTACCTCTTTGTAAGCTATTACTTGATTTTCTGAGCAAAAAATCTCCGTGAGAAGTTAATGCCTCCAGGAAAAAAAAAAATACTGGGTATGACACTACCTACTCTGAGCACTGTGCAATAACAGACACTGCTGTGGTGCTGTGGCAGGATTCTGTCAGCGTTTTATATTGCTTTATACTGGCAAAGACGAAATAGTATCAGCTGTAGGAAATGACTATCCGAAAGTAGGCCGATTTTCAGAAAATTTCTATTATTTAGTGGCTGTATGTGTAGCAGTCTCATGTTCTTTAAATCTGCACCTTCTGAATCTCCGTACTGTGTGCTCTGCTCGCTGTTCTGAGGTGTTGCCCAAGTCCCTTGGCTGATGAGTGCTTCCAGTGGCTCGCGTCCCAGAGAGGCTCTTCCTCAAGCAGCAGGGCGGGAGGCAGGCAGGTGGGATGTGTGGGTTGGGTCCTGCCTGGCTGCAGCCCTGGGGAGCTGGGTGTTCCTTGCAGCCGTGCAGGAGCAGGTCTGAGCCTCCCAGCCACCCGTGGGTAGCCACCCAGTGATCTCCGTGCGCGTGGCCTAATAAATCAGAGGGTTATTGGCTTGCTGGGTGGTTTTTCTGCAGCATATACACGCAAATAACACAATTGTTATTTTTATACCTTTTTTAAAGCGTTTCTTCTGCTTGCTTACACTAACCTCAATTTAAAGTAATACTGCTCAATGTGAGAACGTACCTGAACTACGCAGTTTTCTATTTTTCTCTTTTTGTTTGAAAGATCTGTAGAAAAACCTGCATCTTGCTATGAGGCATAGGCTAAAAAAGCATGAGTAAGGCAATGCAAGACAAACAAATTAGCGACTGTAAGATGGGATGTTGAAGCAGTGATTGGAAAATACATTGTTTATTAAGAAATCTAATGGAACCATTGTTCTCATTTAAGTTACAAAATCAGAAGATGATCAGTAGACTTCTGTGGTGGACCTGAATCTTAAAATGTGTCATCATGTGTAGGCGTGGAAGGTGGCCTTTTACATTTAACACTTAGCCCTATCTGCCTTCCATGCATTAGCTGTTCCAGGCTTTGTGAAATTGCTGTGAGCCAGACTTACCGAGTTCTTAAGTCCAGTTACTGTTCTGGCTGCCTGCATGAAATCAGTTTCGAATCTGGGAGTAAACCTGACCATCTTCTTCCCGAATGGGAAGCGAGTTCGTTTTCAGCTGGCTTGGTTGTGTTTTAAAGTCAACATTTCAACAGATGGTTAGAGAAATTGTTTTTTTTCCTTACATTGCTGGCAATGCTCTTTAGATCTTTAAAAGCTTTTCGCTAAACTTGGTTAAATGATAGTGTTTGCCAAAGAGAAGTGTGGATTATCAATCAAGCCAGATTTGGGTTTTTTTCTTTCTTCTTTTTTTTTTTTTTTTTTTTTTTAGACAATTANTTTTTTTTTTTTTTTAAGACAATGACTTTTTTCAACTGAAAATATAGAATGCTTCAAGCGATGGCAGAGAAGAAAGATAAAGAATTGTTGCAAGAGGATTTAGGTGACGTTTTGTTTGTGTGGCTTATGTTTCAAAAAAAATTTTTTTTTTATCTTGTTTTCCTTTCGCTCCAGCTTTATGTAAGAGAAAGGAAATCAGTCTTTTCTCTGTGATCATCCTCTGCTCTTACAGGGTCTGATGTCATCTGTTGGTGTCAGAGAAGCCACCTGGATACCTTGGAAAATGTGCCCATGTTGGTGTAGATAGCTGAGACGATTTCCCGATATAACAGTAGATGTTTTCTGTCTGATTTCACTTACACGTGGGTATGGTTGTTCACTTCTTGTGTAGGGGTTGGGTTGTTTTTGTGATGCAGCCACAGACAGAGATCAGTGGGGGAAATAAAGTAAATACGTTATTTCTCAGAAGAAAAGTGCAGAATATGACAGAGCACTCCTGAAGAATCTCTGCAGAAAGGTATTTGAAAGAAAAAAAAGGTCTTTTAAAAAAAATTCACTTGCTTCTGAGCATCCTTTAATGAGAGGGGAAACTGAGTGGCTTCTGTGTCTAGAAATTGTCTTCTTTGAGCAGAAAATCCTGTTGTAAAGGTCAAGAGTCTGTGTACAGAGATATTTGTACAGAATCAGCCCTAAATGACTGAATACTGTACAAAAATGTAAGTGCTGATACTGAGCATGCACTCAAGTGCACAAAGGAAGTTTCTTTAAAAAGTAGATTAGTGTGATCCGTTACCTTTCAGTTACATCACCAAACCTATCACAACCAAGGTTTTAATTATTATAGTTCTTATCATTTTTGGATCAGTACAAAATGCATGTGACTTAATGCTCTGTCTTCTCCTCAAGCAGAATTCCATCACCATTACTCACCATTTGTAATTTCTAGTATGAACAAATCTACAGTGGATGTCCTCATCAAAATCTTTGTTCTATGGGGTTTAGTTCATGTTTTATTTCAGCTTCTAAAGAATTAATTCTGTAATAAGTCCTACCATAAAAGTGCCTACGGAATAGTGGTGAATTTTTGGTAATGAAAGTATTTATTGGTCTAATAAATATAAATAAGTACAAGTCTAAGAAAAGCCAGAAGGAAGTGTGACTGAATCATACAGTATTCTTTCCCCGCCTGCTCATTTCAAACCATTTCAATGTATGTTCTGATTTCTGTGAAGAACAAGGAGATACTGTTTTTTCTACCTCTTTCACTATTTGAAATCTGGCTTAGAAACAGGATGATGGCACTGTTACTTGACTTTAATGTGAATTTTTGTCCATTGTTGTCTTTGTGACCAAACATCTTGCACGCTGTTTTTCTCCCTCTTAGGAACAAAAAGGTGATGATGTGCTTGAGACACCACAGATGTATTTCTGACACCCTCTGCAGATACTGACATTTGTATGTGTAGGTACTTGACCGTTCTGGTCTTAAGTCCTCTTAGATCTTTATGGCTGATAAGATTTAAATCTACCTTTATGTTGGAAACCTGTTTTGTAACCTGTTAATGCTCCCTAAGCGGCCGTTAACCAATGATTGATGATGCCATTAAGATGCCATGTTTAATTTATATAATAATTTGAGGCTTACACAGTGTTTTGCAAAGAATTTGATATTTATGGCACTCTAAAGCGAAGACTTAAGCATGCAAGTTAGAATACTGAGGATAAGAGACGACAGTGAACAAAAGCGTAGGAGAAATGAAGTGTGAGACATTGCAGGCTGGCTGTGTTGATGTGAACATACACACTGTTCTGTTTTGTGTTTAATCCTAGGGCGTCCATCTTTGATTCTGAATTGTTTTGATAAAAAATGGAGGAGGGTATAGAAGCATATATCACAACTTCTACCTGGTGATAATACTTACTCCAGCTGAAACTGGTTTGACTCTAACGGTGATATCTGAGGAAACAAAAGTCTTTTCCCATGAGCACCTTTATGGTACTGATTTTGTTTGGCTTTTTGGGCTATTTCCTTCATTTCCTTTTGGAAGCTTGTCATTTAACTTCCAGAAAGACAGGCAGCTGCAAACAGAAAATGCTTGTTCTGCAGGTGATGGGGACTTGCTGAATCATTCTGTCTTTGCCAAATAAGTGTTCTTTGTGTGTTTCTCCACTTTTCTACTCTGAACTTGAGGAGGTAGTACGTTTTTATAGCATTGGAGTTCTGAAATCAAGCAAATCATTCTGTGACAGATAGGTGTACGGAAATTAGCTCTCAAATTAGTTTCTTGCCATGACTGAGCTCAGCAGCTTCTATGTTGTCTGCAAGATGGATTGCCCTCTGTGTTGTTTTACGTGTTAGTGATTGTTATAAATGACAATAAGAACCATAAAATTTTAAATTTCCACATTAAAAACCTTTCCAGCTCCATTTGTCTGTGTGCTCGTGTTCAATCAGCCATGTAAAGTGTGTTATTTCAGCTACATTCAATTGTAGTCAGGCCTGTAATTTCCATGTTTATATGCAGTTTAATTTGTTAAATAAATTATGTAGCATTCACTAATCATGGAGTTAATCATTCTGTTGTTCCTTCAAGTTGATTCAGACTTGAGACCTGGTTTAATCTTGATGTTCCTTAGAAGAGTTCCTGATAGAAAGCTATGGACAGTGAATTGCCATTCCTGTCGATGGAAGATATTTACCCATCTATTGAACCTAAATTTCACTCTGCTGTTTTACACACTCCAAAACCCGTGTGTTCTCCTGTATTACAATCTGCATCACGTTCACCTCAAAGGAACATCTAACCTGATCTCTAAATGAGTAAATAGTGTATCATTATATTAAATAATAATAATCATATAATTATGATAATTATCATAATATTAAAAATAGTTTTTCACTTTGGATTACAATTTTTAGAGTTGCACAAGAAGCCAGTTTTTCTTAACTGAACTGCCATTATCAGTTTTGTTAAAAATGTACTTCTGCACAGCTAATTCATACACCAGCAGTGCCGGGAAGGATGGCTATCGTGTTTTGTGTAACAGACCCCCTGAAAACGAGTCCTTTTTGAAGTCAGAAATGTCCTGGCACTGAGTTCGAGAGGTTTCCTGCTTCCAGACACTGCAGTTTTAAAGGCAGAGTAATCCTTGTAGGCATCACTAGACTCTAAGAACAGTGAAAGAAGGACAAAGTCTGAGCTGTTGTTTGGCACAAAGTAAAAAAACTTGTGTTTAGAGCTGAGAGTGGTAAGATGTGAATTTAGAACCATTCCCGTATCCATTTGTCTATCCATTTGTCTGTTTCATTTTTCTCTGCAGGTTCCATAGGCAAAAATCAAAAATATTGTCACCCATTTTCTTTTGCTGGCAAAAACGCCTCACTTCAGGCACAGGATGTGGCACATAAAAGCAGATTAGGTTGGTGAGAACATCCTACGTAGTTTTTACTGTGATCTGTCTTCCTTTCTTTTGAATGTTTGATGTGCCTGGTATCTCAATGGAACAGTGACAACCTCTTACAAGCCGTTTATCAGATTTTTCCTCCACATGTGTCTTGCCAATTAAGATTTCCGTGGTGATTTCAAAATCTCATCAAAAGATTTCTATAAGGAAGAAAGTTGGACTGACATGAAGATGTTTAGGACCTCCTGCTTGCAAGGCTATCTCACTACCACTGACTGGCAGCTCCTTGGAAGAGCAGTCTTCTGAGACAGTGTCAGAGTTCATTTTTCACAGTCATTGGGAAATGAGGCAGAAGGAGACAGAGAGAGGAAAAATAAATTCACAGAAGTTATATCTATGATTCAGGAGTGCCAACCAGACAAACAAAAAATGTCCAGATGAGCATTGATGACCTCTAGCTCGTTTCCAGGGTCAATGAATCGCTGTTGAGTGACAATTGTCAAGCATTAATTTTTTTGTAAGTATTGAGCCAAGCACGCACCCAGCCAATTCACAAGAGTAGTTCAGGAATGAGTGTCCCAGAGATCATTCCCGTTTGGCATTTTGTGGTGCTGCAACGTTTTTGAAGTCTAGGAAGGTTTGCTGTAATAGATGGAGGCTATTCTGTGCTCCTTACGTTGAATGCATGGGAATATTTTTGGGTTTTGTTTAGCAATAGGGATGTCACCTGCAGGAACTAATCAAAGTGAATGGAAGAGTACAGAGTCTTGAATTTTGAGATCTGGAGATTTGTTTCAACAAAGAGATTACACCTGGCTTAGGTTTTTATTAAAAACCTTTGCTCCACTCCCCAGTGGTAGAATACCCACATTAGGAGAGACATCTGGATTAAATGAAGTTGTTGCCAGAAATACCTAAAGAAGTAGGGCTGATAATATGAAAAAATTAGAGGAAGTAAGAACAGATTAAGGAAAAATATCCAATTTTTATTTCCACTTGTTTTTTTCACACATGAATACATTAATGTCAAAAGTAAAAATGAAGAATAGCCATGCACTGGTGATTATTACTGGTTTGGTTGCCTATTTTGGTTTAGTTTTGGCAAGTCTGGTGAATAAGTTGTGGAAGGTTTCCTCCATGAAGCAGAGGAGCTGTGAGGTAGGAAGGATTGTGGATGAAGAAGGCAGCATTACGCAAGGGAGCATCACACTGGAAGAACTAGTTCAGAATTGTGTTGTTCAAAGGTCAACATTATGATCAGCTGTGTTCTAACATATGACCCTGACAAAAGGAGTGGGAAAATCTTGGTGAAGTTAGATTGATGATGCAAAACTAAGATAAAAATGAAGATGCAATAGTGATGCACTTGACGGCGAGTTATGGAAAGAAGTCTGAATAACATAAAATGAAAGGTACTTAAGATACACAGAAGAAAAACATAGCACGACAGCAGATCAAAGGTGGAAGGATCCACACTCTTCTGTTCCCAGTGCCAGCAGGTAGTGAACATCCCAGGCAGGCTGGAGATGATGCGCGCTGCTTGTTTTGCTGGAATACTCTCTTGGCCTCCAGCAGCTCAGGGACTCCCTGTACACACAGATGGTATCTTTGCACTTCATCTCCTTCCCAGCAACTTATCTAATCACTTTGAACTCAGCCAAACTTTTGGCAACGACAAGATCCGTTGTCAGGGATTGTCATGGTTTGACTAAGCATTATGTAAATAATACACTTTCCCCCTCCCCCCTTAAATCCGTTCCCCGGTAATTTATTTTGTTGTCTCCTTGTTCCTGTAGTATGAAATATAGTTTACAGTTTCTCATTGATCTCTGCTCTGGACTGAGAAGCTTGTAAGCTGTCTTGTGAAAGAAACTCAGTAAGCTGAGCTTCTGTCACATAACAAAACTGGAAGTGGGAGAACAGCTTCTTCCCAGAAGAGAGAAAAGCTCCTTGTTTCTAAAAAGCAATGGTGGCCCTGGAAAAAGGTCGGAACATTGGCAAGGCATAAATTTTGGGTGGATCCTGGAAGTTTCTTCTTTCAGAGCAGCAGATCCTCTCAGCAGTCAGGTCAGAGGGCTGTGCCCTGCATAGGCAGTGAGTTATGGAACAGCCATTTTACGATAGACATCTCAGCAGAATGCTGAATCCCTATTTCCAAAAAATAACCTCAGGTGAGGCTCACATACATACCCTTGGCTCACCCTACAAGTAAAATCATGACAGTGCACTGCCATGTGAGAGAGTTGGTGATGGGATCCAGTTACCTAGGAGGTCCCTTCCCACAATATGTTCCTGTGTGGTCTGGCTGCAGAGGAGCTCTTTGTTCTCATCCAGGTTCACACTCCGGCATGGCCACCTGGATTTAGGTGTCTGTGTATGCCAGCGTTCTACAGAAAGACAAGAAGGCACATAATGCCCTTGTGTCTGCTAGATCCAGACAAACAAACAAAAAATTTGTTTTGAGTCTGGGAAACCTTGGTTTCATCCTTTCTATCGTATGAAAAAGTTTATGAAAAATCCCTTTACTGTCCTGCAGAGGAAACTTTGATCTCTAGTGCTACTTGATATTTTCAGAGATGAAATGTTTCCTACAAAACCAGATTCACGTTGCAATGTACAGTTCACCACTGCCAGACAGGATTGGTGCAGGAAGGATCGTGACTGAAGAGAAGCCAGACCCAATCCTGTTCCAATGGCTCTAAGGGTAGAGGAGAAAACTCTTCAGTTTTCAGCAAAAGAAGGATGGAAACAAAAGTCTGCCTCTCACATGGGCATCTTGTAGAGTAAGGCTTCAGTTTTCTTTCTGTGGGATGTGTCCAACAGAGAGTTAAGCTCTCCGCAGGAACTGGAGCAGCCGTGTTAGGGACAGATATCCTGTCACTGCAGATTATGCTCCGTTTTGCTCTGGGGCTCTGATCCTTTCCTTGCCCAACTGCATCCACTTTTTGTTTATTTCTGATTTCTGCCTGCAACAAGCCAGAAAGCTCCCTCAGAGAGCAAGCACGGGCCGTGTTTAAAAGATAGCTTGGCTCCACAGTTCATTTCTGACAGGCAGCGTAGCTGCAGCATGATCATGTCGCTCCATTTGTGCTTAGGCTGCTCTGAGAGGTGGCGGCCTTGAAAATGTTAAATGTGAATCAGGCTTTAATTCCTAGCACAGCCTTCCAAGGTGGGATAGGTGTACACCAAAGGTTGTGCAGACAGGGGGTTGCCATGGAGGAGAGTGGAACGCAGCTCGGGTCTCCCACCATCTACCTGAGCATTGCAGCTCCTGAGAGCGCTGTGCTGGCTTTGCCTGCATTTCTTAAGCAACTGAACTTGGTGATGATACTTTGAGAAGGATCTTCTCCTAGTGACCCTGAGAAAATGGAAACACCTCCAACAGTGTGATTATAGGCTTAGAGTCAAGCTGGACATTTTGAAGTTTGGTTTAATTAGGATGTGCATGCTTTGTGTCCAAAGCCAGATGTCCAAGTTCCCAGTGAATGAAGCTTACAAAAACCTGGGCAGCTTCTGGGATGGGTGGTAGCTGATTGCCAAAAGGTTGTGAGGCCCTAAGTCTTAGATGTAGACACCTCTTACAGATCTACCTGACAGATTTCCTTGTTAAGTTCTCTAAAATTACCATGAGTTGGTTCCATAAGTTACAAATGAGGTGTGAGTGACCTCCCTCTTAGTACTGATGTCTGTGAGGATAACCTTGCTAGGGAGGCACGGTCTGTGTGCTTTTATTCTGACTAAAGACAATGTGCTTGATGTGCTGGAGCGGAAATCTTGCAGAATTGGAAAGAAGCCTCAGAGAAATTATCTTAAATAGAATATCCTATGCTTGGAATGAGAGTTGGCATTGCAGATATTTTTAAGGTCTCTGATCTTCAATTTCAGACTTTTTTAATAGAAAAAGAGGGAACGTGCAAAAACTAAAGCTGCTCAACCTCGATTACTGGCATTTTATGCTAAAAAGGATTGTTCCTGCCAAAATGTTAAGCTGGCAAAGAGAAGCTTAGATGTCTCGTTATCCTATTGCCAAGAAAGACATGATTTTGAAAGCTCTACAGTGTGGACCTAGAGGCTGTTGCTGACAATCTGTTCTGGTATTCACTGAAGAATGAGTAGAATCAGTGTCTCTTTGAAGAAATAGTGCTTCAGGCTTCTCTGGATGTGCACTGAATAGATTTTAACAACGGTATTTATTTATGTAACATCGTTGAGGATCTTGGTTTTGCTTCGTGGTGCAGGCTCTACTAATTTTAAAGAAACCCAGAGCATTCAGAATATGTGTTTGCATGTAAAAGCGTACATATGAAAAATTGTGAAGTAGTGCTGCTAAAGCAGGAAGTAAAAATGAAGACCTGAAGTCCCACAGTAATCTACAAGAGGATACACGAGCTTTTCTAGAGGGATAAGCCAGTTATTTTAGAATTATTAATCATCTCTGTCCTAAGGACATATTCAGAGGGAGGAATAAAATCGTATTGGATATGTAGGCGAAAAATGCATTTCGTTTTGTTGGTGATTCATAATCAAGTCACAACAGCATTGAAATAGACCTGTGAATTCTTCAGATTGCTGACATTTAGCAAATTAATATGAATTTTAATTTGCTTCCTTAGTGGACTATGAATCAGCCAAGAGTAAGTGACAGGAAAAAAGTTTCCAATGTGAGAGCATTTACCCAGTGAGCCAAACAGGAATGAACATACCATTCCTGCATTCAGAAAGGAAACAAACAAGCAAACAACAACAACAGAACAGAAGGAAATGCAGTGCTTGGTAAGGTAAAAACAGGCCCCATCCACATTTCCTGGATTAGCTCATAAAACATCTTTAAAAAGAAGTTTGATTTGGCAATGAACTTGGAGTCTGAAGTCCTCTATCCTTATGCTAAAAATCTGCATCCCTCTGTCAGGAAGACTCACAGGTCTCAGGGCCAAAAGGATCTTCTGCTTACTTACTTCTGAACTCTTGTGTGCCAGAAAACCATCTTTGGAGATTTCCATATTGAACCAACTTGCCATGCTGCTTACTGAAATATCCAGTCTCGACCAGAAGATTGCTATGAGCAGAAATCCTCGCGGTTTTTTGTGATTTGATCTCATAGTTTGTTAACTTCATTTTTTAAATCTTATCTGAAACAATGCAAACTAATCCTTGCTTGGGCACGGATGCTTTTGTCTCTTGAATAGCCTGAGTTGGCTAGATTGAAAAGTCTGCTCCAATGAGATATTTTCCTTCCATGGATTATGACTTACTCGCCTCTTAAAATTCACTTGAGGTGCCTTAGTCTTTCATTTAGACTTTCACTGGACAGAACAGTCATTTTCAAGGTTGTTCTTGCACTTCTAATTTTTATTGTCTAAATTGATTTAGGCATAGATAATGCCATTTCTCTGTTCTTGTTCAGTATGAATAGCAACCACCTTGTTTCTTAGATTTTCTTCAGGAATTCATGTTGAAGGGATGACGCTGTGATGAACAAAGCTGATGTGTGTGGGATGCCTGGTATTTCTCCATATTTTTATGTGGAGATGATAGAAAAATCAAAGAAACCTCAGCCTCCTCCATTTCTCTGTCTCTTTTCAAAATCATTTCACTAAGAATCTGCTCAAGACAGGGAGGTTACCTGAATTTTGTATTCCCGTGTTTGGGTTCTGTGGAAAAGAAGCCCAAATCGTTTGATGTATTACAAAGAAAACTACACTTTTCAGAATTTGAATGCCAACTGGAAAAGAGGAGTCATATTTTTCTTGAGAATTTTTTTCAGGACAGTAGTGCTAGTAGCTCTTCATAGACTTCCTGTACATGTGTAAATTATTAAAGCCAGTGAACTTGATTCTAACACTGTGTACTCAAAGCCAGGCAGCCAAAACTGGTTTCTTTGTCAGTTTTAATGTCATCCAACTGAAGTCTACTAACAAGCCAACTGCACATCTCTTTAGTAGCATTCTAATTCGTGTACTATAATTAGGCTTGAATACAAAATATTGATTTTGTCGTAATTACATTTGTGCGACCATTAAGATAATGTTTCAGGAAATCTGCCTAGATTCAGCACGAGGTTCCAGATAATGAAATGTTCTCTCTATTGCTGTGTAGAAGGGCTTTTAGATAGAAGTTAGTCTGCATTCAAGCGAATATTAATTTATTTGATCCTGCCCTCTGACTTGTTTGGCTTGGGACGCTCTACCAAAATTGAAATATTTTTCAGTGGTTGAACATGGGTAATTAGAATAGGCCAGCATTTTGGCTGTGTTTTGAGAGCATCCAGAGAAAGGATGTATGAGATGTATGAGAATAAAATGCGGCATTTAAAGAGCACTGATTTATATCAAAGAAGCTTGTTAGTTGCAGAACTAAATATATGGCAAATGATCTTTCTGCTAAGCAAGTTTGTAACTTCTCTGTTAGCCCTAAATATTGCTAAATCACTAATCAATGCCAAAAAAAAACCACTAAATCAATGCATACACCCTGGGAGAGAATGATGTCCTGTGATTCCTGGGTAACAACTTATCTTCCTGTTCTGCTGTTCTTATGTTATTTTTAGAATTTCACATCTCAACGTGTGCATAAATGTTGGTTTTGTATATTTATACATATGCACACTAAGAGGCAGACTATTTTATAGGATCTGTAAGTATATGCAAGTAACACAGTCCAGGCATAGAAAAACATTTAACTTACATTTAATCTAAATGACTTGTTGGTGGACTTTATTTCAAAGATCTATTCTGTTAAAAGGGGAGCCAGTCCGAAAATGACTGAACAATATCTAGAGCAACGATTTGTTTAAAGATTATCATAGCAGTCAAATCCCTCAGAACTGAAATAACAAAAAAACAGTTAAATCAGACCCTCAAGCAGGAGTACTTGTAATTGCTAATGCACGGGTCTGCATTTAATCTGTACCTTGAAATGTGTTTCCTAGCAGGGTAAGCATTCTCTGTCTCCCAGGGGAGAAAAGAATACCAGATTTGAGTTTGAATTTTAAGCATAGTACTTGAACTAGAGCCAGTCATGTCAGACCAGGAATATTTAAGACACCCATGCTATTACAGGTGAGATAGAGGAAATGCTACTTGCAGAGGTGAGAGCATACCCTTAACATCACCTCAGCCAGAAGTAGCTACTGTAGGTGCTGTCCTTGTTGCAGCCCTTAAGCAGATCTCTTGCTGTCTGCTTGCTGCACTGAAACGGAACAGGAATTCAGGAAGATACATATATATCTATACGTATGTATGTATATACACACACACAAATATATTTGTATATATGCATGTAACTGATAGTGAAAATCTTGATCTGGATCTCTGTTCCAAATTAGAAAAGCTGGAGAGATTAAATAAATGTACAGCTATATAAAATTCAGCTCACCTGGGCAAGCCCTTCCCTTGCAGGAGTCTCCAGCAAGAGACTTATAGTAAGTTTCTATAGTATTTATATCTTCCAAGGCAGGATCAAACTGGGGAACTATAAACCTCTGGCTGGTGCCACAGCTCTCTCACATATTAATATAGAAACTGCTGTGTTTAAACACATCTAATGTCCAACGATGTGTAGCCTGTTTTGGATGGTGGTCAGCTCTAGATTTTTCAGAGGAGAAAATAAATTCCTGTAGTTGTCTGACTTAAGCCAACCTGCTCAGTCCCCCATAAGTTCCATTTTGATGGCTATTAGCATATGGTTTACTATTGGAAGCATCAGGTGAAATAGTCCTTTAAAATAAGACATATGACGTTGCTGAATTGTCTTGAAATGCAGGAGATAGTTTTTAGTGAAATAAATATTAAATATCCTAAACATATTTCCAGAAATACTGAGCAGCACTTGGATAGAAAGATCACATATTCATGTACAGATCTCTTTGGAAATTCACTGTGAGTATATCTTTAAAACCAGTAATGCAAGTAATTTACTGGAAGAGATGACTTCATCGCAATAGGGAATATATGTTTTATAAAGGAGCTTCCACATTCAAAAAGGTTCAAGTAGTCCTAGTGGGTAACACATTTATTGCTTCACATTATGTCCCAGCTTGAACCTTTGCCTTATGACGAATCTCGTCTTAGATCCTCCTGAACAGCAAAAATGAGAAGGGAAGATGAAACAATCTAGAATTCACTTTGAGAAACCCTGAAGAGACCACTTCCACCTCTTTTTCTGTGTATCAGATTATTCTGTCACTGTTCTCCTTCTGCCTCAATAGTCTTGCAGTGTGAAGAACGGCTATTTTGATTTGTTTGGAGTGTGTCAGAGTTAATTCTACAGAAAAAAAGCCTTGAGTAGAATACTCCTTGCAAGACACTGCTTTTATTTTATAAAGCGCAGTGCTCAGAGGGCTGCTAGCTCATCTTCATAACGTTAACCTCAGAACACTAATGATGGAGGCTACTTTGGGATCATTCTCTGTGGAGGTCTGTATGACACTTCTGTGTTTATCAGCAGCAAAAGTGCTATCACACATCGAAATCCATGTATACTTCTTCATGAAGTATAAATGGAAGTGTTCAAGGCCAGGCTGGATGGGGCTTTGGGCAACCTGGTCTAATGGGAGGTGTCCTTGCCCATGGCAGGGGGGTTGGAACAAGATGATCTCTAAGGTCCCTTCCAACCTGAACCATTCTGTGATTCTATGAAATATCTTTAAATGTTTGACAAGATCTTGTATTACAAAAGTGCCTGGCTGCCATCATTATCAAACTGCAATATGTTACTTCTTTTTTTTTTTTGATATTTTTAATGCTTTTCACTTGGCTAATGTGTCAGAGACTAAACAAACCTATATGGAGAAACCTCCCAAGGACATCCTTTCTGGGTTCTGAAACCGAGAGTGGGTGTGGAGCATGGGAAGGCATCTTTCTAGGGGAGCCGTAGGGCTGGCACTACACTCATCTGCAGAAAGGAAGAAGTTCAGGTCATGCACTCAGTTGATTATACATGAATGTTCACAATTGATTGTGTTTGAGAAACAATTGTTCTCTGAGGAAGACGAGAGGCACTGCAGATGGCCTATCATTCTCAGCACCAGAGCGAGGGCTCACTCTCTAAACTGAGCGGTGCTGGCTGGATTCCTCAGTCACTGGGCCGTTGCATCCTGCTTCTGCTCTCCTCAATTTGCACGCGCTTTCACTGAACAGGCTATTAAGAAAATGAGAGAGGAAGAGGGGAGAATAAATTTGTTGTAAGAGAAAGATTGCATCACCAATTGAGAGAGGCCAAAGAGAACGCATATAAAAAACAATTTATTCCGTAACCTGATTTCAGACAAATCTCAAAAGACACTGAGGCACAGCACCAAAGTGTTATAACAGGAACATTGCAGTGTAAGAGCAGCCAAAAAAGTAAAGTGGGAGAGAAAAGCAAGGTGGGTGTTAAAAACCATAGGAGGGAGTTGTCTGACACCTTTCTAGCTTGGAAGAATAACTCAAGTATCCTTCCCAGAGTGCCAGTGCCACAGAAATAGAGGCAGACATCAGTTAAAAATCAGGTTTGGAACCTTGAGCATCCCACAGCTGAAATCCCTTGATGTGCTGAACAGGAGCATACCTGACGTTGGCCAAGGCCTACACAGGCCATGGCCTGCCTACACCCTCAGAAGGGGAGGGGGCTCTGCTTGTCCTCTTGTCCTCGTCCCACAGCTGCTCACCATTGAGGACTGCAGCAGCCTGGGGAGAGCTGGCCCTGCAAACGATGTTCCTGGTGTGTCCCTCTAGCTGTGAGTGGCAGCCCAGCCCATGAGGAGAAGAAGGGACAAACTCCCAGAGACGGTCACGCACAGTGGTCAGCCAGGCCCTGTCCCACCCGGCTCTCCTTGCCTCCATGGGTGACGTACACTTAGACAAGGAACCTTCTCCTTCGCTCTCCCCAGTAACTGACACTTGATAGGACAGCAGAATAAGCTGAATTCAAATGACGAGTGGTTTCAGGTTTGGAAGTGCTCTGTCTCACTAGGGAGTCACGAAGCAGTCAGGCTATCAAAAGTCACCATAGCATTTAGTCTAAATCAGAATGAGTTTTAAATTCAAAAACAATGACTACTGCTACTGAAAACCCTATAATCTGCTTTTCACTCAGTGAGGCTGCACAGATGCTCCTGTAACTGTAGAGTTTGTGCTGAAATGTATCTGAGAGATACAAAATCAGCTGGCTGTCACTTGTTTTTATGTTAATCTGTAGTGCAGGAGAACACAAAAGCTGCTAGCATCCCCTGGCACCCCAAGGAGATGCTGGTTCTCCCTCTCAGCATCTTTATAAGGAAGTGCCTGACTTCCCCTACGCATACCTGGATGGGGAACATGGTCCTCTCAGCCACCTCTTCTCTGTGACTGCAGCCTCTGCAAGGGGACAAGTGTTTTCCTGCCAGACCTCAGGCTGTCAGCAAGTGCAGATAACGCCTAAATTTACTTATGTCTGTGCCAGGCAGTTTCTATCCTGCAGTGACAGCAGTGTGTACAGAACAGGTGCTCACCCTGGTGGCTCCTGCTGAAGGAGGACAGCATCACCTGGCTGAATCTGAGCCTGTGCACCATCCCCAGCCACAGCTGCAGGACAACAAGATGAAAAACCAAATATTTCATTTACCCCAGTAAGTTTGACTCCCTTCAGGTTGGGCTTGCTAATATCCATCTCGTTGCTCCCTGGTTCTTACATTATCAGCCCCCTTCCCTAATACCAGGCAATAGAAAAACACAAAGCTACCCAAAAGAGCAGGACTCCTTGTTTCTCTTGGCTTAGCTTTGTGACCACCATCCTCAGCCCACCTGATCACATTGAAGCATCAACACTGCAGGTGTTACCCAGAGAGGAGACTGCTCCTTACACTGACACGTTGCAGTTTCCATCAGACAGAGGCACAAGCAGCACCTGAAGCAGCTGTTTAGAAAGGATAAGCCTGAAGGTCAGTTTACAGATGAATTCTGCACCAGCATATTTTGTCAGAAGGTGAGATTTTTCTTTCTTTGTTTAATGACATTAGTGTGGTCTCCAGAGTGGACACAGCTATTCCAGTTTGAAGGTGCTTATGTTGGTGTAATTCACCCCGTGCTGTAATTAAGGTAACAGGGGTTATGTTCCTTAATTAGGTGGAGAATGTCTCCAGCTCTCCAGCCAGCTATAAGAAAGCACACACATTGCTGCACCAGCTTCTTGTAACTAACCCACAAGGTTTTTAGCATCTTTCCAATGCTGACTGGGGGAAACAGACAGTAAGGAAGGACTGCTTGTCATGTTTGTGATGAGCAGACCGGATATTCAAATGCATGCCATAAAGAAGTGGCAAATCACGCAACAGGATTTCACTTTAAATCAGTTTAGAGTTAAAATGAGAGTAAGGCCTGGCTCTGGCTCTGTGCTGCTTGGTAAAACAGGAAGGGCAGCTTGGACTCTGGGTCAGAGGAAGGAGGCAGGTGCTCTATGCAGCCTCCAACCCTCTGTTATGAGCACAGGGAAACTGTGCATGAACCTTTTGCTGTATTAACAACTCACCAGACCCAGCCAGCTCTTAATGGCATGTCTCCTGATGAACTAATACCCACTACTCAGAGTCAGCAGAGGTAGAGGAGCTGACACAGCTAACTTGTGTCAGCTTCGGTTTGTGAACCAGAAGAACTCGCAATGTATCTGATTTTTGCCTTTTAGCGTTTGACATTTTTGAGACTTATTTTTCTTCTGCACCATTAACTCATTAGCTTGAAACATGTCACCAAGGTAGAAAAGACACGCCAGGAAACATTCATTAAGCTGGTGTTAAAACAGCGTCGAGAGCAGTAATGTTACAAATTTAGTGTGACACAAGTACTTTTACTAATTCTGTAAAAGCCAGAGGAAAGTGTCATTCTAAGTGGATATTATTATAGTTTATAAACCACATCATGCAACAAATCTAATTCTTGTAGCAAACACTATGCGTGAAACAAATTGAAGTGCTAGGCTATCTGACTATGGGCTAATCAAATTAAACACAATGGCCTGGCAAGGATCAGAGGAAGAGCAGCAGGCGGAGGCCCCACATAACCTTGTTCAGTGCAGGAGGACACAGGGCTGCTCCTGAAACTGGCAGAGGAGGATTGTTAGACCGTCATCCCTAGCTGGACACCCTGATATGACACTGTGAATGAAGCTCTTTCCCATGTGCCATGCAAGGCCAGGGAAGCAGGGGAGAGCTTCAGGACTTGTTAGGTCAGGTGGATGGTTGAACGTGATGATCCTGAAGGCATTTTCTAACCTAGATCATCCAATGAATCTGTGAATCTATGACTGTGTAAACCCAAAAAAGGGATGCATTAAGTGTGTTGTGGGATGTTTGCTATAATGGCTAAAGGGGACAGAGACAGATCCAGGCAGACTGGGGAGAAATATGTGTGGGAAAGCAGAGGGTTCGTTGCTTGTTGATGTGGGATGCTCAGTTCTCTTACCTGGCCAAGCCCTGCGCTTTGCTGCTGCAGGCTAGCCCGTGTTTGTGTTAAAACCTGTTCCTAATGTCTGTGCAAACACTCTCCCTCCTCAGAGTCCATGTGTGCCAGCAACGTGTGAGCTTGCAGTGGGGTGTCTGGTCCCGTGGCTTGTGGTGGCAGTGGTGGGACAGCCCTGGGCTGTGCAGGTTTCACACCGTTAGCATTTTTAAATTTGTGACTTCTAGCACGTTATCACATTTCAAGGATAAATGCAGAAAAACACAGTATTTTCATTTATATTTAAATGATTATGAATACTTAAATTCATAGAAAGGGAAAATGTAGAACAGGATGATAAGCGACAATGTTAGGGCTGCATATAGACAAAGTGCTTGCCCCAGGTGCTTTCACTCACTCAGAACAATATTACACTTTGGCCTTTTGGAGCCCTGAGGAAATCCATTGTTCCCTTACATGATTAAGGAGTATTTCTTAGTGAAGATGCACAAAAGAGCTGGACAAGAATTGTAGAAGCAATTTCAGTCCTGCGTTTTCCCAGCCTTTAAACAGTTGTCTTTACAATGTCAATATTTATTTTTGCTGTGTCTACACAGATTCCCATGCCCCTGTCCACACAGACATGTGTCCTGAGAAATCTGTCTGCTGTTAGCCAGGAAAGAGCTTTCATGTGTTTGTGTCCTTCTTCAGAGGTGTAGGGGAACTGATAGGTCACGGCCTGAACTGATGATTGAGGATGTGGAATACTGGCCTATGGAGTGCTGGCCCAGGGAATCCTGGCAGATCCCTTGCACCTGTGACCGAAAGAGATGGACATGGGGTGGGGTTGCCCCAGGCTTAGATGAGGGCCAGCCAAGGAAAGCTCAGAGAGATCAGAAAGATGATTGCATATCTTCTGTAGAACATTCATTTATACTCCCCTTAAAGGGCTCATAATTACAGAAGCTTCTGCTAAATGGAATCTATATAGCGTATTACCAGAACACTTAATCTGTCGTGAATCTAAAACCAGTAACAAGATAACAACTGGTTATTTAGAGAATTACACATGATCTGGCTTTATAAACTTTGTTTGTCGACAGATTTTTTAAAACATGGAGACTTTCCTATCCTGTCTGAAGCCGAAGTCAGAGAATATTGCCTTGCGATCTCCAGGTAGATAAGAGCAAGTTGCGTTCTTTCAGCTTCCCTACACAAAATTTTCCAGGATGTTGCTTTTGGGAGGCAGGACATTTTGTCTCATTTCACAAATGTGATATGAAATGAAAAGAGGAAAAGCGCTCCCCCACTCCCTCCTCCCCTGCTCTCTAAGGAGGAGACTCATCGTTGCACATACAAGAAAAACAGCCACCCACACACTGGAGCCCTTCAAGCAGAAAGCACCTGACAGGAATTTAAAAGTAGGTTTTCAATGGCGAAGTTGGCAGAAATCTACATAAAAGCAGTTTTTAGAGGAAGGGTATTATGTGATATGAATTAGACGAATGCATTCAGTTCCTCCTTTTTCAAACCGCGGAGTCTAAAATTAGATTATTGTTATCGTGACCAAATATTTTGTTTGAAAGAGCTCATGCCTGCAGATGAGGAATAATAACAAGGAAAATATAGGGGAACACTATATTTTAATAAAATCTTGAGTTTATTAGAAATCTGAGTGCTGGCTGCTTGAGTTTTCAAAAACTCCACTGTACACTGAGACAGCAGTATGTGTAAAGCATTTAAATGACAAATAAATCAGTAAGCAAATATGGGTACAGCAAGGTGCTTGCCTGATTTTTAAGATTGTTTTATTAGCGAAGGTGAAGTGTTAGCAGCTTTTGCTTTTAGCAAAAAAGAACCAAACGATGACATTTTGATAAGAATTTCAAATCGATAAGTAGTGTGGATTCTTCCAAAAGGTTTTCACTTCTTCATATGGATGTCTTCAGAGCGCTGTATTTCTTATCGTTTAGACCATATGGCTACGTTAACTACTGCGTGCTCCTGACTGAGTTTGTTCTTCTGTAATTAAGGGGAAGGAAATCTAAGCAGCTTTCTTGGTTTTAATTTCTCTCCCCATTTGTTTTGACACTGAAGATAAAACAATGACCTCTGTAGCTAGTTTGTTTTCTCTGCAGTGCAAAGAACAAGTTTTTAAATGGCTTACTGATTTGCAAGTTACCAATAACTGAATCAGGCAGCTAATTTCACGCTGGCTTTGTTGCTGGACTCGATTTGAATCTTCCATGTGTCAATGTCACAACCATACAGGTTCCTTTCCTTGGAGTGAGCTTCCTCTGGTTTACACCATTTGTAAGTAAAACAAAAACTGGGCTTGTACATTGCTCCAGTGGTTAGGAAAACTTTCTGCAACAGCACCGACTCAATGCAGCTTTGTACAGAATATCTGAGGACAACTGAGATTTTTTTTGCCTACTGCCTCTCATGTAAATTATCCCATAAGCTGCTGGTGTTAACTCTGAAATTCAAATTGCTCTGCACACCTCCTGGGGTGATGTGCTGAACATCTGCAACAGGCCAGTGGTATCTGCAGGTGTACTCAGCGTGTAGTACTCCTTATTTCCATTAATAAGGAGAGCATAGATTGCTCGACTGTTTATACACAGAACAACAATTTAACAAGCCCCTCATCCTTCTGGCACTCATAGAAAACCATTACTTCCAACTCCCACCTTCCTTTTATCTGTACTGTGCATCCTTCACAGCTGTGGAGCACAGTAAAAAGCACATACGTTTCTTTTTAAGAGAAACTGTGTGCTGTCCTTAGCCATGCCTTTGTGTCACTGCTGCATGTACGCCTCTAATTGCAACAAGGCTCCTGTTTGCTTCACATATGAGAAATATGCTCATGAATATTGGTCGGACAGGCAGGTTTTGGCAATTTCACTAGCTGGAAGTCCTCGCAGCGATGTGGATTCATTAGCTTGTCACCTGCAGCTGAACGGAAGTAATATGTGCACTGTTCAAAGCCTGCCAGCCTTGTTCTGGACTATGCTATGCCAAAAAGCAGCTCCTGCATTCTCATATGCCAGTATCTCTGAAATGATGGAGCCATAACCACAGATAAATTTCTAAACCTTGGGGTTTCCTGGGGACATTTGCATCTCTGTGGTGATTTGTTACCTGTAAGACTTTGGGGTTGACCAGGACACTCTGGCCAATGCCAGGATAGAAGCTTTTTACCACTGAGATACAGGGACATGGGGAGAAAGTGGCTGGTGATGATAGTGAAGGATTACATCTTATGTCCATAATGTGAGCCCATGTTAGCGTGGAGTACTAAGGCAGAGAAAATATATATATGTGAAGCACTAAGGAAAAAGAAGACTGGGATAGCCGGTCAAGGCTAAAGTCATATCCCAAAGTCTAATTTCAGGTTAAACTCTTACATATCTCAGACTTCACTGCTTCTCCTTACCCCATTTCTGTCAGCACACAGCAGTGAAGGACAAGCTGCTGCTGCTGCTGCAGTTTGAATTCTTGGATCTGTCACTTACACAGGTTTTTGCTGTAAGCATTTCTAAGTTGTAGCGGGTTTCCTTTGAGAGCCCAGTGAGAAATCTCTCTCTCTAACTGGTTGAATGTAAAATATGTGTCTGAGAGTGCTGTGAAATGCCAAATGTTACAGCTAGTCACAAAAAAAAAGCAATAGGTAGTGTAGATAAGTGCACTTGATAACTGCAAGCACCGCATGACTTTGTTGCCCAGACATGGGTAACATGAAGGCAATTAAATTATTCAGTTCTTCTCTAAGAATTTTTGAAGTGTTTCTAAGTCCTAAACAGCTGTAAGGACTGCTCTGAAACACAGAAAACTGAATGCACGGTTCTCCCAGAGTCTATCACTGCTCCTGCTGTCTCTCAGATCCTCCTCAGAAATGCATACGCCAGCTGCAAAAACCCAGCAGCTCCAAAGCACTGAGGTCCATGTTGTTTGCTTAAAAGGAGGATTGGGTGAAACCACTGTTAGCACAGCAATGTGCAGCATACCTTACGAACTGGTTCAATCAAATATTGCTTCATCATTTTTATCCTCAAGGGTATGTGTTATATAGCAACATCTTTCACATTTTTAATATCGTTCCCAGCTCGTAACTGGACCTCAGCATCAAACAAAGCATCACTGGTGATGCTGCTCTGAATACCTGGCGATATTGCTCTGTACCCAAATTTCTCTTATGTTGAACAGAGAAGAAAGGTGCTTGAAAACCTGATAGGTAAGATCTGTAACAGTGAGCTCACATGCCTTCTGTGTGTCCAACTCCTACAACATTTTGAGGTTCCTGGAAGTTAATTCATTATGGCTCACTGCTTATGGGTTTCATTGCTCAATGTTGGAGGGGTAACCATAAAGCATGTCTGTTTCTGCAAGCAGCAGAAACATTTTCACTGAGAAGTGCAGAAGGGATAGAGACTGCCCACACCTCCTCATAAGCACAGAAATCAATGAACAACCCTTGCATTTCAGGCCTGGATCTCTTTTTTCATGCCAGTGAGCACCAAAACAATGCCATCTGGGAGGTCACTCCCACTCTAACACACTGCTCCATCCCTAGCAGGTTTTGACAATCAAATCCCAGCTCCCGTTTCTTGGAAGCATGGCATTTCTTGCCTCCAAGAAGTGTTGCTTCTATCTGGTGGAGTGGAATTTTGGAGGAAAGATAAAAGGATTATGTGGAGCTTAATGGAAAACAGGAGAATTGCTGTTTGTAACTACTTTAAATTATGTCCTGTGGACTTTCCAAATAGCATATGTGATGAATGGCTTGCAAATTTTAATAGCACTTAGAAGATGTGCAATTTAACTTTCTAGTGTCATAAAATTCTAATCTTAGGAAACTTTCTACTAAGCTACAGGGACTTTTCTTCTCTTATTTTAAGCCTCTTCCAGAAATGAGTTATGGATTGCACTGCAGCACATTACCTGTCAGAGTAAAATCTGGCAACTCTGGCATGGTGCACACAATTTCTGTTATGACTTTATAAAATGCCCTGTAAACAAACACTGTGAATATATAACCGATATCTGAGGTCTTAGCCCATAAACAATTCCAATGCAGCCACAGGACAAGTTCCAGAGTACTTGATTTCTTGTAAAGGAGAATGAAGCAATTGGTGCTGATTGGGTATGAGGCAAATTGCCAGGAGAAGTTAGTGTTTTTTTAATCTCTGCCTGCCATTAGTCATTGGGCCAGGATGAAAATTTCTGACACCGCATGAACTTCGTGGCTGTATTTAAGTATTTGGCACCTCCACAGCGTAGCAATTTAAATCACCTACTCATTTTGGGGGTTGTTATACATTTTTTCCCATTTTTAGAGAGGCTATTAAGGAGAAGAAAATAAGTTGTCAAGTTTTTTTAATCAGTTTGACCTGAGAGTGACACCACAAAGACATCTTTCATTGTGTACTGGATGTGGCTGGGATAGTGTTAGCTTTCCCCAGAGCAGCCCACATAGCTCCAGAACAGCGTTGATACCACACCAGGGTTTTGTCTCTTGCTGAGCAGCGCTGGCGCAGCACATGGCTCTCTCCAGTCCCCCAGAGCCAGTAACCTGGGGGTGGGCAAGAGTTGGGGAGGGGCTGACCTAGACCCACCAAAGGGATATTCCCTACTGTACGGTTTCACACTCAGCAATAGAAATAGGGAAAAGAGATGGAGGAAGGAAGCTCTTGTCATGAAAATGTCTGTCCTCCCAAACAACCACAACGCATACTGAGGCTCTGCTACCCAAGATGTGGCTGAGCATCACATGGTAACAGGAAACAGGGAATACTGAATAATTGTTTTCTCTCACTTTTTTTCAATGCAGCCTTTGCTTGTTTCTTTCCTCTTTCTTTTCCCTTTAATTGAATTATCCTTATCTCAATTCAAGAGACTTCTTTTTTTCCATCATATTTTTTCCTCCTTCTTTCTCTGAGGCTGTGGTGGAGTTCAGCTGCCCATCAGGGTGGAACCACCACAGATTGATGTTATGACATTATGAGCTTATTCATTTTATTTCATTTGTACCGTGCTCTGAGGTGAGATAAGGTAGCAATGAAGCTTAGCAGAGGGAACTTGGTGCCACACAGGGATTCAGCTCAGGAGGTACCTATAATACTCATGATGTGGCCACTCCTTATAATCCATGTAGATCTGTAACAGTCGCTAAAAAGGTATTTCAGGTCTCATCTCCTCAGGTTCTTTTCAATGAACTGAAAAGCCTGAACTTCCAGGAAATAAGATCTCAGATGAAAGCACCCTTAGTGAAACTAAATCTAAATGAAGTGCCTGGTGCCTTGGAAATAGGTGTGGTGGGGAACACACCAAGAGGGATTAGTTCTTCTGCGGAGAGAGAGATGCGTGAGTGATGCTGCCACCCCTCAATATCAAATGCCTTGAGAGAAGATGAGATTGAAGAGTAGCTAGAAAACTTCACTAAGGTTTTATCTATTAACAAAACTGCCCATAGCTTTTAAGGAGCGTGGCAGCTCACTTTAAGAGTGAAACTAAACATGAAACAAATTCCATGGATTTTTTCCCCTGTGTATATGTACACATATATAGCTTTTAAATCACTTTCTCACAGGACTTACTAACAAAATGCCATGAAATTAAGAGAAAGAATAGAATGGAAATAGGCATGATAAAACATTGTGTCTGATAAAACTAATGTCAAAATAATTTTAAACAGGCTCAGTGCTGCCAAAGGCCTACACAGTTGCCGGTCAGCAGTGTGGAGCAGAGCATGTCTGAATTGGGGATTGTGACTGGAAGAGGATACAAATGGTTATTTTAAAAGCATTTCCCTCCTTCATGGCCATTCTCCCTCCAGCACCAGTGGTGCCAAGCAGGATTGAACGTGGCCAAGGATCTGGCCATGGATCCAATGCATCTACACATATGTATCTGAAGCTGGATGATTAGCAGTATGCTTAGAGAACGCCCTGAACAAGGGGAACAATGGAAAGAAAACTACCTTCGTGCGTACAGAGAGGAAAATCATGCAGATATTACAACATTGAATATATTAGGCTAGCTGATGACATTTAGTGTTAAATTGTGCATCTTTATAAGGACATTATAGAGGATATTGGATCATGGATTTTATAATAAGGGCTTTTTGTTTTGATCTCATTAATTTGAAAACCGGCAAAATAACCAGGCTTGTTTATTTAGCTATCTTATTTTACTACAATATTCCTTCTCCTTTTCCTTTTTTCCTATTTTTATTTCCTTTTTTTCCTTCTCCATTCTTTTTTTCTTTTTTCTATTTTTCTTTCCTTTTTCTTTTTTTTTCCCTTTAGAAATCTTCATTGTGTACAGGAAGAGATCCCTGCTGACGTTGCTATAGTTGGGCAGGAGGAAGGTAGCTGCCACCAATGCAGTCCTCTGCTTCTAATTGTCATTTGTTCTCTTTTAGCCTTAGCTCCAGTGCCCTCCCTTGTACCAGATGCCAATTGCCAGTATTGATGGCTCCTCAGAAAGCCTCTGCTTTTTCTGCTTTTGCAGAGGTTGTGACTTTTCTTATTTTTACTCCTCTTCATATTTTTCCTCCTCTTCATATTTTTCCTCTCGTGGCTTCTCTGTTGGCAGCTCTTCCTTTGGAGATTCCCAGCTCATGATGCAAAACATCTCTGTGGAAATTCTGTCATCATGCTGATTTCACTTGGTTCATGGCTGTCAGTGTGGGCTCCAGGCTTGCCAGATTCCTAGTGAAACTTCTCCATGCTAGTTGTATTGATTTTTATAATCCGGCTTACTGTTTAACGCTTCATAAATCCCTCTTCTCACTGTTTCCCTCTCTGCGGAGGATCTTGATTTCTTTCAGGAGAGTACTGAAAATCATTTGGCTGTTCCCATCCTTCATGGCTTCTTCCTTTGCTGCCCCTCTTATGATATGTAAAATAAACTCTTACCTAATTTCATTTTATTCTTCTGGCATACGAGCGCTACTTTAGCTACTGACTTAACTTTTTACTTTATGTTTACTTTTCTTGCCTTCTTTCCCATTTTCCTTAACCACTTACTGTTGGTAAGCTCTTTCACCC
The DNA here is from genome assembly GCA_013396635.1 of Penelope pileata. NCBI lineage: Eukaryota > Metazoa > Chordata > Aves > Galliformes > Cracidae > Penelope > Penelope pileata. The sequence continues at coordinate 936,186 of WBMW01003428.1, read as the reverse complement.
TCCCAGTACATCTCATCTGAAAAAGTTATAAAAACGTGTATCATGAGTATACCATAGGTTTAATTTCTAAGTGTGTACAGCAGAGTTCCTCTATTCTCATTCTGTCTTAGGCTATTTCTAAGTCAGCATCTGTGTTGTGTAGTTTTTTTGAAATTACTTTTGCCAAGATCTTTGATGACCATTTTCATGTAAGTGCCCAGTGTATGTAAGAACTCTGCTTCCTTTTCAGCCTTCAATGCCTTTATCCTCACTCTCTGCAGTTTCCTCAGCTTTTCCTCCTGGATCTGTCTGTAATCACTTCTTCAGCATGTATGACAGCAGTTGCTTCTCTAGCTGCTTTGTGAGGTCTCCCATGGCTCTGTCCTGGATCTTTTTGTCTTTTTAAATTTAATTTCATCATCATCTTCTCAGTTGATCGTCTCAGCTATTGCCTCTAGGGGTGTGAATCACACATCTGCCACTCCCATCTTGTCACTGCGGCAACAACTCTTATATCAGAGACCTTTTTTTTTTCCATCAAAATTTCTCCTTATCATCTCCTTTCTCACCCATTACTCATCAATCAGAACTGCAGATTAGTTGACATTATTCTACGAGACCAGTGTACATCCTTACATATATATAAATTCTGTAGATACTTTCCGTGTATTGTTGCAACAATAATATTTTATCTTCACATCCATCTGAAATCTGAAACTAGCCAGGGAATTATTTGCTCTTTATCAAGGAGGATAGTGATAGAACAAGGGGTAATAGTTTTAATCTGAAAGAGGGTAGATTTACATTAGATATTAGGAATAAATACTTTACTATGAAGGTGGTGAGGCCCTAGAACTGGTTGCCCAGAGAAGTTGTGGCTGCCCCATCCCTGGAGGGCTTCAAGGCCAGGCTGGATGGGACCTCGAGCAGCCTGATCCAGTGGGTGGCAACCCTGCCCACAGCAGGATGTTGGAACTAGATGATCTTTGAAGTCCCTTCCAATCTGAGCCATTCTATGATTCATTCTATGATAAAGTATTGGACTACAATTTTTACTGAGAATTTTTTTGAAAAATCAAATCACTTCAAATGTAAGAAGCCTATGTTCCTCTCCAAGGCCCTAAATGGTCCATCCGTCCTCCTCTACTCAGATATCTATCGTCTTTCACTGAAGAATGATAACATTTTCAGTTGTTCACTTTTTTATGATATTTCTGTGATGTTTTCATGGTTCTTCCAGGTTGCTGCTCCCATGTGGGGGAAAAAAAGCACCTTGTTGCCATTTACCAAGCTACCTTATCATGACTCAAACACTCTGCTTGTTCTTGATGTGTAGCGAAAAATAACACATTATTTCAGTAACTGACATGTTGTGTTCACTGCTTCTTAGTAACGTCCCATGAGCATTCTATGTATTATGTCTCATCTACCTAGAAGGCAAGCTGAGTAGGAAAAATAACAGTATAGCTCTGGTTTTGATAAACAACTGCTCCTGTGGCTGGGTCTTTGTCCACAGCTAGGGTCTTTCGAGAATACCTATAAAAGAGCTGCCAAATAAAAATAATAGCTTAGAGGTTTTTGTTGGTCTTCCGTAGCGGCCCAGCTCATAGGAACAAATTGGGTTTGTCCTTCAACTTTTCACAGTATTGTGCTGTTCTGGACCTTGCAAAGGGGTAATCTGTGCATTTCCTGTCCTCCCAAACTACCTTTATAGCTTCCAACACTGAAAAAAAACACATAGCACAGAAGTCTATTATCGTAAAATTTTAATTCAGTCTTCCTACTACTAAATCTGGATTAAACCCAGGATGAATATATTATTTATTGGCTAAATAAGTATACGGAATCAATTAGTTACTCACAGCAAACAATAATAATGGAGTGTTTGTAGCTACCATTACATTTTCTCTGTGTCATGAAGGTTTACATTAGTTTTCAATCCCTTATCTATCAAATGTTCCTCAGATAGATAATATAATCAGGTTACCTTTTATTAAAAAATTGAACCAAAGTTCTTTCCAATATTCTTTTAACCACGGTAATTCTTGAAAATCATTAGAGATTGGACTAAGATCAGACATTTTAGGAAAAAGCTAATTTTAAAGGGATTTTTTAAGTTGCAAGAGATACTCAGGAATAAAGTTGCTCTTTTTTAACTAATGTGCTCTTTCTGAACCCACTCACTTATTGGTGTAATTTTAAAAATCTGTGCATTAACATACTCTATTAAATTTGAATTGGACTATTTAAGAAGGGCATTAGTAGTAAGTTATTTTACTTTAGGTGATAATCACATTTAAAAACCTTGAACAGAAAGCAACATAAAGCGTGATAGATTTGCTTAAAAAGCTAAAAGTTCTTTTGAAGATGTCAGTTTATGGATATGGATTTCTATCAGTCCATAGAAAGGGAAAGTAGACATTTCAACCAACAGAAAATGTTCCGGGGAATAATAATTTTGAAGAAAAGCCATTCAGTGAAAAGGAAATAGTCTCAAAGCAATAACATCAAATGGAAATGCACAAGAGAATAAATAGATTGCTTTGTAAATTAGTCAGCCTTTTCAACCCCGTAAAACCATTAATAGTAGTTGCTTTCATTATAATTATCTTATTTTGCAATGTGAAATTGTACTTAAAGGGGATTGAGATAGATTTCTCCATACAGAGAAGATATGAACCATAACGTCTTCCTTAAAAAAAAAAAAAATCACTTTTTGAAATGTTATAAGCAGCTAATGAGAATCTCTTCAGGTTGGATTCTTTATCGGTTGGAGAAAACAATTTGTGACTGCCTCTTCCTGAATTCACTCTTTTAATATACAAGATTTTTCTAGATGTTGTAGATTATAATGTCTCCGATTCATCCTATTACCAGCTATATATTTTATCCTATTATTTTCTCAGCCTTAAGAACAGAAATACCAGAAACTTGAGCTTCTAAAATCTTAGCTGGTGATGAATATGTTCATTTCGAGAGATAAACTTCTAACACCTAGCAACTCACTAAGCATTTGATGGATTTCCTGGATAATTCTGAAATATTGTTCTGAAATATTTCTGAAGAAATTTTGACATGTTTTGTTCTGAGGGTTGACATTCTTTTCTGACAGCCGAAAACATGAAATGAAGTTGAGGACAAGTTGTGAAAAATACAGTCACGAAGATGTACTCTGTTTTTGGGTGCTTTTTTTTTTAGCATCTGCTCTAATGGAGTTCTAATTTTGAGAGCTTGATTAGTCCAGGTTGATATTGTGACATTCTTCCAAAGAACTTAAAGGAATATCATAACACAGGAGGTAGTAATTAGATCAAGCCAAGTGGGTCACACCTTCTGGTAACTTATGGGACAGTCTGTTTCAGATTTGAGATCATCTGATAGTTTAAAGTAACTTAATTCACCACGTACAATGGGCTTTCTGGATATTTTCATGCTAAACAGTTGACATTGCAGAGGAAAAAATATATATATATTGTTTTCTTTAAAGATTTGTACCAATATGTTCTTCATTATAATGCTTTCTGTATGTACAGAGCCTCCCATTAAAAAACTCATTTTATTTCTTCTATCAATATTACACTGCATATACTGTCATATTTTCTTTCATAAATAAATGCCTCTTCTTATATTAATATTTAAGTACCAAAGGGTACTCTAGTGGAGTAATAGACAATCAGATTTAAAAAGCACTGGGACCTTTTTAAAGAGAAAACAACACAATTAGATGTCTCTCTTTATGGGTGAATCGAGCTGGGGCTGAGCTGGTGAGGTGTTGTTGAGGGTGTGCTACCTCTGCCATTTAACTGCAATTAGCTTCTAGCAGAAATCACTCATTGAGTTATTAGCCCAGTGGTTTATTTATTCAAAGATGTTTGTAATTATATGAAAAAAATAGCAGAACTATAAGTTGGCTTTTAAGATGTCTTCACTTTGAGCAGGACACTGGATAAGATGACATTTAGAGGCTGCCTGCAGATAAAACGTTATAATTCTAGGATCTGAAGTGGGAAGGGAAATCAGAAAGTGAAGACTGGGACCCCAGCATAAAGAAATAAATACTGAGAGATATTGCTATGCTTCGTATATGAAAGAACGTGAAATCACAAAAGCTGATACAGAAGAGACTTAACAGAACGCCTACGGAAAAGGGGGGAAAAAAGGGAAGAAAAATATTAAGGAGTTGTTTTTTTTCAACACTGAAGCAAACAAACAAACAAAAAAAACACCCTGTAAAAATGATGGGTTTGCTGTATTGCATGACAGACAGGAACATGCAGGTAGGCTGGCCCAGGGAGCACAGGTAAATTGTTTGCACCTGTGCTCCCTTGTGACCGGAAGGGGTGGGCCCAGGGCAGAGCCACCCTGGGCTCATATAAGGGCCAGCTACAGGGGGGAGAGCAACTCTTGAGCCTGGGCTGCTTCCTGGAGAGGAGTCTGTAGGGCTGGAGATCCTTCTCACCAGTTGGGTGAGTCAAAAGTTGTGTGAAGACTTTATGTCCATTTTTGAAATCTTTAATGCTTTGTCTGGGATCACAAAGAATCTGTCTGAAGCAGTTTTGTTTTGTGGTTTGAGAAACAGATACCTAAAATAAGCATCTAGATAGTGAACATAGATTATGTGTGATCTCAAAGGGACCACATAACTGACTTCTGGAACTGAGGCCTGAAGAAGGTGTGGAAGGAACCACACTCAGCTGTAACATTTCTAGTATGTCAGCTGAAGATACATGCTGGGCATGGATGTGTACATCTGGAGAAAGTGTCTTGCTGTATGAAGATCCACACATTGCTGAGCTTCTGTGCGGGAGGGATGTGCAGCAGGGCTGCAGCTGGCATCTGCTGATGGGGATTGAGTGTGTCACAGCAGGGACCTTCAGGCCTTGGCTGGTGCTGCCAGCAGTTGAGGTTCCTGAAGCTATGAATGTTGTTGATAGTGTCTAAAGGAAGGAAAAAAGAATAAGCCCAGGAAGGCCTTACATATGTGTTGCTGCTGCTCCCACGTCTATGTGCTGGGGATGGATGCTGGTAGGAGCATGTGGCTGATTGTTCACATGTAAAATAGCAATTAAAAAATAGGTATATTTCATGCTGATTAGAGAATCAGGTTGAAGATTCACCACTCAGCCTGGCCCCTAGTGGAAAACAACAGGTGCTGCAGCCTCCAGGGGGCTCTCAGAGGGCAGCACCTGCCTACACCTGCCTGCCACAACAGGTGGGTACCCAGCACTCTTCACAAAAACAGCTGAGGGTGGAGTATCATCAAGCTCATTCATTTATGTGTACCATAATAGTAGCTTGCCTGAATTCCTTAACATAGAGCAGTCAGAATATGAAGTGAGGACTCTGCTTCGTGGGATGTTCTGTAGGTTTTCTGTTTCACTGTTATTTTTTTAGCTGAAAACTGTAGTTCAGGAGTGATGAGTCAAGTGGTTTCCCTTGTATCTAAAGGTTGTAGTTATATTCTCTGTTCAGTTATGGTTAGCTTTTAATGGGGGGGAGGAATCCTACAGTCAGGTTAGGAAGCTGGGCATGTTTCACTGAAGGAGAAAATCCAGGTTACTGCTCCTACAGTATGTGTTGAAGTGGAACTGAAATTACAATATTCTTGGGTAGCTGTTATTCTGCATATCAGCCTCAGGTGTATTCAATACAGCAATGTCTTTGAAATTATATCCTGAGAACTAGGGGGCTGTTATGTGAATATTTACTTGAAGGTTTTCACTTTCATTTGTGCTGGTTTTTTTTGAGTGAACTAAGTAGTGAGAGAAATCTACTGAGCATTTTTTTTTTTTTGCATATTCATTTTTCCAAACTTAATTCCTGATGAGTTTGTAACTAAGGAACTCAATGATCCTAGGAAACGAGAACTCTTCTGTAATTTTGCTTTTGAGAACTTTTCCTGTGACTTCTATTCTTTGCTGGGTTGACAGTGAAACAATTATTACTGGAATCTTGGTTTCAGGAGTAAACGCACATCTCATCTTTGCCTATCTGTAACAGTATGCATTGTGTGTCTGCTAAGAGGTGGCCAGTATCACAGGATGTTTTCTCAACTTCTTACAGAGCTCGAGGTCATTAATAACATTTCTAAAGAATTACCATGTGACAATTCTTGAAGTAAGGCGTCTAAATCTTTACCTTGACTGACTATGTTTTTTTTTAGTGTAGTGTAGGCAACAGTTTGAATAGAAAGATGGGTGATAGAATTTCTAAATATAATTCCCTCCTCTATTGTAAAGCCTTTGTATGGTTCCACCCTGTAATTCATATGAGGATAATTAATACGTGTTTCTAATCACTCATTGCTTTTATTTCAAAAGAATAAAAGAGGTAGCACTTATTTAAGTGTAGAGCTCCATGAAAGAAGTATTTTGATTGAAAACTATGGAGAGAAAAGAATCTCATGACAAAAAATGAACATTAGCAGATCAATGTTCTCAAGTGTCTGAATGGAAGAAAGGAAAAATGTGATAATACAAACCTGTTTCCTAGAACAGAAAATGGATTGAGGGAAAATTGCTTAGAACTAATTGCTATCAAGGTAAGCTACAGCTGAAAATTGTAAGTGTTTTTATAGAATAGTCACTGAATGAAGTAGTGTGTTAAGGCTACACAGCAACCATTTGTCTTAGTGTTAATGTGATATAATCAGTCTTCTCATTGGTATATTGGTGCACATTTACCTAAGAGTGGTAAACCTAATTAAATCCTTTGTTTGTATTGCGTTCTGTAAGTAACTTCAGTCTTGCAGGAAAACTAACAGGGGTTAGCTGTGCTTATCACAGCGTTGCATTTTCCTCAGGATTTTCCTCTCAGCTGCAGTGTTAACTCCTCAGTCCTGCCTCATGCCTGCATCTTCTGCAAGAGAAACTGTATTACAGAGTGATGTGAAAAGAGTTGCTTGGTTAACAATGGGCAATAGGAAAATGTTGCCACAGAAGTGTTTATTGCAGTATAGCTTCTTTGATTTGGGGCTGTGTATAAGTTAGAGATAATTGTTCCTTTTCCAAGTAGGAGAATCAGTAATCACAGTCTGATTCTTACAAGATGAGGTTTCTTCACTGGTATTGGTATGTTACTGTTAGTGACATTGGACCCTTTTAATAACAAGTTAATTATTCTTTTATGTGTAGCTTAAGTGCAAGAAAAAAGATTTTTGCCGTCTTCCTTTTTGATCAATATTTCCAAGTAGAACATAGTTAATGTGTCCTCAACTGCTATGCAGACCTGCAAGTTTTGTCAAGCCAGTTCAAAACCCAGGAAGGAAAAATCAGAGAAAGGAAACCAGCAGCTCTTGCAGGTAAATGATAAATAGCCTGGCTGCTGGCAGGTTCCTTTCCAGTGTATCAGATACCCTTACTTCCTAAGGTGAGAGGTTGATAGTAGAGGCCTAGTGCTGTAGCACGTTCTCCAAATCCCTCAGTATTGAAGTGCAAAATGCAGTGTGTTGGAGCAATAGACAAAACATAGGATTCTGATTTTGTCTGATATGTTAAAGACCGTTAGGACCTGAAGATAAGAAACTAGGATGCTCTTTGGGTGCATGTTTTATAGCAGAAAAGCAAGACTTTCTTATTAAAGCATTTAGTGGTACATGAAGAAATGATTACAGAATCTCTTTTGTTTAACCAGGATAAATGTTTGCTGTTTTAAATGTGTTCTGTAAAGGCCCCCCGCAATTAAGTGTTCCCCTCCATTCAAACCTATGAAAAGGCTTGCCCCATGTGAACAGTGACAATAGCTACTGCACTGTGCACATTTATTTTCAAATGAAAAACACTGTCTCCGTAGTTAATAATCTCTGCCAATTTGGTCTGATTGATTTACTGCACATCATCTACCGCTGCTGTCCAAATAATCTGTATTCATGCCAAGAAAAGACAGTGTCAACAAGTGCAATAATAGCACACTTGTTTTTTTCACTACTCCAGAAAGAAAAGACATCCTGGCTTCAGAGGGACCCTGAAAGAAATGCTGTTAATGAATGGCCTTCCCAGCTGTACATGCTATGGCAAATGAAAAGGCTTCCTAAGGGTATTGCGTAACAGTGCCTCAAGTGTCCCTTCCTGCCTTGCTGGGTCTTGTTGACATCAGTGCAGTGGTGCAAGATACAGGTTAGCCCCAGTAGCTCTAGTGAAGCCAAAAGGCTTTATTCCCATGGGGAAATGACTCTGAAGAAACATCAGATAACTTTCTTCTACTTCAGCTCTAGTTTATCTAATCTAATGGGAGTAAGGAGTTATGCAAACTCACAAAAGCAAAGAGAAAATTAAGTGCTGTAACCCTTCACTGGTGCTGTTATGCTCCAACCTAGAATAGAAACTCTCTCCCTGAAATAACTATGCTGTGTGTCCTTCACAAGGGTGCTCCAGATCTCAGACAAACCTGACTTGTGCTTTTTCCTTGGCCCTTGACTTCCCGTTATGGGATCTGATGTGGTGTCAGTCTCTGGTAGGCTACCCATGCCGTCTGGAGAAGAGGCTTTCTGCAGAGTGAATCAAACAGTGTTTTTAGGGAGGGAAGTGGATAATGTGGTGATGGAGGATTTGCTACTATTAGAGTTTCTCCAAGGATCAAGGCACTGATTTCATTCCTTTTCCAATGAAGGCAATGCCATGAATTCCACACCCAGCTTTTTATACGAGATCACTGGACTTTAACTGCTGCCAAAGGCTTTATCCAAGAGCCACTATATTTCCAGGATTTTGCAAGACAGGCAAAATATTATTTAAAACCTGCTTTAAAATGGAGATCCTGATCAAAGTCAGAGCTGTACTGAGTTGTACCAGGGATATCATCATTTAGCTTGAACAGCATGCATTGTAGGAAGCAAAGATGTCTGCACCAATAAGGCTACGGATACAGGAACACTTTTCAATTAATAGGAGACATTCATAGAAACTTTCAATGAAATACTTTTTGGGTTTTTATAATGAAGAATCAAGAAATAGTATTCTAGTGCTTAGTAAAATGAATAGTAAATGACAGCTTTTTGATATGTCTTAATCTTTCACAGAGATAAAAATGACTACTATGGTTATTGTAACGATGAAATTGAAAACACTTTGAGAGAGATCTGTGTCTTATGTTTCCAGCTTGGAAATTATTTCTCCTTGGTAAATGTTAGACCATTCATCCTGTGTTTTAGAGAAGGATAACTAACTTCTGTTCATGGCTTGTTTTTTGTTAAATTCATTTAGGAATAGTTTGTCCTTTATTTTTAATTTTATTTCCCAGCATGTGCTTCTCTTTAGAAGAAAAATATGCCAAAAAAATATTTTCCTGAAAATTAAGTATCCTTATGTTGTTTTGTTCAAAGAACAAAATATGACCTGGGGAATTGCAAACCAAGCTACTCTTCTGTTGCTACTCTTTGCAGAGCTTTATGTAAAATATATTTGTGATATTTAAGGAATTAATGATTTTTAGATAGTGATAAACAAAATCAGTAGAAGTGAATCAAAATTAGCTAAGACAATGAAGTGAGTCAAGTCACTGTTCATTCTTGAAAAGAATTCTTGATCTTTACTGTGACTTTTTGGGTGATATTTGGCTTCAGTCAAAATTATATTAGTTATTTAGCTTTACACTTGAGCTTTAAACTTTGGGCTCAAATGAGGCTGTCCATGGACGATCAGGTGATGTGATTGTCACCATAAGCTATTCTTAATCTTAATTCTCATTAGAAAACAGTGCTGCCCTTCATGGCTTTTCATCAGCCTCGTGTATATTTTCCTATGCTGTTTGGAAAGCACTAGCTTATGAACAGCTTTCAAATACAAGGATATTATGCAGAATTTTACCAAATAGAGCTCTGCAACTCACTACTATTACTGGAAGTCCTAAGACAATATCAGATCCTGCTGCTATAGCAGCATGGATGGACTTAGTAAGGCAAACAACAAAAGAAATAGCATACATTGCTTTTACCTTTGATTGTTTATCTGAATTATGCTTGTTTCATTCTTCATTGATGTAGGGGAGGTGAAAAGAAGCCTTGATGCTCTTGAGTATTTAGACAAAGGGTAAAGTTAAATTCCTTCCAAAATGGGGAAACGTTTTTTTCTGATCCAAAAACTTTCACTTCCCCTCTCTTTGAATGATCTTAAATTCTGTGCAAGTTTTCCTCTCAGTCTTTGGTATCAGTCATAGAAGTTTATATTCACATGAGTTACGCAGTCATTCCCATTACTCTAATTGATAACTAAATGAGCCAATGTCATACACAGTTTTATGTTAGTGTTATTAATAAAAGTCAAAGCTAATCCAACATATTATGTCAGAAACTTAATTTGGTATTGCGTACTTTGGCCAATACAAAGGTAGTGTTTTTTCTTTACAGATAATGGAATCACTGGTTCTTGCAACCTTACTTGCATTTCTGTCTGTGAGCAGCTTTTTTCCTCAGCTATTGAGGGATGATTTTGGGGATGCTATTTTCCTCACGATTTCTGCTTAGTTAGCTCTTATCTTTCTCTGCCAAAGTTGTTCATACCAAATAAATTTTGAAGACATCTTAAGTCACAGAGCTGAATCTTTATTGTTGTGAACAGATATTTCTGCTCAGTTGTGTGTGCTAGCTGATGTTTTCAAATATCCCAGGAATATAATGTGCAAACTGGACTTCAATCTGTGAATATTTTATTGTGTAGCAGAAAAACATTGCTGTATCGGGATCAATGTAAAAATTGGTTTTAGTTCTGATAGGTATGTACACAAACTTTTGAACCAATATATTATAAATATATCAAAATGATAGGTAAATGTAAATGAGGGACCAAGTAAATGAAAGACTAAAGGCTATGCATTAAAGCTAGAATAATTGAAGTGAAAAGTGAGGCAGACATTTTTAGTAGTAGAGATGGCTAACAAACTTGAAAAGGATTCTCTTCCTTTTAGTCTTCAGATGAAGCCTTGATATCTTTTCAAATTGATTCAATCAAATCATAGAGCTACTGGACTCTTGAGTTGGTAGAGTACAGAGCAATTCCAGCACAGAGTGGGACCTCAGAATGCCATCTAGCCCACCTGCTCCCTTGAGATGTCTTATTAGGTATGCTTATCAGAAACATGTGCAAGGCGACAAAGCTCTTTGCTAGTTGGTGCTCTGGAGAAAAGAGTATTTCTACCATCTCATAGTTTACCTCTGATATGTGACCTGAATATTTTGTAGAACTCATGGAAACCTTTTTCTTTCATTGGAAAGTGTTAGGTGCTCTGAAAATGTCTCCTCCACTCCTCCTTGCTCCTCTCTCCTTTAAGCTAAGTAACACTGATTCTTTTTCTTTTCTGAGGAAGATGAATTTAGTGCCTTTTCATAGGAACAGATTTCTTATTTTGCTATTATATCCCTTGTGCATTTATAGAAATTCAGCCGAAGCCAGGAAACACAACCTCTGGAAGTGGGACACTGCTACTGATGGTTGCATGGACTTCTTGCCTTGTGCACAGGTTCATTAGCTTTCCTCCTGTACCAGTTGAGCAGTGCTGAGATCTTTTTTGGTATGTTAATACTTTTTGCATTTGTATGGTTGTGGTATCTATGTAAGTGACTTCCAGGACATAGAACAAAACAATCCCTTCTTCCAAGTACCAGTGCTCCATAAGACTCAGGAGAGAGATCTAGTTTGTGACGAGTCACTTTCTGTGTGCTACGCAAAATATTCCATAAGGGACCAAACAAGGTAAGTTCTTGAAAAAGGAGAAGAAAGTCAGAAATACAGAAATGTGACAGATTTTTCTTCATATTCACAATGAAGCAGTAATCAAACCCAAAACTAATTTTTGTGGTTGGGTATGGCAACTAGTGACAACAGTGGGAGAAATCTCATGGAACGCAGAAAATTATTTCGGAATCTTCAATATTCTTTTGAAAACCTGTTTTGAGTGACTCCTTCAGAGTCAAAACAGCATCATACAGGCTTTTCAGTGAAGTCCACTGATGTGCTGTTGAATGGCACAATTATTTAACAGTCTTTTGTGGTAATTATAGAATTTGGTTAAAATCTGATGGTTTAAATAAAGGACTAAGGGTTTAGTTCAGGGTAATAATGATTAAATGTGTGTACTTTTAAGATTCCTTAAAATCAAGGTTTGAAATGATGTTCTAGTGAAAACAGGATATCGGTCAATTTCTTTGACTCAAGATTCAACAGTGAAGACATTGGATTGCAGATTTCATGTAATTGAGCTGAAGGATTCTATCCTGGCAAGTCTTTGCCAGCATAGTTTGTAAGTGCAGATCTTTGAACTCTGCCTTCAGCAGAGTGTGCGGTGTGGGTTTTCTGTTCTTCTAACTTACATTTTGCCCATACTTCTAAGAGAACTCCTTCAATGCTGCATATGAGGAATAATTCAAGATCTTTTCATACACCCATGTGTCTACACTTTGTTCCAAGCATATGCTTGGTGAAACAACCCAGTCCTTCATTCTTCATGTCCTATAAATCATAGTCTTTCCTCATTACACTGGCTATAACATGCCAGCCCGTCTGAGTTTATATGACATTGACAGCAGGAACTTGTTTGAAACCAACAGACAGTTCTTTAAATAGCAACCAAATTACGAAGGGAAGGGAGCAAAGATTTCTCTCAGGGCTTGCCTTTAAAACTGCAGAATTTCCATTTCATTTATTTTCTTTGAAAAAAGATTCATCAGCTCAACTGCTAAATTTCTAGAAGTGCATGTGTGCAGGTTTTGATCTACGGAATGCATAGCACTGTAAATTCACCTTACATTTGTGTGAGGACTCTTCCAGAAGGGAAATCATTGCTGTACTCTAATGTTGCTCCATATTTGTGTAGCAAGCAAAATGTATGCAGCATGGGAGTGCTGTTGTGGAAGTACTCCTCCATCATGAATTAATACTGTAACATAAGCTATGTGACCCAATAGGCATGGTGCTATTCTGTCCTGTAGCAGCTCTTCAGACTGCTCAGTATGTCCTGATACTTCTAATTGCAAACCTCTGTAGTCTATGCATGTTTTAAAGGGCAGATCAGAAATTACATTCTGATCTACAATTATTCATGCATTTCACCTAAACTCAAGGTTTCTTCTGAGCATTGACAAAGTATTTTAGAGGTTTGCTATTTCTCTTCCCCTACCCCGAATATGTTTCTTTTTTCTTTTTTTAGCCACTAAGGTGGCATACTTCATCTTACACTACTGTCTGATGCACTTTCCAGTTAATTTTCCTTCCATAAGGCTATACATTGTTGCTTTTTTTTACCAAGGAAAAAAAGATGCATGCTTTATTGTCATTATTAGCGCTTGAAATGAAGCTAGGCGATCTGTTGCAGCAGTTCTCTTAGCTTCCCCTTGGCTTTTCTAAACTAAGTTTCTCCTTAGCTTAACTTCTATCTTTTCTATATAATACAGGCATAGAATATACAGCTATGAATTGATATGTTTAGATACTAGCAGGTAACACAACTAGTATGTGGACTGTGCACAAAAAGCATGAATCATAGATATTTTATTTAAAAAAAAGCCAATAAGCCAAGAGCCTGCTTGCTCCTATTTCATCCAGCATTCAGTTGTGGAGTATGTCTCTAACAATACACAGTATATGAAAGAACATGTGAATCAATTTAAACTTGATTCTCAGGTTTCGTTAAGAAGAAAAATTGGAATAAATGTTACTAAAATGAAGTACGTGGTATCAGAATGTCAAGTTCCCCAATATGTAGATGAATTCTAAGTTACAACCATCAGTAAACAATAGTAGTCTTGATTGAACACTTATTATAAAGCTATGTTATGGGTTTGAAAGCCTCTTTTGAAAGGAACCTATGGATTTGTCACTGATATTTCCTTTATCTAAAAATAATTACAGAAGTAATGTGGAGGAAGTTTTCTGTTAATCTACTGTTTGACACTATTTTGAAATAACTATGAAATGCATGTGATGTTACAAGGCAGCATATTGACCCTCATTACCACAAACATGTATACATATTGGTTAAAATTATATATTCTCTTTCATGTGGCTGCAAATATTAAAAACATCTAGCAGTTAAACCACAGCAGAAGTTTCAGGAATGTAGCACAAAATTTGTTTGTAATAACCTGCTATCTAACTGATATCAAATGTGTGACTTTAACTATGACTGTCTGCTTCCAGCTACAGCTTTCTCAATAGTTTAAGATGGGATTCTTTTCTCAGTTTAATTTTTTCCCTAAGGCATTTCCAAAAAAATCCCAAGTTCAAGCATAGTTCTCCTTAGTTTAACTCATGTTTCCTCTACAGCAGCTCACTTTCTTAATTCAATGTGACATGTTATTCAGTCAGAATAAACCTGCTTTTTCATTTGCATGTATTCACCCATGCCAGTCAAATTCAATTTACAGATAAGTACCAAGTGAGAAGTAAGAATATTTCATAAAATTACATGGAAGGAAAAGTTAACTTTTTATTAAGTTGATGACTGTAGAATATACTTATGCTGGTAGTCTATCCTGCTTTTTATTCATCTAAGATGTCGTTCTTTGGGTAAACATTTGAATAAAAACATCACAAATTCATGGCACAAAATCAAGTATCAGTGGTGTGCTGTTAGAATACCAAATTGTTGTTAGCTCTTCAGGGTTATCAAAGTGTATCTCTAATCTTTTAATGGAAGGAAAAAGGAAAGAAGTAAAACTGTTAGGTATTAGATGAAGAACAAAAACAATTCCTGTCTCTCCGATTTCAGTCAGAGCTCCTCAAATATGTTAGGAAGACTTTTTGTTGTCTTTGTTACTTTACTACTGCAAGAAATGTTGTACTTTATCTTGAGAGTACAGGACCATTCCAAAATGGAAGGATGTGGAAGTAGGCAGAGAGCTGGTTTTGGCTCTCCCAAGCAGATGTCGAAAGTAATACTGATGTCTTGGCTCTATCTAACAGTTTCATGGGAGCAGAGCTCGTTGTATGGGGAAGATGCATTGATTTTGGGAAGTATTTTACATCAGGAAAAATAGGATCCAAGAACAGCCTCATTTAAGTCTTGTTGCATGACTGGGCGTTCTCATGACCAACACCATAACTTGTCCCAGGGTTTCCTTGTGCATTGGTTTAATTAGAAGAGAGACTAATTTCTTTGTGTAAAAGGACAAGATATAAAGTACTGAATGAATGGGTTTTGGCTGACATCCAGCTGTGGGAAGTAAGTACTTTGGAAGGCCTATTATGCATCTCATCCTACTGTTGATAAAAGCAGTTCCTGAGACCATTTTCTCATCAAGATAGCAATTAGACAATGGTTGATACTATTAAGGGATCATGTAAGGGATTCATGTGAGTCTCTCAAAGCTCTGGTGCTTGAACCACTGTGGGAAGACCCAGATCAATATTGTCTGCTTTCTTACACTCTGTGTGCAAAGATGGTCACATGGCACTGAAAGCATGTTTAAATGTCTTAAGTACAGAAATCTTGCTGGTACAGATGAGGAAGATTTTCACAGCACGTTGCTTTACTTATTATAACACTTTGTCCTACTAAGAGCTATTTAAAATATACACAAACTAACACATTTTGACATGGTATAACAGAAGCTAATTTTAGCTATTTATAGCATAGTCATAAAATTCTGCTCCTACACAGCTCCCAAATATATATTTATTCCGTATTAGGCAATTAACCTTGAATGAGTATTTGAACTGCTTTTAGTTTAACACTTTCAGTGTTTACTATACTTCATTATACTTCCTGTTGTTGTTGTGGTTGCTTTTCTCCGTGTCACTGTTCTTGTATTTGTCCTATGTCAGCTTTTGTCTGGGATGAGATTTTCCTACCTACGGAGCCAGGGTGCCAGCTGTGATTGTCTCCATAACCAGCTTGTCACCTCAGCTGAGAATTCAATAGAAAGTCTGGGAACTGACAGTGGTGGGCCTTGGTGTCCAGCTTAGCCTTTTACCTCATATCTGCAGTTTAAACTATGCAGTCACCTGTGTGTCAGATAACACATCCTAAGCCCTGAACATTATCATTTTTATTATTGCAATACTATAATCTTTTTATGATATAAAGGATAGAAATACTTGCTGACTGGACTGTGTGAAATGAATTCCAAGCAGCTGTATTTTAGCTAAAAATTATGCAGCTTACATGGTTTCTTAGGTTCTGCCTTTTTGTCAAGAAATGTACAGTTTTCAGAAACACTTGTTCCTGATGTCATCAGGAAAGGGATTTGAGCACTGAAACAATGAAACTTTTATCAACCTGAGTATGCAGTTCTCCATCACAGTTACAGAGGTGGTAAACTAAAAATCAGAACAGTTTTCTTGAAAATGTTTTTCAACTCTAAGGGACAGATAGCTGTTACTGTCTGTGGTGGGAGCATGTATGTGCAGACCTGAATACAGAGTTTATAATCCTTATTTACATTGGCATCCACTTTGAACCTGACCCTATTGATCCTTTGGAGTCCTGGTGATCTTTGTCAGTACAAGCAAGGGTAGATCTGACTTTCTACTACTGTCAAATCTTCTTCAATTGGCATTACTCTTATTTTCTCCTTTACTGACGTCAGCCTTTGCAAGAAAATCCATTAAGGGCATTCACAGAGTGACTCCCTCATCAAGTATTAATCCAAACTGTATGCAAAGGTATCCTTGAAAAACCTTATCTTCTGCTTATATTGTATACTTAAGTTCGTCTGANAGCTATCTGCTAAGTCAAACCATATCAATAATTTTGTCATACAGATGTATCTTGTGTGATGGGTCATTCAAACCTTCTATATTCTCTACAAAAGTAGGAGGCACAGTTTGAATTCTGCCCTGCTTTACTGCTTTTACCTAGTAAGCTGGTGCTTTTGTTTCCTTTTGTATTTGTATAATGGTGCATCAAGAAGATATATACATAAAATTCATGCTACTCTTCATCTACAAGAAGCTTTGAAGAAAACTGTCAAGATTTCAGCAATGGTTTGTGTGCCCAGCTACACACGCTCTCCTTCACTTTTTCTTCTTTACTGTTCTGGAGATCACTATTACTTTATTTTCTGATAAAGCTGCTCCCTGTTCTGTCTTCCACTAAAAAGTGTCAAAGTAAAAGGTTTTGTACAAAGATTCTTTATTCATATCCACATATTTATGACTGCGATACAGACAGCATCCTTTCTTAACAGAGATCTATATTTCTTATTTTATGGTACCTACCAGGATGCCGAGAGCATCAGAAAAGACAAATACGTGTAGTGCTCTTGTTGCAAAGGACTCAGAACGTCCATGTTAACTCTTCCATTCCATAGGCAAAAACCATATCTTTAGTCACTGGAAGTACTATATGAAAAGACTTCTTCCTGAGGTACAGTGACATGTAGAATGCTTTATACTTTGCTATATAAATTAATGTTTAATACCTTGAAATCAAACGTGGCCAAATATATAACCACTGATACTAACACTACTGAAACTGTCTTTTTTTCCAGCTAAGCTCTTAACATAAATTCATTAAGGCTAATACGAGTCTACCTTCCTAACAAGATGTAAGACATGACTAAGAGGCCTGTACCCAGTGTGTTTTTCCACAGTCTGCAGAATTAGTTCCAATGAGGATGGAGAAAAACAAAACCTCTTCTTTTTCAGTTCCCTTCAGCCTTTCTTTCCATTGCACTTTATTCCATTTTTCCCTGACTCTAAGTAGAAGCGAGCAAGTGCATATAGAAGACAGCTGGATGAGCTGGTGGACAGTTCCCAATTCACAGTAGTGCCTCCTTCAGAAAGGTGAATGGCAGCTGTTTTTGTAGGCTTTGCCTAAAACATGCCAGCAATGTGCAGAGGGCTCTGCCCACGTGAGGCGTGGATCAGCACACAGGTGCAGGGCTGAGTTGTTTTTGCTGCCTTCCAGAGTGCTCTCCAGTGCTGCAGTCTGACTCACCTCTGCTTGCAAGAAAGGAGTTGAGGTTGCTCTCAAGCAGTTAAAAAATGCTGGTTTGAAACTCACCTGAACCTCTGTACGTTACCAGTGTGTCTGAAACCAAAGGATTGTATGCCTACCTCATTCTTCAGATTATGCATAAAAGTTCTTTCCCTCCACATTATTATGGTAGGTTCAAATATTCTTCAAAGTAATGTCTTAACCTTCCCTTTGACAAGCTGTGCAGGTACAGTCTTTCATCATCTTGCAGAAGAAACAAATATGCTTATGGTGGATCAATTGAGTCTTGCTCACAGCCTGTGAGAGCCCTAGGGACTGTATTTGATTGCAGTGGGCTCCCCAGGTGACAGGCAGAGGTGTAACAAATCCCAGTGGCCAGGAGCTGGGGCTGGGTCAGTTCAAGCTGGAAATCAAGTGCAGATTTTTGACAGTGAGGGTAATTGCCTTTGGAATCATGTAGCAAATAGTGCAGGCGGCCCAAAATTCTTGGTGTTTCAAATCAAGACTTGGTGGTGGCTAAGTTTTAATTAAATAGTAAGTAAGGAAAGATCTATAGCCTGTTGTTATGCAAATCTAACAGTTCCATCTGGATCCCAAGTCTCTGCCATATATGCTGTAAAACATGTTTTATTTTTCAAGTCTATCCACATAGCAGTATTTATTTGCTCTTCTTTGCTGTTGTTCTTCTGTGCTTTGAGAAAATTCACAGGGGACAGTCTAATGCCATTTTAGTCACAAAGCAATTTCCCTCCTGCTGGAAGGGAACTTCTTTCTCTGAAACGCAACTAGAAACATAAAGAAACGAAAATCATTTTCTCTTGCTTAGTTTTACCTCCTTTCTTGTATTGTTAACCATTTCACAAAGCTTCAAGCTGCTTCACTTGGCTTTCACGGGTTATTATGGGGATGGGAGCTAACAGCATGAAGTTAGTCATATGACTGAAGGCAGAGGACAAAATCCTGCTTTCATTTTACATCAAGACCAACCCAGAGCAAGTATTTCAGAATCAATACTTTTTTTCTATAGGTATTCTACAAAAGAAACTAGAAGTGGGGAATAGATTGTTTAATTTCAAAAATAAAACCAGAATGCACCAAACAAGATTTTAAAATGTTTAGGAATTCTCTTACGTGTGTTCTAATTTCCCCCTGTCTTCTTTCAAAACAGCCCATGGAAGTCAACTGTAGTTTACAGAATCCTGAAATTCTTCTTGTCATGCAGATGCTTTTGTCTTATACCATGCTGCTAGCTAACTAAGTGTCAAAAGCTTATTGCTTTACAGTGTCACTTACAGGTCTCATAACTTCTTTTGTTCTTGTTCTGGCATTAATTTCTTTATGAGGAACTGTCAGCAATTTCCAAGTGCTGTCTCACAGCCTTGGAAAACCTTCTCCAAGCAGAAGGTTGCTTTATTTCCTACACTATGCACAGCTGAAATGATGGCGGCCTTCCTCATGGTCAGTTGTGCAGTGCTTTGTTTGTATCCATTTAATCTGAAAATTCAAAACACTAAAAAGTAAAACATGGAGTTGTAAGTATAATGCATTATAGCTACAGGTCAGCAGTCTTCTGCACCTTGGGGCTCATGAAAGCTGTATCAATCCCTCTGTATTAATAAATATAACCTCTTCCTGCTCCTTAATCAAGGATCCTATTCAAGGGAATACATACATACTAGTTTCTGCAAATCAATATTAATTTCTACAAAACTTGCTTTGTCACTATTCCTTTTTTTTTTTATCCCATAGTTGCTGTCCAATTACAAGTGGTACAATTCCAATTTTGTTGTAGATGGACATATTTGTCTCAAGCATGCAAATCATAGTAAACGCTCTACAGTATTCTGCGATATTTTGACTTGAAACAGCAACTTTGAATGTTTAACTGTTATGACTGGCACAGAGGACACTGAAGATGCAGGTACAACATAAAGTAGTTATGTTGTATACTTCAGCACAACTATGTATCCAGCTTCATTGCTAGACTTTCTATATAGAACTCATTGTAACTGTGGTACTCAGATAATTAATGTTCTAAAAGTAGTCTTCCTTTCTAGGACGTGTTCTTTGAGAAATTTATTGTCCTAATTTCTGGCTTTTCATATTGTGCTTGAATTTCGTGCTTTTGTTTTACTGTTTTACCCCTCTAAAGAATCCTTGCACTTCGCTCCATGCAATCAACTCACACGAAAGAGGAAGTGAATACTCCACCCATAACAGCACACCTTTATTTGTGACTCTAGGGGTTTCTTAAAATATTTGAAGTGAATCTGGTGAAGCGATCTTTGACATGTTTCATTGTTCCAATATAATGGAAAAAATTCTGGGTTGAACAGTACAGTGTCAGTATTCCACCTTTAAGTCTTATTCCTCTTTGGGCTTCTACCTGGCAGAAAAATAACATCAGAAACAAAGGATATGAATTGCTTAAAGTTAAATGAGAGAAAATAATACAATTAAGAATAGATTCATATGGAAAGTTTGACATATGATGCAGACTCAGAGGATTCAGGAAGATGTGGGTGTTGTATGGTAATGGAAAACCTTTATTCTAGAATTGGCAATGTAGTGAACTATGAGGTCTGGAATGTTTTCAGGTAAGCTTTTAAATTGTAATCAGATCTTTTAAAAAGCTTGCCTCACCCGATAAATACATGGCAATGTTCTTTCATTACAGTTGCTGGAAGAGATTGGAAGTCATTGATGCTTTTATGCTTGCAATGTTGTGTGAGCATAATTGAGGACATACTGCTATTGCTTAATGAATTTTTTTTCACAGAAATCTTAGGCAAAATTACAGCCATATGGAAACCTGTCTTGCATTGCCTTTTTCAAGGTACTGACCGTACATCACAAATCAATATCTTAGGCTGAAATACATGGAAATAAGACTTGTCATATTTGACTTACGATTTTCATTGTCTTTATCAGGATCTTTGCTTCAGTTTGGTTACAAGCATATTCTTCTATCATGATCTCGATAAAGAAAGTATAAAATAGAATTTTCCAATATTGTAACTAATGATAGGTAATTACTGCTACTGGTCAGATCTTAGCCAATCAAGTTAATATTTTATGTATAGATAGGATGTTGTTCTTGATGCTAATCATAACTATTTAAATAAAACAAAATGAAGCTTGATACTGTATGTAGAGACTTCCTAATACATATTCATGACCCAGGTTAGAAACCTTGTAATGCACTTAGCAAATCAGGTTTTGATTGGAATAGATTATTTTTCAATTTAGTTTGAAGATTAAGTAATAATACTGATTGCTCTTAACCAGTGCTTTTATGGGTAACTTGAGCTTTTCACTTTTCTGGTGATCTATTAGTTATAGGACACTTAAAGTACATCTATGAGAAATCTGTTTTCCTACCAAGAGAGCAGGTTGCCATTGGGAATATGAACGTGGCTGGAGTTACAACCATCACACCTGCAGGGCCATTCAGGGATCAGGCTGTTCCCCAAGTGGAAGTATGTAAGAACCCAAACAAACTGTTTGGGTGACCTTATGATTACCTTTGTAGGTGATCTAATCTCCATATGGGCACTGAGGACATCTGATTTTGGGGGGGGTTGAGGGAGGAAAGAGTTGAACCAAATGCTTCTGACCCATACGGTGCTTTTACATATATTTTGCACTTCCAGGAAAAACAGTTACCATCAGAGATGCTTATTGAAAAATGAAAAGCAAATGCTTTTGTTGCTCGTTCTCTTCTTCTGAGGCCTAGTGGAAAGCTTTGAAATATTTCCTCAAGGACTGGCTCAACAGGAGAACACGGTGAGGTTAAAATATGTAGCAAGATCTAGTTATAGGGTCTAAGAGAAGAAAGATTTATGTAAAACTAACACAGCTTAGTTTTTTGTTGATGATGGATCATTTTATTTTTACAACATACTTTATTGGTTATATGATACTTGTAAATCTTCAGAGCAGTGCTATTTTTTTCCTTCTGTTTATTTTCCCCCTCAAACTTGTTGGTTTGTTTCTTTTTGGTTCTTTTTTTGTTGTTTGTGAGTGTATAGCTTGTCTTTGTCATGCAGCAGAACTTTCATTCTCAAATGGGATTCTCTTGGAGCATAAGTAGTATTTGTATCTCTCGTACCTTAATGACTGCACTGAATGAAGAATGTTTTACAGAATGTCTTGTGTGAAAGTACATGTAGTGTTTGAATGCCATAGCTAGCTGACAGGTGATAGTTCTATATCTCCTGCAGTGGTTCATTTACCAGAAGTGACGGGGGTGGATTATAATAGCAAATGCCAATGTCTGCTAAAACTCATTGAAACCTGATCTACGCTTTCTGGGGGTTGCTTCTCTTGATCAGGTACTGAAGTACTGGTGGCACATTTGCAGTTTCTCTGCATCCTCTTCCTGGAAAAGCACCAGCTAGATTTAAAAAATGGACTCTAGCTTCACAGCCACGTTATTGAATGTGCAAATTGTGGGTTATTGCCTTCTGTATTCATGAATTTAGTCAGTAAGTATTTCGGCATGCAGTGTAAGATATTTCCCTTGTTTCTTTTACTCCCCAGCACTTTAACAAAGTTAGTCTGCTTAGCTGGGAACAGGTTATCAGGAAGGCTTCCTTGCCCTCCATGGAATAGTTAAACCTCTGGAAAGCATACAATGCTTATGGAATTATTACTTACAGCTTTACCTGTGAGTGTTCTGTTTGCATGGTACAGATAAATAGGCAGGTTTTCTGACTGGGGTTGGGGGCACATCTTCCACAAAACTACCTGGCTATGGCGTGCCCTCTAGGGAGCAGAATGGAGATGCTGATGCAGGCAAATGCCAGCAGAGACTGTAGTGTGTCTTGCTTGAGCTGCTGCTCTTTTATTAGCAGGCTCCTCATTTGCTTGTCGTGAGCTTGTCACTTATTCGGGCAGCAACTTTTTGTTTGGAGTGCATTTAAAACTTCAGGGTGATTTGGGGAGACTGATTAATGCTGTTAGCACTAGCTCATTTATTTCAGATGTCAGGTTTTGGATTAAGATGTTATTGAAGTAATATTTAAAAGTACTATAAAACACAGCATAATCTAAGCCAATTTAGCAAGTATTTTCCCTTGCAGTCTGAAAATGGAAAGCAAATAGATTAAGGGAAAATTTGTATAGTCTGCTTAAGCAAAGAATTAGGGAGAGCTGTGGATAGCTTGCCTTGAATGTGCCTGTATCTGTAAGCATCCCACCTGTGCTCTGAATACTTGGTGTCCTAGAATTACAGAGTGAGCTTGATTTGAATAGAAAAACCATCCATTTCAACACTGCCATACAGCCTGCGGTCATCCTAGCTGCTACCTAGAGGTACTGAGCTGAGTGTCTGTGGCAATTTAGGATGCTCAAATAGCATGAATGCTCTCTTCTTCACCTTGCCAGTGGGGGAACAGCCCTGTTCTCCACAGCTCAGCACTTGGCAATGCTGGTTCTTGACCTTGTGACTTCCAGGTTTGTAGTTCTCATTGAGAGGCTACCTGCATGCCCTGCTCTCTTGAGAGTTTCATCTACATAAGAATGAAAGGAAGATAATATTTTTCCAGCTTTGATTTCACTCTTCATGCCGGGAAAATCTACAAATGAAAACTAATTCCTGCATTTCTATACCATGGATATTAGGCTCTAGCCATAAGCTGCCTTTTAGTTCCTTTTTCCCTGAGCTGATGCTGCCCCATCTGCCATCATCAAACTTATTTTGAAAAATAAGCCTAGGTTTCCTGTCTTGAGACAGTAGGTATACACATAAGAAGCATATTATGTAACTATATTATACTGAAGAACGTTTACATTTTTTTGTGAAGAAATAAACTGAGAAGAGGCCATCATATGATTCTATGATTTGCTCACTGATTCAGGAGTCTACTCGTGTATAGCATTGAAAATAGTTAAGGCTTGTCTATTGGTTGTGTAGAATGTGGAAGATGCATTAAGTTAACAAAAAGAATTGTGAGGATAACATCTTGCCCAACCTTGGCCTATTAGGGCCTATCTGACAGTATGTAAACTATTCAGCTACAGTATTTACTCCCGTTTGTCTTGAGCATCTTTTTGATTTTCCTTTGTCTGTGTAACACCTCTTGTGCTGGAGAACGGGAGAGCTGCTGTGCCACCCGTGCAGCAAGGAGCCCAGCTTTGCAATGGGCTCTGCTCTTGTATGGCACATCCCAGTGTAGATGCCCTGTGGTGTCTAATTCCTTCACCCCTCTTCTGACTGAGACATTAGTTCTTTTCTCTAGTATCAAGCATGAATTGTCACTAGAATACATCTCCAAATCCGACAAACCTCCAAACTCTGTGATGCTATTCATTTTGTCCCAGAAGTTCTCCAGGACAGTGAATTTCTTCTCCTGAAGATACTTTCTCCTAAATGCAATGCCCCTATAAAATTTTCTTCCATCTGTACTATGCAGTAAATTCTTTGAGCTGCAGTCAGTTTCCTAATGCCTATTGCTATGTACTTTTGTTGTTGGGTTGGTTTGATTTGTTTTTCGTCCCATTCTGCTTTTCTCCTTTTTCAAATCCAAACTGTTCCATAATAGAGCTAACAGCTTGGTAACATAAAACTGAAATAACAGATCGACTTCTGTCAATGTGTATAATAAAACTTTTCATCTAGAGAGATTGAATATGGAGCAAGACAAATCCAGTATTCACTGAAACATGAAGCTGTTGTTACAGCCACCATTACAGCCCTTTTAAGCCCTAGTTAAGAAAAAATTACAATAAATGAACACGTTAAAGAAATGGAATTGGATGTCTAGGAAAAGCTGTTCATGTTTTATCAGGAAGAAAACCTTCCAGTTGCCTTATAACTGAGGCATCCTAAAAAGACTTTCCTCTCATCGCCTGAGGCCAATCACAATGTGCTAGGAAAGATCATTTATGCTGTTACCCCTAGGAAGGTTGTTTTGAGGTAAAACCAGGATCAGAATGAATTTTAAACACCTGTGTTCTTCTGAAATACTCAAGACAAGTCTAGCACACAGCTATTTACCCTATTCTGATGTACCCACTTGCAATTGTTTGTGTTTCCCACAGGAACAGGGCAGTTCTTATGCTAGGTTGCTCCATGTTTTAGCCTTTAATAACAGGTTGACTTTACTTCTATTTGAAAGCATAACTGCTTTTAAAATGGACATTGCCACAACTTCATTAGGACAATGGCATGTTGCTGGGCCAGAAGAAAAAAAAATGCATGCAGAACATGATCAAGTCTGAATGCTCAGCGCTCCAAATGCAAAGTTGCCTGTTGTGGGATGCTGTGGTCCACCAGTTACAAAGAACACTACAGGGATGACAGAGGTTGCAGGGGCAAGTTTGTTTATTTACAGCTAAGAAGCTTAAGAACTAAGGTGACAGACAAGTTTGGTGATGGACCAAGGTTTATGATGATGGACAGGGTTGGTTTTCTCTCTCATTGATGTACATTTGTATGAGATATTTGTCTTTCCCTAATCTGCATGTTTTCTTAGTTCATAGAGAAAAAGAAAAAGGACTAAATTCAGGCATATTTCTTCTGTTGTTTGTCGTTGACCTTAAGGTTCCTGCAACTTTTCACATGGTACAAGTACTGTTGCAGAGTACTTCTCTGGGCTTTGACTTGGAAACCCTAAAGAAAACTTCTGTATTGTGTAGCTGCATATACATAGCCGTACTCCCTCCTCATTGCTTATGACAGTAATTTGCCATTTGTACTGGCCTCTAACTTATTTCCAAATGTAGCAAAAACCTTTCCTCTCCAACAATTGTTCCTGGTTCTCATTAGTGTGGGAAAAGCATGGCTAATATGGTGTCATTAACAAAAGCCACATGGGTTTGTTTTTATCTATTTCCTTACATCCTTGCATGTCAGATTGAGTTCTTCTATGAATAAACAAGCTCCAAATCTAAACTGAACGTAGAGCTTACTAAAAGACAAATTGAGAATTTATTCCAAAAACTGGCATGGTAGTGTCTGATTTAGAACTCTAGAACATGCCTCAAGGCTTTATGCAGGGGCTTTAGCTTAGATATTGTAAATTAAAGAGACTGATTTTACCTTGTGTAAAAAATTTTATCAGTCAATTAAGCTGATAGTTCATGAATTTACTAAATACCTCTTTTCTTTTGAAATATTTTATGTTCCACAGATAAAACAGCCTTTGACAATGTTTATGGCTAAACTGAAATTTCATCTCAGTAAGAAAAGAAATTTTGGAGAAAATAGGCTTTGATTTTTGCCTCTTATGGGGATGGAAAACAATCCCTGGTCCTCATATCACAAAACATGAGATCGAATACTTTAATACAGACTTAATTTATCATAATTTCCATCCCAAGTGAAATTCGTTTTCAACACTACAACTGAATTAACTGGTTGGTTGGATTTCTTTCCTCTGTATGAAAGAGGCAGCTGCTGGTGTTTGGTGGCGGCTTGAATGCACAGGATTAAGATTTCAGTACAGGTTTCCTGAGGCAAGGACTTGTAGGCAGTCTGCACTTAAACCAGGGGTCCAGACTGTCTGAAATATGTTTATTTGGCTGTGCTAGGAGTTACTCAGCTGTGTGGGAGAGCTGGCTGAACACAAATGTATGGCCGTTGTTCAGTTCTCTCAAACAAAAACCTTTGGTTATGTTAGCTCATAACTTGTGCTGCTGTGGCACCTTCCCAAAAGGAAGGTGGGAGAACAGAATGAAGCCAATGAGGAAGCCAAAGCCAAGATCAGGAAAAATACCGTTTCTTGTTTCTACTTCTTGGCAAGACTGTTGTAGGACTAAAAACATGAATATCTTGGATAAGGACATAATTCTTTGAGTCTGAAAGTTGGCTATGATCTAAAAGCTGTGATTTCTTTAAGCTTCATTTACGGTATTATTGACCTGAGAGAGAGGGGGTAAACAGTATACTTAATGCACTTAGTGAATATATAGTCTCAAAACTACAAGACTTTACAAAGAGTTTTTATCAAAATACTAACCCAACATAGCTTAAAGAAGTGGGGGAAAAAAAAAACAGATGCAGAACCATCTTGAAGGGGAGGAAAATAGATTAAATTGTGAATTTAGGAAAAGTTCAAATATGCAGACAATCATCTGACAATTTTCCAAATTTGAAAAATAGCAGTAATCTCCCATCCTTTAAAAATGGCAACTGGTCAGATATTCTACTAAGAAAATACTGATGTGCCAAGAAGAGTCAATACAACTGAATATGATTTATATTTACACAGTGAGAGACAATATCCACCAAGGTCAAAAGCATACATGTTTGTTCCTTATCAGAGGTGAATTAAGCAGTTCAATACCTGTTACATGCATTTCCTTCAAAGAAAGACTATCACAAAAGAGTTTTGGACCTGCTGGCAACTTACATTCACATTTTGGTAGAAGCAATGTGATTTTCTTCAACTCTAAATGAAGTATGCTTTTACCTGCTTTCCTTAACACACGTGTGCAAATCTGAGATGGATTAAAATTCTGTAAACATACTGTTTGTTTTTATTCTAAAGACAAAGTAGAAAATGAAGGAAAGAGCCAGGAAAACAAAAGCTGCTCAAACCAGAGGCTTCAGTAGAGAATGTTTATGTATAAATAATGCATACGTTTTCATACCAGGCTTGTCTAGTATACTAAGATTTTTTCCACTGAGGTAAAAATAAGCAAAGGTGACCTCAGAGGAGGATGAAGAAAATAAACAGATCAGAGTGTTTTGGTATCTTGCTTATTTGACTTAGTGTTTTTGAAAGCTGCTCTGTTAGAGGAAATTCTTTCCACTCAGTTTGCTCTGTGAGGATGCTTTAGTGGAGATGAAGTAGTCCTTGCTGAGCGTTAGCCCCTCTGAGGGCTCTTCAGCATCTGTCCTCCAAGCAGCTATATAATCTAATTCATTATCCCCATATTTTGTCTCCCACAGATGGTAACTGCTTGATCCCTTTCCCATGGGCCACCATGGCTAGTAGGGCTATCTATTTCAGCAAGGTCTTCCTGGTGTTTTCTCCCAAACACTGACTGAAATGTGTGTATACCACACACAGCCTGTGACTCTGGCTCAGGTTTTAGGGAACCAGCCTCATGGCTTTGCTCCTCAGGGCCTTGTGGGACAAGGATGGGCCATATGGAGGGCAAATCAGTGAGTGGATCTCTACTGGCCTCCGGATTTTCCAGATTCTACCTTTTAAAGTATAATGGTTTGTCCATAAACCTCCTGCAGAGGTATGTCCTGCAGGCATCGAAAGGGAGAGTTGTGTATGAGACAAGCTGATCACAACAGCATGATGAGTTGGAAGCAAGGTCAAACCAGAGGGATGGAAGGATGGGTGCCTATTTGTAGCCACAATCTGTTTTGTCTGTATTTTCTTGGCCATTCATCTGGTTCCAAGTAACACTCGTGTCCACAAAACACCTTGCCAAGCAAGAGCAGCTTCAGGATGTGTCTGAGCTGTCACAGGTTACATCCACTTACAGTGGCTACTGAGGGAGAAGTACGAGGCTCTCCTGAATGCTGTTTCTGGTCATCCAAGTACATGATAATCAAATGTTCAGACTACAGGTTTTATTGCTACCCTGATTTTAATCATGTGGAAGCCGCAGAATCTGTACCTGCCTGGAAATGCTGAATCAGAGGCTAAGGCAGTATGCATGCTATGGTGGTACAGATACTGGCCTACTCAAGCTCAAAGGCCATCATCCATGGGAATGGCTTCTACTGTAGCGCTGTCCATGTGTGAAACCTTCTATGCAGATGTCTCACTGACACTCCCCTGCTCTGAGAAAGCTCAGACAGGATAAACCATCTTGCAGTTCTTTCTCTGCAGCCTCCTGAGCTTTCTTCAAGGCCAAGACGGTGTGAAGCTGCAGGCACTGTTGTGAGACAACCCTCGCTCTAGTGGCATCTCCAGCAATGTGGTATTGATGCATAGATGCACATTCTGCTCAGGAAAATGACAGTAGAACATGAGATTTGTAGGAAAAAATAAATATAACAGAGTTACTGTAACAAGGGGAAGGTGTCTTCTGACACCTATAAAAGCTGTCAGTAGCTGGGAGCAGGATGATCCAAGACATGCAGAAGATTGCATGGAAGAAGTGGACTTCTTTCTGCCTAGCTCAGAACTTTGAAGTTAATGACCTGTTTTAGGTCACAGTGCACATTATTATTATTTTTTGCATTTGTATGGTTGTGGTATCTATGTAAGTGCCTTCATAATATAAAACTATTCCTTCAAAGCACCAGTGCTCCATTACAGGACTCAGGAGAGAGATCTGGTTTGTGAGGGGTCACTTTCTGTGTGCTAGGCTAAGTATTCCCTAAGGGACCACTTAAAAACCAGCTTTTTGCATGTAAGAAACCTCCAAGAACTTACAAGGGCTGCTCCTAAAGTAAGGCCTCCTATTAGATGATGTTGGCCAGTGATGTCATAGGTATATGTTGGTGTTGTGGCAGTAGAAGGGGAACCTTCCTGCCAATAAGCTGTTGAAATTTGTTGCTATTTTTGTTCCATTTTGTGACAGATGGTAGCAGAGGGGAGCCAGACAAAATGGCGTCTGATGTGTAGGGGAACTGTTTGATCATGGCTTGAACCTGTGATTGTGCAGCTGGTGAAGGGCTGTGGCTGGCCCAGGGAGCACAGGTAAATTGTTTGCACCTGTGCTGCCTATGTGATGGGAAGGGGTGGGCCCAGGGCAGAGCCATCCTGGGCTCATATAAGGGCCAGCCCCTGCAGGGAGAGCTTCTTTTGGACTTAGGCTGCTTCCTGGAGAGGAGTCTGCGTGGCTGGAGATCCTTCTCACCAGCTGAGTGATTCAAAACTTGTGTGAAACCTTTACATTCATTGTTAAAATCTATAATGCTTTGTCTGGGATTGCAAAGAACCTGCCTGAAGCGATTTCATTTCTTCATTTGCAAAACAACATGGAGCATGAAGCAAAGGTGTGGCATTTAATTCCTCCATGCAGGAAAAAGTGGCACCCAGTGACATTTGCTGTTGTTTGCTGGATGTTTCTGGAGAGCAAACAGTGGGTGTGAGCACAGTGAGGCAGTGGGTGGTGCATTTCAGCAGTGGTGATGGTGGTGTGAAACCTGTTCTAGGTGGCCATGCAGACTGTTACAAGTGTGGCATGCAGGCTCTTGTTTATCACTGACAAAAATGCACAGCTAATGGTGGTGACTGTAGAAAAAGTGTTTTGTAGCCGAGACCGCTTTACCAAACAGCATTATTGTGCTCTCTGTAACTGCTGTAGTTTCCATGGAAATAAATTGGAGTACATATACTTTTCCTCCACACCAATTTTATACTGCCAGCAAGCTATCCATCTTTAATATCTACCTTTAAATCGTTAGCTACAGTAGAAGCTACAGTCCCTCCTGAAAGCGCAGTCCTCTGGCTTTGTGTACAATCACTGTGATGAAGCACAAGTGATCTGTATAAGGAAGCTCCAGTGCTCTTAAATGAGGAATGAAATCCAAGGCCAGTGGTATGTACAGAACTGAAGGAGCGCTTCTCAGGCTGATTGTGTTACTCAATTTTTAACTATGCAAACAAATTTCTCTAATGACCAGTATTTATTTCACTCTGACCCTGTATGCAAGCTGGTTATTTCTTCTTTTAACCGATCTTCATATCTTGCAGATTGTTTGAATCATAAAGCCAGTGAGCTTATGACAAAAGGCCTACCAGCATGAGGTGAATTCGGTATGACCTGAATCTGCCAGCATAAATTGGAAACATCACTGCAAGAACTTGCCAGTCCCTCCCTTTCTTATTCATGAAACAGTGACTGGACAAGAGTAACAAACACTGCGATCTATTCATAAAAGTGATTTAACTTGAAGTCTGAATCATTTCACTGTTCATTAGAGTGGGGGAAAAAATCTTAATTTTCTAGCCAAGCTGTGCTATTTCAGATGTAAGTGAAATCCTGATTATCAGTGTAAGATCTTTCCAGTTAATCATATTTTCAGTATCTTAGAAATCAGTTATTTCCATCAAGCTATAAACCAAGAATATTTTTTTCTTAATTTGCATATGGAACTCAAAAGCATACTGTTAGTTTTCACTGGAGGAATAGTTTGGCCTGAGTGGGAATGCTCAGAACATATTCCTGCTTGTTCCTGGAGATGCCACGATGAAGTATCTCATGTCCAAACACTAATGGCTGTATCTTATGAGCCTGCCATGTAATAAGAAAAATAGGAAGAGCACTGATGATGTTCTTAGTATCAATGGTCATATCTTTTTAAAAGCTTATTGTACTTCAGATGGATTGAGTTAGCTGAGCACTGATTGCAACATAAGTTTATATTGAATAAAAAACTGTTGTCGTAGCTTCTCCAAAGAAACTTAGAAGTGGAACAGCAGTTAAAAGAAATTTAGCTTTCATGTCTCACTGCAAGCAGATACAGACTGAATATGTGAGATTGCACTCACTGTTTTAACGACAGTTTTACTTCTTAGCAAACCATAGAGTGTTTCTGTTTTGCTCTTCCATCCTGTAAGGTGGGATAACAGCATTTCTATGCAATAAATGTGGGTTGACTATGATGGATAGTAAATGAGTGGTTTGCAAATGTTATTACTACTGAAGTGCTGTTACGCATGATTACAATATGATTCATGAAATGTCTAACAGGTAACTGGCTTCCCACTTGTACACTCTGTAATCTACTAATAGGATATATCGTGACCAAATGGGAATTTATACTTTTAAAGCTTTATCTTGAGTGATAAATCAGATAATTTATTGTAGATGCATCCTGTGAGTCAACAAATGTTCCTGGAAGCCTTTTTAGTTTAGCTGCAGCTCTGAAATAAAGTTCCATCCATGTCAGCAAATGAGCTAGATCAGACTCCAGTTGAAAGCTAAATGAAATTAACTCAAAATTCTTAAAAACATTCTCACTTGATTTTTAAACAGCTATAATTTCACTTTTTAAACATTTTAGCTACCCAGCATATCAAGAGAAACATCACTGATGATTATAATTTCAGTTTCCCAAGGATCCCTATCAAGCTCTGCATCATAGACTAAAACATGTGAAGAGACAGCTGCAGATGCTGCCTGGGGGATATAAAGATAAATTGTAAGAAGTGAGGACTTAGCTTGAGATTTGATGCTGTTTCCCACAGTTTCTCTGAGCGTGTGCATACACAGCAGGCTGTGGTGGCAGAGAAGAGATGCCCAGGCTCATGAAGCCTTGAACTGCATGTGGCATCATAATCTATTTCCAGCTGTTTTCCCACTTGTTTTGCTACTTTGTGCTCATACTTTTCTGCCACCTGTCCCACTGATGGGTAACTTCTGCAAAGTATTGAGGGCTGATATAGAAGTCAGAAGGAGTAGGGCCAGTATTTGTCCTGTGGGTCCAAATCTTCCAATATCAATGCCCCACCTCTCTGGTAAAACAGCTACATAGACATAGCTCAGCCCTTCCAGGTGCTTGCATTGAACCTCTGCACACCTCAGGTCTGAGTCCTGTGTGGTAGCCAGGTGCTGTGTTCAGGTACAGAACTCAGCTCCTTATGCAGCCAACTTCCCCAAACTTAGACCTGTTGGCCAGAGATCTCATGACATTCGTCCTAACCTTAGCATATGAACTAGGACTACACAGTGAAGTTAACTGTATAGGAGTGGTTCTTTACAACCCATTGATCTTAATTCTGTGAACTTTATTCTTTTCTACTCTGTTATTCATGTGCTAAATTATGCATAATAAACAGAAAATGTATTTCTGTTGAAGCCAGTACAGTTTTTGACTAAAGGGAAAACTAATATTGTGACTGACTTCATCAGAAGCTTCCATTTAAAAAAAAAAAAAAAAAAAAAAAAANAAAAAAAAAAAAAGGCAAAGACCTTGATGTTTTATTCTAGATCTGAACTGTACACAGGCTGAGAAGTATTTGGGGAAAAGAAAAATGACATGGAAATGTAAAATGTGGTTCTTGTTACTGGTGAGATGATGATCAGGACTACAGGTAGACTCATTAGTGGAAATGTAACAATGTCACTAATGTTTCAGGCCTTCAACTTAAAATGCAAATCTCTAGCAGTGTTGGGGGGAGAAGCTTGTTGTCAGTGCAGGCTGGCATGAAATTGCTCCTTTTCACTGCTAAAAGCATTTGCATCTCAGTGCACACTAACTCTCTATTTTCTTTTCCAATGCCCTCTAGTGCTAATTGAAGATTTTGTTACTAACTATGAATATGCAGGAAATGCCTACCAGGGACTCAGAGCTTTGGAAATGAATGAAATTTCTTGCTAACTTGTTACCGCCAGCATTTGGGCTACATTAGTAAGCACAAGTCCTCCTGAAGTTAGTTGAAATTAATGCCACTTAGATTTGAAGATGACTCAAAGCGTGGGTGTAATTTTACATATTCAGATTAAAAAATGTATTGATGAAGGAAACTTGCATGCTGTAGATATAAATCTGAAGGAAAGATCTTGCAAATATATGAAAATGGATATAAGAACCTATTTTTTTTGGCTTTCTGCTCTTATTTCTGATGACTTTATTTGCAAAATTGGCTGGTTTTGCCTATATTCTTAATTACATATAATGAAGTCACCTCTAGTTGAGTGACATTGACATCACGTTGAGAAATAAACTAAATTCTGTAATTTAAATTGGCAGTGTAGGGCAGTGTAGCTTTTATTACTTTAATACTTGCTACTCAAACTAATAGAGCCTAAAAAACAAGTTAATTCCTTCTCGGACTAAAATTGCAAGCATTTCATTATCACCATCAAACTCCTCAGATGACATGTTTCAAATCCGAATATACCACCTAGTTAGGAACTAAGAAGGAGAGAACTGATTTTCTTTTTAAAGGTTATAAAAGAATGTCTTATTTAAAATGCTTCTTCAGGTTTTCTGTATCAAAATGTCCCTGAAAAATAGGAAAAGTATATGGGGAAAAAATGATAAATCCAGGGATATATACATGGATGGCAGATAATCACTGCTGGGGTGGGACAAATTCTGGGAAAAGAATATTCAGTGAACACTTGTGTGCAGTAAGACATGGTGGTCTCCTTTCAGTACTGCTGGTGGCAATTGTGGCAGCAGGAAGAAGCTGGATGCTCATAAAGTATTACTTTGTGTTTTGTGTTACTGCATGTTCTCAAGCCTGTTCTGGTTTCAGCCGACAGGCCGGGAAACCCCACACAGCTGTTCGCTCACCTCCCCCTCCTCCCAGCTGGGATGGGGGAGAGAGTGGAGAAATAAGGTAGAACTCGTGGGTTGAGATAACTATTTACTAACAGAGGAAAATAGAGTAAAATAACAGTAATGATAATTATATACAAAGCAAGTGATTGTACAAAGCAATCACTCACTGACTGCGACCGATGCTTAGCCAATCCCCAAGCAAACGGGCCCTCCCAGCTCACTTCCCTTTCTTATATCACATGATGTCATATGGTATGGAATATCCCTTTGGTCAATTTGGGTCAGCTGCCCTGGTCCTGTCCCCTCCCAGTTCCCAGCTCCTTATGCCTTCTAACTGCTTCACTGAGGAACAAAATATGTCCTTGGCTGTGTTCAACACTGCCAGGTGTTATCAGTTTTGTTTCTCTTCTGAAAACAAAACAACTTCATACCAGACACTGTGAGAGAAGTAACTTCTGTTAGAAACTAAGACAAAGCCAAACAGATGTTGATGAACAAAGCCTCCTAATGCTGTTCTCATAAGTGCTGTTATCCTGGTCTTATGAAGGAGACGGGGAAAAAAGTTATGAAAAATAGAATGCCTGGAGCCGCTGTGTCTGTGGTGATGTTGGAAGTAATTTAGGTGTCTTATCTCATTATGTGGGCAAACTACAGTGCTGTTGTATTTCCATGTGCTGACAATTAGAAGTCAGCTCTAAAACAGTTTTTAAAAAGGTTGAACAGAAGTGGGTTTCTCTTGGCTATTGCTATGGTTTTGCTATATCGATAACTAAAAACTCCATCTCTAATACAAGTAATGCTCCTATGAAACTGACGTTATCTACTCGTTCATTTCTTTATGTGGGGAAGTAAGCTGGGGAGGGTTATGTTCCTGTGTGATCACTGGTTTCAGACAATCCCTGGTAAACCCTGACACTTACCAGTCCTGGGGCTCCTGCTGTTGCAGGTGGGTGCACACCCAGTGCTGCTCAGGTTGCAGCAGCACTTGGTTCAGTCTGCCTGCACAGTGCACTGCTGGGAGTCGCCAGCATGGGTTGTGTCCTGAAAGTGCTAAAGGGCAGATTGAGCTCTCTGCCATCAGTATGTTCCTAGCTTTTAAATGCCTTGTGGCTTTGGCTTTTTTATCATTCCAGTAGGTGTAAATGTGAATTATGAATCTGACAGGTTAGATTACTTGAACTTCTTAATCTTCTTTTCACTGACCACCAGACTGTGTTGCATCCCAATTGTCATTTTTGATCAAGAAAACAAATTGTCTGCGGGATTTCATTCCTCATTGCTAAAAAGCAGAAGACTGTGCTGCATCAATGCTCTCTGTCTTGCTGTTATATACATTGTGAAAGTGGATTGATCAGTGTGATAATATGGATTTTAAAAGGTCATTTGAAGCTTCTGTGCTCAGCATCCAAATAATTTTCCTGCTGCTGGGACCCAATAGGCTGCGTATGTTTCTTTTGATTTTCTTTTGTTACTTCTGTGACTGCAGCCTGCTGTCATGGATCAGCCGATTGATTTTGCTTTTCTAAGGAGTCAGTATTAAATAGTGACAGTCATCAAGCTTTTTACATAAAGACTCTTCAGACTTGATCAATTCAAAATCATATTAGTGGTCTTCAGGGCAGGCTCAGTAGTTATTCTTTACAATTGTTTTCTCATTGTGCTTATTTCCCCTAAAAATTTCCTGAGGCAGATCTGTGTTCCTGATGCATTTCAGACTTTAACTCTTGGGCTCTGGTCTGTCTTCCTCTATATGTCCTGCTAACTTTTCTGCTTCCTATTGCTTGATTTGTAAGCCAGACTGAACATAAAACACCTAGAAAATCCCTGTTTCTTGCATTTGAGGGAGGAGGAGACAGGTAGTGGTTTGCAGGAATGAGGGAAGAGGCCGGTGTGTCCTGGCTTGCCATTTGCAGAAAGGCCAGAGCAGCTTACAGAAGCGCTTCCCTTCCTGGAGCAGCGTCACTGCAGTAGAACATGGCATTTATTTCAACCACGCACTCCTTGTGTATTTAGAACCACACTTCTTGTGCACAGAGCTCTGCGTAAATGGTGTTGTTAAAGGTGAAAATGAAGACAGACATTGGTGTCATCTGCTTAAAGATGGTAACCAATTTTATAATAAAATGTAATTTACATGGTGCTGAAACTGCTTAAAACATCTGAATAGGTAGTGCTCAGACTTACTCCTGTCACAAATCATTTGGCAAATGATAAACATGGATGTTCTAGTGGAACAGCTGACTATTAAAACTTCTAATTGAAAATGGAGCCAGAATGGAAGCATTCTTATGGAGCCCAGGTATGGGTGGAGATGACAGGGCGTGAAGTAGATGTTGTTCATGTTCATGCAGCTTGTGAATGGAAGCGACCTATCTGGCCTCTCCACACCAATCCTTTCCCTGGGTTAGTGAGTTGTTTTAATGTGACAGCTTAGTTTGTCTGAACAGCACTGATTTTTGGCTCTACAGCCAATATGTAGTGGCTTGTCTCTTCCTTGTAATTTTTTTTCCCGTTTGATGTGGATTTTATTTTAAACGTATGTCTTCCTGGAAACTCTCACATAGTACTGAAAAGTAAAGCATAGACTTAATCTCCTTGACTGATATGCATCATTTATAAGTTCTGTTCTAGGGCATTCTGAACTGGAGGGTCAGGCTTTATCGAAGGTCTGCCTCTGTATCCGTTGTTTATGGACTGCTGCCCTTCAAAATATTGTCTTAAAATCAACAGGGTGGTTTGTGTAGCATGATAGAAACTCATCCATTTGTCTATTAATAGGCTGATGACTGCCACTGAAAAATTTAGTTATGCAAATAATCAGTCTTTTCCTCTGTGCTGAATTATTAAGGAAGTAGAACAGAGACTGAGATGTGAACTTCCAGCTAATGCATAACTCAGGGTGTCCTGGCAGACTCTGCCCACCCTCCTGTGGCAGTTTCTCTCCTTCCTGACCCCTTGCTATGCACTTCACTGGAATTCAGAGTTTCCATTGTGCTCCTCATTTCCAAGGCAGGGGCATGGTACCCTTGAGAGAAACCTGTGGGGCTTCTTTGAAACCAAGTGCCACAGATTCCATCAGCTGCATGTTCTGGTCAGCTGAAGGGAGGCAAGGACCTGCCTGAATAGCAGGGAAGCCTGTGAGCCCTTCACCACTCCAGCTTGGCCAACACTATGATGTAAGGTGATGGGGAAGAATAGTCTGGCAGTGATGGTTTGTTTGGGGTTAAATGAATCAAAATTGAGCCCTGGTTTGCTGGGCTGCTGCTAGGCAACAAGTAACTTTCTGCATTCAGGACTTCCCCACTAATTGATTCTTGACACCTTTCCCTGTTGGTTTGTATAAATAGAGAGCTGTTGCTAGGAGGAGGGGAGGGAAGCAGAATGTGGGGAGCTGAAGGGTTGGAGGTACAGAGCATCCCTTCACATCACAGGCGGGTATGCAATCCCTATGGGAGGTGGCAACCACTTCAATCCACGATTGATAAAGCAATACTGATGCTGAGAAACAAGGAAATCTGATGGAGCCACAAAATATTGCAGGATGTCAGCCTTTGAGAGTACCTACTGAACACACGCCTTGAACATCCATTTATTCCTCAGCTATGTGCGAGCAATCCACAACAGAACAGGAGCCAGCTGTGCTCATAGGGCTACTTGGCTCAGTGGCAGCGTGCAGCAGTAACAGCATCTGTGCTGTGTGCAGGACTAACTGTGCAGGGAGGGGAGAGCTGGAGCAGGGATTTGTAGGGGCTTGAGATGCTGGGAGAGCCAGGCTAATGGCAAAGATGGGGAAGTTTGCCTGAAGGAAAAAAGTGAGCCCAGCAAGTGTCTGAGTGTCAAAATCCACTGTTCTACATCTATATATATTGCTCCTTTCTTAACCCAAGAAAGGAGTCCTTATTATATTGGCTCTGTGCCCAGCCCTGGTAAGATTTCAGCCTTGTCACTGACAGCGAGACTGAGACGTTTTAAGGGCTGCTTCGTGAATTAAACTATTGTTCCTTATAAATAAACTCTGATTCTTTTTTTCCCTCATAAATTATTTATTTCCTGGCTCTTTCTTCTGCTGCAGTGAAATGAAAGGCAGAGAAGGAGGAGCAGAGAAAGAAAATGTGATGTTTCAAAGATAATAGGAAATTCCTAATTTTTTCTTACAAGAGTGAAAATGCTTTTTCCTGATGTGGAGGTAATTGGCAGGTGTTCTGTGTCTGTATCCAGCATGCCCATGCTAAATGTTTCATGGTACTCTCACTTCGCTTCCTTTTCAGCATGTTAGGAAAACGTCTATGATGTTTTTTCTGCATCTTTCTACGTGTTCCTGCAGATGTTGAAGGGTATTTCTTTCCTTCATCATCCTCTCTAAGGTGTTGTGTTGTGATAATGCTGACCTTGTGCTGCTGGGGTCGGGTGGTCTGCTCCCCTAAGCAGCTGGGGTTGGAAGGGAATGTTGTTTTCTATAAATAGGTTCTGGAGCATTTGAAGTGATAACGGGATACTTTAGATTTTGTGATTTATTTCACCTGGCCAATACCTTCAAACAGCAGTTTACTGTTACATTGAGGAAATAGTAGTTAATTCCTAATGACCATATTCTTCCCCTTGCTAGACGAGATGGAACTATTGCCAGTGAGCACTACGCCATATATTTGATAGTTTCATTTACAAAACAGAAGCTATTCCATACATATTTACATGTAGGGAAGACTGCATTAATATATTTTGGCATGCTTTTCAAATATGCTGCTGCTGCATTTTTTATATTTACTTCACACTGCTTTTGTTTTTCCCCCCCTTAACAGTGACAAAATCTATTAAAAGTACAAATAAGCATTTTCATTTTTATTAGAATTACAGATCGTCTATATAAGGTACAAACCAGAAGAAACGTGACTGGACTAGCATACATTTATTTCTAAGTAGTAAAATGGGTACACTTTGAAATAGGAAAGTAATCTGAACGTGCTTAGGCAATTTAAATCCTGACCTCTGCTGTTTGCAATTCCTTGTGGCACAGCAAAAGTGAAATGCACTACCCGAGGGAGCGATGTGGAGCTGAGAGAATAATCAAATGGATATTATTTGTTCCTCTTTCTTTTTAAACGGCATCTAGTTCTCTGATGCAAAATAGGTGTGCTCCCATTTCATATGTGATTACAAGAAAAGTTGAATAAGCACTTTTTTTAGGTATAGATTTATTTTGTCACAGAGACAGCTTGTATATAATTTACATTACCTAGTTACTAGCA
The DNA here is from genome assembly GCA_013396635.1 of Penelope pileata. Lineage (NCBI taxonomy): Eukaryota > Metazoa > Chordata > Aves > Galliformes > Cracidae > Penelope > Penelope pileata. Next base: position 896,940 of record WBMW01003428.1, on the reverse strand, counting down.
GCTGGGTTGGTGCTCAGCCTTAACCACATACCAGTGCTGCTATGTTTGCATAGAACTCATCATCTTTACTGATTATTTAGGATTCATTTTATATTACAAAAATTCTTTTTGCAGCGACACAATACATGACAAAAAGCCAGTGGGCTGCTGACTCTCTCTCAGGAAGTCTGTGAAGCCCTTCAGGGAGGCTCAAAGATCCATCTCTAGAGTAATTGCAGGGATCCCTTAGAGAGCTCACACGTGAGACCAATTAGTCACGGTGTGTTCATTCCCACTGCAATGTCTTTCTGACTCATTTCTCTACCAATCTGTGCCACTTTTTTGTGCTGTCTTTTAAGTCTTTAGTCACATTTGTAAACAATGGCATGGCGATGAATTCAACACTTGGTAAAACAAATTAAAGCTCAAGCAGGATGTGAATATGAATACCCCTGATCAGGCCTGAAGAGCCGAAGCAAATCTACACATGCTTTAAAATAGGGTTTTAATCTTGGAAAAAAAATAAGTCTTTGGCAAGGCTAAACGAAGAGGAGCCAGCCACTGTTGCCCATAATGTCTATGCATGCCTTACTTTAGGGGGAAAAAATAAAGTTAATTGCTATATCCATTTTCTCTAATCATTCTTGTTAACACAGTTGTTAAATATTTCTGTTCAAGGAGCATTCCGTTCATTTTTATTAAAATGTGCACGGCAATAAAATGATTAAATGAGGACTTAAATGCCCTGGAGAGGTCTTAGGTGGTACCCTTTTATCTTATGTAGAAAATAATTATAATGATGACTTTGACCAACCTCTGCTTAATAAAGGAATTGTGATTGTCTGCATTTGGAACTCTAAGGCAATCGTGTAACAGTAATATCTACTGGGTTCTAACTTCCCCATACAAGCACTATTTATGGCTGCTGCTGCTGGCAAAGCGGATACCTCATCTTGCAAGCCAAGTCACAGTGAAATTTCTGGCAGCAATTAAAGAGCCTCCAAAAATATGTATGTGAAATGTTTTCAGTCTTTTAGACATAAGGAAAGGTAAATAGACTTGCAAGCTTATTTAAATTAACATTTTTACACTGTTGCTTGTTCTGCTATATTTTCTTCCTAAAGCAAAGAAATACATAAGCTCCTTCTGCTTTAGACCTGAATGGTCTAAGGTAATATTTTTTCACCACTACAGCTTTATTTGTTGCTGTTGGAGAGGTTTTTTAATACATGAACTTAAAATCTCTATATGTGGCTTTTTGGAATATTTTTGAAGTTTACATCGCATCTGATCTGTGTCAGATACTTCTAAGAACAGGTAGTGAAATGAGCAGTTTAGAGTGTAAAGAAGCTTAAAAAGTTCGAAATAACCTACTGACTACATCGTGCCAATGTTTTCCGAAGCGTGCAGTGACTGTGGATGCGTTTTCACCCAGGCTGAGCTCCAACCACAGATCTGATCTCAGTGGTAGCTCAACACCTTCTGGAAATTGGGCCAAAAAAGTCTCAAGTTTGGATAAAGAAGAGATGACTTAAATAATGACCGCTTCTTTTTAAAGGAGTGGAGTAAAAATATTACCCTAGCAGCTGTCAGTGTTTTCCATAAATCAGTGGTTTTAAAATACTGTGAGATTTTTCAGAGGGCTCTAAAGCAGCAAATAAGTAGGACTACAAACTAATCCACAAGATGAATATTATATCATTTAATTTTTCTCACTGTAAAGTATGGTAGAGTGAATGCAAAAGAGTAAAGAAATAGTTTCTGTTTCTGGACTGGGGTTCAATGTTACCTTAAAAACTGGCAGCTTCACCGCCTCTCTCATCATGCCACCCATGAAGGACAGGTGTCTGTGCAAGCAACCAGGAAACAGGATGGGCATATCTGACCCAGTGTTTTCCAGAAGAGCCCTCATGAGGGTCCAGCATCTGCCAATGAGACTGGGGAGCGTGCAGTCAGATGTGTGCTGGTGTCCAGAAGGGTCAGGGCATACTCACTGGGTGCTTCTCAGTTGTGTTACTGAAGAAATTACTTGTCAACCTCAGTGTCTCCACCAGGGCTTGCATGATTCTTCTTCTGATGCTGACTTCCCCGTTACTGTCAAGCTCATAGTTAATATTCTCTGTCTATGAGGACCTGCCAGAGAGGATATCATCCTGCTCAGAAGCCTCCTGGCTACACAGAAGAAACTGAGCGCAGTAAGGAAGGACTAGATAAATATTTCATGCTTGCTGCAGAGTGATTTTTGGGCAAACACAGTTTCATAAAAGCAAGAAAAGAGTGAGTCAGCAACTGATTTCATAATCAGTTTTGGAGCTTTCTGAAGAACTGTCTGTTATTGGCATGAGAGTATGATTGTTTCAGTCTCACACCCACCATACTGAGGAGATCCTTGAGGCAGGGTCTCTGAATGCTGCAGCAACTTCAAGGACAGAAGGATTACCACAACAGACCAACCACAGAAGGTTCACAGAAGGCTAAGTATGCATGCAGTAACAAAAAAGAACACAATAAGATATTGTCAAACTGATGTCAATAGCCTGCTGGCCCTCAGCAATGGGAATGACACAGAGCACGTCAAGCCTCAACAAGCTCCTGATGAACAGCAGGCTGAGATCTCGGATCTGTCCACCCTTTCTCAACTCTGTTATAATTTTCCTTGTCTGCCAAGTAAGAAAGTAGGACATAAAGCCTGAAAAGAGCAATGTTTGTGGTTGCTAGAAAAAAAGGCTGACATGTAGATAGCTTTTGCGTGGTTTCACCTTTTCTCGGACTAAGTTCTTCAAGGCAGGAGAACCGGGTGAAAGCAAGTGGAAGGAGGAAATTAAGATGACAGGAGTTTCTCCTTCCTGAAAGTTGAAAAATGGAGTTCTGTTCTAAACAGGGTGTTGATTGGCTACTCTGTGGGTTGAAGAGATTTTTTTGAGCATGAACTTCTGTATTTGGAGCAGCGTTTTCAGTCTATTAAAAAGTAATTAATGGTTGTGTTTACTGCTAATGTGCAACTGTAAAAAGTTACCAACTAAAATGTGTGGGAGATTAAATATCTTTGACAATATCTCTGCTAAAGAAAAAAAGCCTTTGCCTGGCCTGCTAATCATCGGCCAAAAAGGAGTTAGCATTGGAAATGTTCCATTTTTATGCTAATGTGATTTGACAGTAACTGAGGTTTCAGCACTGGGACCTATATAAGCACCTCAGGAGAAATTCTATCTTAGGCAGAGCTGGGAGATTGTACAAAATATTATTTTTAAGGAAGATGACCGTGATTTGTGTGCTTTTTTTCTTAAATAGAGCTAAATTTACCCATATACTGCATAAAATGTAAACCTGACCAATTCTGAAGACCAAACCAGAAGCCCTTATTCTCTATTCATTTCTACCATGTCTAATGAAGTCTGGAGCTACAACGATGTTTAAACGGTTTGAAGAATGATTGTTGCATTAAATAGTAAACTTGATAGTTTAGGAGCAAATGATTCCATGAAAAACATAAAATAAATTACTATTAAGGTGAAAGATCTTTTCTGGTTGTGGGACAAAATATGTGGGAAGAACAGTCTTTAATGTGCATATTCTGGGTTGAAACTGCCTTGTCAACAGCTTGTTTTTCAAAAACAGTGGAAAAATGTTTATAATGTAAAATTTTCTTTTTTATTTTTCAGACTTGCAAAGTTAATGTTAAAATGTCATAAGAACATAAGGCAGTGCTGAATCAGATCCAATACCCTTTAATCCAATGTCTTATCCCTAACAGTGGCTGTAACGAAGTTTACGGATGAATAAAAAACAACGAGCTTGTATTATATGATTCACAAATATGAACGTGACCTGCTTTTGCTGTTTAGATGTCAGTTTATCTCAAAAGTCGTATTTTGTTCCTCAATTATTTGAATGTAAAAAGTAACTCATGTAGCCTAGAGAATTCCCACTGAATAACAGGTACTTCTGTTTATAAAGAGCCAGTTGTGCTTCATAAATATCCGTGCCATTGTTTAATAGAACAGGTACCTTTTTTTAGCTAGACATGGCAATTTAATATAATTCACAGATATCTTTGACGTTACCTTCTATTCCTATTATTGCTGTGAAACATATTCCATAGGGAGGAAAAGGTTGATAAGTCTTGAACTAAATTCAAGCAGCTTTAAATATCTCTGTAATATTAATTACAGCAGCATCACATATATCTCCTTTCCATGAATTTCAGTATGTTTGTACTTAACAGAAGCAAGTGATACTACTTAAAATGCGCTGCTGCTATTAACAAAAATCTTTCTCTTAATGCAGATGCTCTGCTCAGGGCGAGTCAGCTCTTCTGGATTGAAGATTACACCCTAGGACCCAAGAAGGTATGCTTATGGTTTCTGTCTGCCTACTCCTCTGCTATGGCCTTGCAGGAGAAGAGGTTCAGCAGACAGCTATGGATACAAAGAGCCGCTCTGTGCGGCAAAGCTGATCCCCATTTCATATTCATGTCATGTTGTGTGTGCAGATGGATCTGTTTGATGGGTTTGAAGACACTTTTAATAGGTTACTCACCTCATTTTTTGACTAGATTGATCCAGTAGCTCAATCTAATACCTGTTTACAGATCTTGCTTCCCTTTGCTCTGTAGAGCTCCACCAACTTCTGTTTTCCTCTAATTTCAGTAGTTACGGAGACTTGTAGCAAATAGATGCCCATCTTGCAGCAGGTTATACCACTTTTTCTGCTTGTTCCCCCCATGAACAAACTTTGTGGACAGCTTGGAAAAGTGTACAGAAATAATTGTTCTGAATCCCCAGGAAGTACTGTGTGTGCCATGTTCACCTTGAATTAAGAGAACCTTGCAATTGGAAAAAGCAGCCAAACAGCAGTGTTAAATTAGTAAAGATATCCCTTACAGCTAATGAAAATTCTGTGTTAATTCAGAAAACGAACAGATAAAATCAAAATTGACCTAATAGTAGTAAGTCTATGAAATAAGCAGAAATAAAGTAAAAGAAGTAAAAACTTGAAGTGCAGAAAGGTTATATCTGTTAAATAGACTGCTTTGCTATCTCAGCATGTTATTTACTAATTTCAGATGTCTGTTGTTGTTCTTTTAAATACAGTTGCCCAAATATAGTAATTGCTACCATGTCTACTTAGGGATATGCAAAAGTATGCCCTGTGACCCCTTGAAAGGGTGACTGTCAAAGTGTAATGCTAGCACCAGCATTTTATTTTGATAACAATTTTTGAAATCATTCAGAGATGATAATGAACTGTGCATTCCAAGTAGTACAACTGCTACTTTGAAAACAGTCAACTCTCCCTTGGAAAGCTTCGCTTCATTGAACGTTGGCAATGCTTAACTGAGCAGTAAGTGTAATATTACTTAGTTTCCAAGCCAAGGCTACGTTGCTGAGCTAATTAATGACTGTGAAAACATAAAGATCTGCTACATATCCACCATAAAAAAGTTAAATATGCATGAGAACTATTCTTATTAATTACCTGAAAGCATATCCTTGTTGAAATACAGACATAACTCAACACCAAGTTTGCATGCAGTAAAACTATTTCATATAGTGATAATATTTTGCTTTATATAAGGTAGAAGAAAGACCTGTTTCGCCATTATGCATTACTGGTAGGACAGAAGCTGTTCTGTGAGCTTTTTATGAGCATCTGTGCTTACTCTGTCCAATAGCTACAAGATTTAAGTTTGGACGATACCAGGTATCTTGACGTATTTTGGAGGCTGGTATGCTGAGGTACTGTCATATCAAAATTGACCTGAGCGTTAAAACCTGCCAAAGCACAATATACTCTATGCACCACAAATATTTAGTGAAATAGCTTCCGAGAAAAATAGTACAATTGAGATGTATTCATAGTATATCAGCTTGCAGCAACATGTTTGGAAGAACTTAAACAATATAGAGCAGATGGATGGTAGAAATAAGTTTGAGCCAAGTTGACACAAAGGAAGTGCCTGATAGCACAGATAACCTTCCAGTCACAGACAAATCTAAAAAGCAGAATCTGAAATCATGTTTATTCATGGTCTTATATTTAGAATGTATTTATTCTGCAGAAGCCGTTTGCTGGTGCCCATTCTCTTCTGCAATGATGCAGGATAATTGGAAATGTCCTTGAGCTAGAGAGTGTATGTCTGCTGTGAGAAGGATCTAATGCAGGTCTGAGCAGAGATTAGTTGTATATAGAAAAAAAATTCTGCCATGACTCCTCAAAAAATGATTACTCCACACTAAAAGCTTGTATTTAGCTATTATTACTGAGCAGAACTTCCCTGAAGTGGTTGCTGATACTCTGATTTACCATGTGAGAAACTGTTCCTTTTATACACCTACAGCACAACTTTCAGCCACTACATAGACGAACATTTGATATTCTCAGGGGTCTTTTAAAAAGACACTGGTGCTTGTCCTTGCTCATGCATAAAAAATCTGCCACTAATCAGAATGCATACAAGAATTAACTTCTGTTCTACCCCCTGTGTTACATATGGCATAAAAAAACCTTTTCTATTTTCGAGAAACAGAAAAAAGATTTTTTTCCCCTTGGAAAAGGGAATTGAATCCTTCTATTTCTCTTTCCCACTTTTCTGGGCCTTCCTTTCAGTCCCACTCTTTTGTTTTTCCATTCCTTTCTTCTGGTCTCCCTATTACTCATCTTTGTCTTAACATTTTCTTTTTTCTTTCATCCTTTTTCTTTTTCCTTTGTCCATCTTTCCATCTATCCTTCTGTCCTTTTCTTTGTTCTTCTTTGCCTTTTTTCATTCTTTGACCCTCTTTCTTCTTTCTGTTCTCTTGTTATTCCTTTGTTTCTTTTTCAGTGTTCCTCACAGAGGAAAATAGAAGCCAAGGCTTGGATGAAATTAGTGTAATTGAATAACTCTCATTGGTCTCATTATCTTCTTGGCAAAAGTAAGACTGCATCACTTGTGGTTAGAGCTCCTCTGGGTTGTTCTACTACTGCTGTAATTAAGATATCATGTGTGGCACTGCTTGTGAAGGTCTTCTCAGATATTTAAGGAACTGACTGAAGGAGACTCCAAATAGTTTTTCAGTGACGCAGGATAAAGCTGTCCTCCTTTATACCTGTGCCCAGGATGGGAGACAGAGGACTAACGTCCTGACGTGTTCATATACCTTTCCTAGCAGTTCTATGGCCTTTCAATATCGTGAGGACAGTCTTTGTCAGGTCAGGGAAAATGCTCCTGAGTATGAAAATGGGAAAAAAAATCCCATTTTATTGCAACTATCGTAAAACACTGGAGAGGTCAATGAGAGTTTTCATGCACCTAGTGTTTTAAGCAGATGCAACTGATAGCTATGGTGTATCCCCTTGTGATGAAGAGGGGGAGAAAGCTTAGTGAATATCTTTCTCGTTGGTAGAAAGGTAGAAAGCTAGAAAGTTTTTAGTACTTATTGCAAGGACTTTAAAGCAAATACTCTGCAGAAGTCATCCCTTCTCACAGATCTTAAGCAACTGGAGGCTGACCTCTAGAAGAACATGCTATCTCTGACTGCATGCTTGTTTTGAGAGGCAGGCCCTCTGTGAGTTGGTACTTGACAGTCACCAAGGGACTGTGTGCACAAGCAGGAGCCACTGGTCCTGCCTGCCATAACACAGCTGTTCTCCACACCTGAGACTCAGGTATCAGCAAGGTCCCCAGAGTGGGCCTGTTCTGTTCTTCACTGAGATATAGTCATGTGCTGTCCCCACATCAGTGAAAAACATATTCCTGTTGCCTCCTACACTGCCCCCAGAATCCCAGGAGACAGCATTTTGGCAGCATGTCTTGAGATCAAGTATACAATACAGAAAATGATCCTAAAAGACACGTTCAAAAACAAATTAAAAATAAAAACTGTCACAATTTCATTGAAGTATACTTGCTCTTCTCCTAATATTGTGTTTTACAAATTTATCTTTAAAAAATGCTAAAAGTACTTACAAAAATCTAGGTAGTTTTACACCTCTTTAAATGTATTTGATATTTTGGATTTGGTTCTCTCCATGCAAATCAAGTAATTCTGTGGAGAACAGGTGATTGTGAACTCCCAAAGAGCAGCCGGGGCCTGGGTCAGCCTTCTCTGTAGTTTACAGCTGCCCTGAGTCTGCTCCAGGTTATGTGCAAGCTGCTGGTGGGATCAAGTGTATGAGCAACATCACTCAACTACAGTGTATTCATCCCATGACTGTCCTCCTAACCCTGTGCAAAAGGAAAATAAAAAAACAGTCTTAAAAGAGGGTAACTGGGTGTAATGTAACTGGAGATATGCTATAACTAGCAGAATATAAAGTCTTCAGATTTCTCCAGGTTTAGGTCAGTTATAGCCAGGCTAAAGCTTATTGTGACTATACCATGGTTATGTATGTATCATGGATGTTCCACTTAAATGCACCTTGTGCTATGACCAATCATATGATTATCCAACTGATTTAAGGGTGACAAATCCATTACTTTGTTTTTCTTCCATATCTAATGCAATAATAGGAACCCATATTTTTCTTTTAAATTTGTTGTTAGGGAATGCAAAGAAAACAAAACAACAACAAAGAAAACAAAAAAAACCTAGAGAAAATCTGCATTTAAACAACAAATTTCTGTAAATATCCAGCTTGCTGACATCGTAGCTGCAAGCATTACTTGGAATTGCTTTGATTAATACATCACTAAGGAAAAAATCAGGTGTTAATGAAATGCATTTATCTGCACATTAGAAGAACAAGATAGTCAAGCAATTTCAGATGAGTCAGTGAACCACCTACACTAAGAGGTCAGTAGTCTACAGGTGAAATGAATTTAACAGCTCGTGAAGTGCCTGCTTTCCCTAGTGTGTTATATGAGTATTAAGCAAAGAAAATGCTACTTCTTGCCCCTTGTGACTGCAACATGCTTTTAAAGTTAAATTCACTTAGTATAACACATGTATTTAACATTGTAAAGTTTTATTTGTTCAGATATAGGAAACTTGTATTAAAAGCACAATCCTGTAAAAATGTATTGAATTTAATGGGATAAAACATGTTTGTAGATGACAGGAGATGCTATATTTACCTGTATGTTTTGTTTTATGATTTAGGGACATGATTTAGTCCAAACTAAAATAAGAGAAATACAAACTACATTCAACCTCTGTTCAAATACTTTGAAGTAGATTTCAAACCCATCACATTTTTTCCCTTCCATTTAAGCATCACTGAATACTGTATCATGACTGGACCTTGAGGAAGCCCTCCGGACTGTCCCTCGTACCCCGAAGTAAAAGCAACTATACCCCATGTCATGTCTGACAGATGTTTGTCTCTTACTCTTAAAACCTCAAGTGACAGTGACTCTACAACATCCCCAGGCACTCTGTTCTCATGTTATTCTCTATTTTCCTTTGGAGGGTTTCAAAAATGTCTGATCTAAATCTCCCTTGCCACAGTTTGAACCCATTATTTCATTTTCCTACCCTCTGTGGAGATGAGAGAGGATTAATTACCTCTTTCTTCCATTCAGCAGTCCTTTAGATATCAGAATTCAGTTATTACACTCCCCCTCTGTCTTCATGGTTTCCTCAGCAAAGACATTGTTATTTAGCATCATTGCCAAAGAGGCGATATTTTCTGGTAATATTTCTGTAATTATTGTCAAGGGAATAGTTTTTCTACTGTATCAGTTTCCAGTGGTATTTGCATTGGGATTATGTTGGTATGATAATACTATTCCCTTCTTGTAGTTCTATGGGAATAAAAAGAATATACTGGTCTAAGGGGAACAATTGCGAGAGAGAGCCCCTCAGTTAATTTTTGGACTGCAGCTGGCTGGGAGTTTGTCTTCCAGTTTTACAGTAGGCCTTGTCTTACCCTGATTGATGCTGGTGTGACAGTGTGGGAAGGGGAACTCGAGGGGTGGAAACAAAAGATAAGGACAATACTTGTGTGTATGTGTGTGGGGTGGTGGGGGCGTCCTGAAATTATTTCTGAAAAACATTGCCTGTCCCATGTGTGTTGTCGTGCCAAGTCTTTGTGACACTGGGGAAGAGTGGTAACTACAAGAATATTTGTTTCTACTGACAGACACTTTAGCACTTGAACCAACATCTTTGCTATCTCAGTCACTTTGATTAATTTTGATTTACTTGTGCACCTTCCAGCCACCACTGGGATCTATGGGCCTCTCTTCTAGCATAGTGGTATCAGCCTTGGAAATCTGAGTATCTTTGCCCCCATTTTGTGCTGTGATCAGAGGACTCTTTGTCCCACTCTGTTACAGCTTTGACTACCATGTAGAACATCAAAGTCGAAAAAAAGGGTGTGTTTTTTTGGATCAAAATTCTCAGCTTTTGTCACTGTACAGTTGAGTATTCTGTTATAGTCATATGATGTGTACCTCCATGTTGTCTTGTGTGGGTTGTCAAAAGACTTCTGCCAGTCTGGTGAGGAGAATCTCTCTTAAGAGAACACCTGAGCTCTTGCTCTCTACAAAGCTCAAGAATCTTTGTTTAACATTTGTGTTTGTGTTCTCAAGATGCTTTGCAAGGGCCTCTCAGGATCTCTCCTGGTGTTTTAAGAGGTCAGTCTTCACATTTGTAGAACTTTAGAGCCATCTACATGCTCTTCTGCAAGTTGGGTCAATGAGTCATAACAACCTTACCTTATCTATAATTATTATTACTTAATGGTCTTGAAAGCAGTGAAATTATAAAATGATAATAAAGTAAACAGCATACAGAGATTTAACTGAGATATTCAAAATGTTTTAGTAACTTTACGTTACAGAATATGATTCATATAATTCTTTCTGATATAGAAATACCATAGCAGTATTTGGCATTTATAACACATTTTAGACTAAATTGTATTTGTGACTAACTTAGAAACTGATGCAGCGGGATGCCAGAGCTTATTCCTTAATTTGAAAGTAGGGTGTGGACTGCTGGGACCTTAGCTAATGCAGACCTGAGAAACAGAACCATATTTTAGACACCTGTCTCTCTCTCTCTCTCTCTCTCTCCTTTATGGGGGACACTTAAGCCACTATTAAGTCTTTGTGGGAATTGTGTGCCTTGAAGGAAGATGCTAAAACCCTCACACAGAAGCAACCTGCTAGAGAAGCTGGGCACAAATCCATTCTGAAATTGGTCATTGATTTCAAAGCCCGGATGAAGACCTGCATCCATACTTCATAAGCACCAAGAGTGCTTATGAAGCATCTTTCCTTTCTTTCCTGCTTTCTCTTTTTTCCTATTTACTCATGAGGCACAGATCTGCAGGGGCTTTTTAGTCATCACTTCTCTTTGCCCTGCCTCCCACTGTCTCCTCGTGTTCTCAGCACAGAACCAAAGCTTCTCCCAAATTGAGATACAGGGAGCCCAGCAGAGGCTTTACAACTGTTCAGAAGTGATGGGGCTGGTGGTCATCCTCGTCTACAGCCAGACTATTCATGTTCTCTGTCACGAGGTCTCACCTGGCTGCAGTTCCCCTCAGCCCCTCATTCTCACCAGGGATCTGTCTGTCTATGAAGAAGACAACTTGGGTCCTGTTTCTTCCAACAGAGAAATTAATTGCTTAGCACGTTAGGGAACAAGCAGGAGATAACTATGAAAAGCTAGGAAAATAGTGAAAACAGCAGCCATGTGATTCCCCTGTACTTCCTCAAGGAGAGGGGAGCACAGTGAGGAAGCCTGTCTTCCCCCATCAGGATGTTCTCCCGAGGCCACAACAGGAAGGACGAGCTACAATGAGTTATTCCCCTTTTAAGTCTTTTTGCCCTGACATAGCTTCAGAAGAAAAAGTGCCTCTGTGCTTGGAATTTTGCTTAAATGTTTCTCTCTGACTTGTCTTGTGTTCTTCTGAAGAAGCTGAATTGTTGCCAGAATATCTGTAGGTGTTCACAGCGCTGGGGGACACTGAGGGGCTGCATCTGCCGCATGACCTAAGTAACCAGCCTGTGAGGTGACTTCTAATGGAGCAAGCAGCAGGCTGTGTGTGAGAATCAGAGTCCCTGTTCTGAACTGCCTCAATCTTCAGAACCAAACAGCTGAATTGCCTCACATCAGTCTGGCGGGTCCATGGGGCGTGAGACATCAAGCTCTACCAACCAAGCTTCTTGTGATGGGGGATGATGGGCACCCCCAGGGACAGGATACTGCAAAGTGCTTGGATTAGGTGGCTTCACATGCTGAAAAACAGGTCAAATTTAAATGGTTGCATTTGCATTCAGTTGAGTTTGATATTCAGCTTTGACTTCTGCACTTGCTTTCTCATATCTTTCTCATATCTTCTAATCTTAGCAAGGATTTTCATTTTTCCCTGTTTCATCTTGAAAAAAGTTGTTGCAGCGTCAAACCATATGCCACTGTGATGAAGTAAACATGGAAAAATATATGATGCGTAATTCTTAATTCTCGGTTTGCTGGGTTAGCCAGCTTTTTAAAGGCCACTTACCATTAAGAGGTTTGTATGGCTATTTGTGTCCCACTGCAATTTGTAAGTCAGGAAACACTTGTACTGACTCAGCCCTTGGAGACTACCTCATGAAATTGTTCTAATGTAAAATTATTTTCACCCATTTTCCACCCATTGTTCAGAATGCAAATTTTTATGCAAACCTGAGATTTCCCATAAAGTCCCTGATCACTGCACTTGGTTGTGTTGCTTTATGCAAGGGTATAAAATGGCATCCTAGCAGGATTTTATGGTTAATCTGTCATGGTAATTATGAAATTTATTTACCTCACTATGGTATGTTTGAAATTGTATTTAAAGATTCATGTGGTGTTTATTCAGTTCCAGTAACAATTTAGCTTTTCACATCGCAGCAAGTCATACTCATAAAAATACGACACGTTTTAAACTATTGCCAGTGCACCAAGTAAAGTTTATGAGCTTGGAAATGTTAAAAGTCAGACTGTTTCTTATTTCTCTTAGCCAAACAAAATGAAAAACATTCTCAGAAATGTATGTTGTCTTCTGTTTAAAAGATTTTAAAGATAAGGACCTTTCTTGAAACTCATCTATAAGGACTGAAAGAAATAACCATACTCTGTGTCTTAGTTTCTAACAGAAGTTACGCTTCTCGTACTGTCTAGTTTTTTTTGTGTGTGTCACTTTTTTTGTTTTGATTTTCTTTCTAAGGACTAAATATTTAGAATGTGCTCTAAAATTGTTGGTGCTCTTGTTTGACTAGCAGACTGGAGCTTGTATAGACCTAGAGCTTGCGTCGTCATTAGCAGCATGTGTCTTTTTCCTTCTAGACGTGATGCTTTCTAAAGTGGCAGCCTCAGATTCCCCACTAAACTCAATGGTCTTTATGATCAGACTTTGAGATTCGCACTGAGGTTCAGGTATGTGTCTGAAACAGAACAGCCATCTGTCATGCTGGTCTGTGAAGTTCCATGACTTGGGCCTCGATCTTTTCTGGTTTTCTGCTGCAATTTTTTTGGGTTCTCAAGTCACCATAGCTTGTGGAAGGGAGTGCTTTCAGCCCAAAGGTGTTATATGAACAAGAGAGAGATCAAATGTTTTCTTTCTTTGCTATAATGTCCAAATGTCTAAACAGAGAAAAAGGCAAAGCAGCGTAATGTTATCTTTTAGCTCTGTTTCTTGCTGACTGAAATTCTCATTTCCTTCTTGATGTAAAGCAAGCATGTATAAGGGCAAACCTAGTACTGTTCTGTACTAATGTACATATTTGATACTTACGTCTATTGACTNTTACTTCAAGTGAGCTTCTGAATTTTTTATCATCTGAGGCAAGTCTCTAAAATCTGTGCCATAATTTTCTTGTATGTAGATGGGGGATGATGTCTGACCTCTGTTGAAAGTACATTGAAATTTATTGTACAGAAAATGTTATTGCTACTGTTCTTCAAGATATAAATCTATGCCATGGAACCATGGAGAAGCTTCAGACTACATGGAACTGTGAGTGAGAAGATTGTAGAAGTCCCAGGCAGGAGTGAAGTCAAACGTACAAAATTTTGAGTCCTAGCTAGTGCTTATGTACCAGTCAGGAGAACTGAAGCCACAGAATAACTCACCTGTGTCCTTCAGAGGCAAAGGTAAGTGGGGTAAAGATAATTCCTCACAAATGTCTGCAAGTGAGGAGGGTGTTAAACCATTTGGGCTGTCTGAGCATTGTTAGAACTTTCAGTTTTTCTGCTAACTTTCATTGATAATAAGAGAGCCAAAATTCACCGTGTTACAGATAACCTCTTCTGTGTAATTGCATACAGAAAAAGCGCTAGTATCCAGATATCAAAAGAAAGAGAGACAGAGAGGAAGAAAGGGGGAAAAAAAACCCCAGAACTACATCAAATACAGAAAGATAAATCTGGTACCAAGACATGACATTTTTAATAAAGTTGGAAACAATTTAGTGGTACGCCATAGCACCAGGCTAACAGTAGCTTAGCGCTAGGACTTGAAGAAAATTGGCAAAATGAGGTACTTGTAATCCAGGTAGGCTTTTAGCTTCCTTTCACCCACTTTGCTTCTTATATCTACACAAGATGAAAGGAAATAAAGAACTATGCTTGAAAATCATATCTTCTTATTTATCCCTCGGCTTCTGTACAGTAAGTGTCAAAATTATAGAGAAAACAGTGAAGTGAGAGACATTAGGGAAAAAAAAACATTGAGTGAGATATTAAGGAAAAAGAAAACTAATTTTGTGGGTATGGGTATATTTGATTAGTTTTCTGTGCAGAAATTATGCACATATGCACTGTTCCAGACTGGCATCACAGGACAATTAGTTCCAAATGTAAGTGACATAGATAAAGTAGGTATTTCTTTTTTTAACTACTTATTAAATTTCAAACTTCCCTCAGAAAACTGTAGTTTTCCATGTTCTACTAGTGAAGTATAATAACTAAGTCTTCTAGTCTTTCCACTAGATTCTGCTTCTATTTTTAAAAATATCTGCATTACTGGTATTAAAAATACCCTCTTATTAGATTGTCTGCTTATTCTGTTTCCACATTCTTAACATTATCAAGTGCAAGGAAATAGTAGAAAACTTCTTTAGCCTTAGGGGTAATGAACTGATAAAACAGGCTCAAATCAAAGCCTTTGAGACTCTCCGCGTTTATTTTGGCTGACTCTGTTTGAATCACTGTATCCAGAAGGATCTGTGTAACTCTGAGAGTGACAATTTTTGCCACAACAAGGTTACAGCAGATAACTGACTGCAATTCTCTTTTGCAATGAGTCAGAGAATCGGGATTTGTCATTCTGACTCTTGCCATCCATCTTTATAGGGGAAGAAACTAATAGAAAGGAGGGTTATCGTGAATGTACAAAAAATTGCATATATTAGCACAGCTGCACAAATGAATAGCACTATCAAATTCCCTTGCATTTCCACCACAAGCTAATCAGTCTCAATAAAATTATCTTCACACAGCTACGTTTTAGGGAAGAGCAATTTCTCAATGCTTAATTGAAATCTTATTGTTAGTTGTGATGAGAATAGTTCATAAGTCATTTCATGGAAAACAAGCTGCTTTGTCAGTGGGAAAACTAATATAACCAGGTTTCCAGCAGATCTGACTTGTCACTTTTCTCCCATTTAAAAAAAAAAAAAAAAAAATCTCAGGTCACCCTGTGATGTCTTTTGACATTTTCTCTATATTTCTTCAGGATTCTCTACTTCCTCTTCTGTTCCTTATTTTTCTTTGCCCTTGCTGTGTCAAGGTTGGATTAGAGCTACACATGGTGGATAAACACGTGGCTTTTAGTCACCTGGCTGATATCTGAATAAAAACTTGACTATATTTGTTTTTCCCCCTCTGACTCTCAGTAGATCACAAGTAGAATCCTGCTGAGACTTTCAGCCCTAGGTCAGGTTTGACTGAAATTGGCTAATATGTTCAAAAGCTATTGGAAGAGAACAGATGATCACATAAGATGAGACAGAAAATTGTGCTATTCCTCTCTCCACCCTAAACTTCCAGCATGAATATCTTAACCGCAAAAACACATCGCTGTGTTTGCTCCCAGTAACTCAGGTCAGTGAAATGAATGCTGTGTTAGCCAAAGAGGTTACAAAGGTGTTGCAGAGCTAATGCCCTTCAACAGGGCGATATTTTGACTGACACATACGATAGTTGAATACATGTTTCTGTGACTCCAAAATTAACCTGAATAAATTGGTCTTGTACTGGAAGAGGGGGAGTGTTTTTCCTTGGAACTAAACTGTGACAGAGAATGGTGTGAGGGTATTACAGTGCACAGGTGCTGCTAGCAGTGCTGTCTAATACTACAGTTAGGATCCAAGCACCTGAGTGGAGGCTGATCCCCCTCATATGAGGTTTTCCCTGCAGTATGGCCATTAATTTCTGTGTTTCACTGAGAATGTAGTGGTATGAAGAAGTGCTAAGAATTGCCAGTTTCTTCCTACTTTATTTAGTAAAAGAAATACTAAATGTGTCCATCTCTGTTTTGTCCACAGTGTGTTTGTGGTGGGGTGGAACATCAGACACTGCTTGTAAGCTTCATTTTTCTTGCAGCATAGATCAAACAGTATCTATGCAGTGAAGTGTTATCTAGCTTCTTCAAAGATGATGAAAAAGGGATAACTTAGTTTCCTTTTGGTATACTTTCACATGTTTTGGCAATCCTCCTTCCTTAAAAGGCTAACCTTGGAATTTAGAGCAGCAATCAAGATGACCTTTCACTAAGCAAAGTGAAAAAGCATTCACATCTGATCTTCAGTCACATAAATTAATTGCTTTTCATTTTTCAAGCTTATCTATGAATCTCCCTGGATAGAAAGGTAAAAAAAAAAAACCTTTCATAACTATCTCAGATCATTTTCAGTCAAAACTAAAATGCTTTAGTTTCAGTCAAGCATCAGGTGATGTATAATAATTTGGACTTACAGTGTATGAAGCGTCAGTTTTGAGACATTTAGAGGATGCGGATGGAGAGGAACATCTCATAAAGACCCTAAATAATTGTTAATCATATTTTGCTTGCATGCCTTTTTTTTTAGGATTATCCATTCATGTTATTATGAGGTGAAGTTATAAAATTTTAAACTAAAATAGCCGTCCGCTGATGATTTAATTTTCATAATGGTAATAGGTTTGTAAGAGTAATTGTGTGCAAGATATTTGATATTTAAAAGGGTGAATATGCACAATTCAGCTCCCTACACTGCACAAGAGGCATTCTGCTTCAAGTGAATCATGAAAATAAGCTTTGTTATACAGTGCTTTGTACTGAAAAACATTGAATCATGGTTTTTAAAGCAATGTTGGACGTGTACTCTACTGTGTGTGCCCAAGGGACAGAGCTCTTCAAATTCATTCATCAGACTCCTATGCAGAATGGTAGTTCTTAAGAAATTCTAAGAAAAGTTGCGTAGGTCGTGACTTTCAGTTACTCTTCAAAAAATAATACTTTATTTTGTAGAGGGTAATAAATACCATCTTAACCAAAAACAGAGCATTTCTTCACTGCTTCATAGCAAGTGTGGGTGTAGCATAAAACATAGGAGATCATGTGAATCCTGTTAGACAACTGATAAAAACCTCCCAGTTCTCTGACTGCCAGACAACGATTCAGAAATGTAGTGGAGAAATTCAGTCAACTGTGCAATCTTGTCTGCTGAAGTTGGAATCATATTCCAGCTGAATACAGATGAGTGCAAAGTCATATTTTAAGTCCCAAAAGAAAGAAATTCAAGGTACTTCCTTGGGTTCCCTTTAAGATTTGCTATTGGCATAGCTTTCTGACAGTCTTGTATATCTCATTCTTACTTGGTCTATGCATTATATATATAAGAAGAATTGATGTTTACTGGGAGAGGCAGTGGGTGCCTGAGTGTGGGATGAGTGATTCAGGAAACGTAATATTTCAATGATTCAGACTCTGCCAAACTTCAGTTCTATCAAGACAGGAATTGGTAGTTCCCATTTCTACAATGCTACATGAAAGTTACACGAAAGTGAAGCGATGCTCCAAACAAATCAGCCCAAAAATACTGCATAAATTATTTCAACGTTATCAGCAGCTGCAAAAAAAGATTGCTGGAGCTTTTTTTTAAAAAAGAAATCCTCGTAGTTTTTGACTTAGTTTTGATTTTTGGAATAGGTTGACATTTTCTTACGTAGTGTTCAACTATGTAGAAAATACATTATGCTTTTCGTTAACTTGAATCAATGAAATATGTTTTGGGCAACAGCTCACAGTAGATGGGAGGTGGGGTCATTTGTTTGGAAGGTGGCCAATCTTTACAAAAGCAAAGCTTTATCTTCCCACATTTTAGCTGATGAAGCGTTTTGGCCATGTGAACAGCTCTCCTTATTACTTTTCCTCTTGGTTCTCGGAAACGTCTAATATGAGGTCAGCCTCATAATTACAACTGCAATCCCCCTTCTCTGAATGTTTTAGACCATAATCCACAAAGCCAAAAGTATCTCCAACAGTAGATAAAAACGCCGCGCATGGTATTAACCAATGGTATTAACCAAAAGCACTCGGTAACTATCAAATAACAGAGTCTTTGAAGTAAAAGAGCTCAGTTCTGGCTAAGAGTAATAAAATTGTAGAAGAACACAACCTCATGATTAGATACCACTAATTTCCATGCGTTTTATGCTTGAGTTTTGATCTTAAGATTTGGGTCTCAAAGCATGCTACTGCAGAATAATCAGTTAGGAAGGGTATATCATGAGGTATTGTAGGAGTAAAAGAAAAATTGAAGCAGTATACAAGAATGAATTCCTCTCAAGTTAGATATGTGATCTGAGCAGCTTTTTCTGGTGGAATGTTACCAAAAATGCAACAAATATTTGATACTGCTAGCTGGAAAAAAATTCATATAATTTACCATATGAAACATTTTTTCATATAGAATGAAGTACTAGTTTTTATTTTTTACTCAAGTACTATGAATTCTTAACCTAAATATTTAAATGAATTTAAATTTAATGAATTCTTAGCCTTAATATTTAATATTAAAAAAATATTATTACTATGTGTTAATACTGTGATAAACGTACAGCAAAAAAAAAACACTACATCTGCCCTAGAGCCCTGACAACAGAAATGTGAATAGACATAAGTGATAAGGAGGAGTTTACTACAGAACAATCAGTTTTTGTGTTTAGTAAATATTTATAACATTGTATATTTGATACTTACATTAGATACAAGAAAATGTGCCCGTTGTGTAGTGAGCTTAATATAAAAGTCCTTAACTCAGGACAGGTTGTCTGTATGTTGCTTCAGGCAGTTTATGACCTCTGTTCTTGGCTGATCAACTCTAAAGGGAATCACTTAGAGCTGAATGGATGATTTATTTTTATTTACATTCTAGCACAAACCTGCCAGGCAAGTCCTGATGAAAATTTCTAGTCTTCTCTTCTAGAGAATACTCCTAGCACTTCTCTTAAAGTGAACACTGCTAAATGATAAATCTAATGGATTAGGACCGTGCTTCTATATAGCATGTAAAGAAGTTACTAACAACTCACAGAAAAGTAAAAATTATACTTTTAGTAGAAGTTCTAAATCAACAGAAGTAATGCAGGCTAACTTCATGTGAGATGACTGTACCTATCAGTAACATTTTGTATCAGACAAACTCGTTCATCCAATTCCTTCCTCAGGTCAGAGACGGTAGCAATAGACTTGAGAGCTAAATGTATGTCAGTGATTTGCAGACTTAGTAGGTACATATTGGTCAGCTCACCTCTGGGAGAACCCCAAGGGCAGTGAGTTCAGGTGGAGGGGAATTAAATTGTGTGAGTGGATGAAAGACAATGAACGTGCGCTTACATACTTAAGGGAACGGCGGAAGATGGTAGTCCAGAGTTTGGCAAAGTACCACCAGCACATTGGTGTGCTTCAGATGGCCAATTCTCGTATGTGTTGGATGTCAGCATAAAATCTAAACCTTCTCTAGTTTCAAATCTTCTCTTGTGTATGGATTTATACCATTTCCAGTAAAAGATTGCTAGGTTAATCCGTTACAATTTCTGTAAGAATATATGATAGAATGTTTAGACACAGAGATATCAAATGTGTTTAGTACAGGCAGTGTAATAAATCTTTAAAAACGTCCTGCAGCCATTTACATTAATTATCCAGTATTTTGGAATAACTTGTGTATCACAGGATTAAAAGAGGAAGGAGATAGTAGAAATAGTATACAACATATAATGGCTTAATTTTGTTATTCTTTGAAGGTAATGACAAAGCTTCTAGTTCACGTGCAGGATTTGGTTTTAGGAAAACATTGGTAAGAGAGCAAAGATGTTTTCTCTAAACATTCAGCTCTCATAAGGTAAACACATAACTGCCAAGACGTAATTTTGCCATTTTAAAGGAATCTTGCATTCCTATTTAAGAAATATCACTGTAAGACTGTCTTTTTCTTTTTAGACACTGTAGATGCTATAGAAGTCTACCTAAAAAAGTCTTTCAATTATGGTCTCAGCTACTTCAGGTCAGTCACATCACTTATTATGATGCTTCTTTCTCACATGACTCAATTTGTTTGCATATTTAAGGGAACATATTGTGCTTTGAATTTCCAAATCCTCTAATACGTGCAGAAATTATAGACAGGGAAGACTTTCATGTTTTAATTCAATTTTAGCAGCGTTCTGTTGAAAAGCAGACTTCAGGGACTGATAGGAAGCTCCAAACTCTTTAATGAAACATGATCATATTGGATTTATGTTTTCTTTCCGTGCATGTAGATTGATATGAGTAATATTACCACCACTAAAGAGATCAATTGGTGTATAAACTTTTTATTCCTAACAGGAAAATATTGATGTGATAAATGACTTACAAGGTTGATTTCCCAAAGAAGACAAGTTAAGTTATGATTTGGGATTTGTGTTGATGTTAAATTCTGGGAGTGTATTGCATAAACATATATTGATGAAAAAAAAAGTTCTAAATGTAAATAATTAGCCTAGATGAAATTAGGTGAAAAGCTACCCATTTATGAAACCCAAACTTAAACTTTCTAAAGAGGAATTCATACATTATTTGAATGGGGAAAATCATTAATATGTCACATTTCCTATGACTAGCAGGACTGTAAAATGGCTCTCCTTCATGGCTTGTGGACTTGTTTTGCACTTAGAGATAAACTTTTTCCTTTACTGGTCACAGCTGTGCAGGCTGAGCCTATCCACCCAGCAATGAATACCCCAGAGGAACTCAGTCTGAAAGACTCTCCAGGAGAAAGAAGACCAAAACGGCATGACTGTACCTGGATCTGAAAGGCAGTCTTCCTGTGCCTACAAGCAAGGTATGTCACGGAACAAATCTACATCCTCTTGACTGACGTGATATCGGTGACTAAAGCTGAAAGAGCCTGTGAGTTTCCCCCTACACAATATAGTAGAATTGAAGAGTACTCAGGCTGAGAGAAGCCAGGCAAAGAGAGATGAGTACAATGCAGCACCAGTGATGTGTTCTCCTGGGAAGAGTGGATGACCGAGTAAATTCTGTGGGCATGGTTGCTATTGGAAATACTCTGCTTTCCTGTGAGAACACTGCATGTCTACCAGCTGCATAGGCAGAAAATGAGGAAACTTAGCCAAAGGGAACATTTGGGCTCTCTGGAATGCGCAGATAAATATCACATGTGCCATACTGGGAGTACCACACCTTGTGAGGAACTACCTGTGGATGAGAGATCACAAGAAAGAATGGTGGAATAGGCGGAACAGTGTAGCAGAGGCATGCCAGGCTCTGCTGATGGGCCAAAAACTCAAACAGCTAGAGCAATGCTTCTTCCCGGTGACCGAAGTGTTTTTTTTTCTTTTTTTTTTTTTTCCTGTAAGAGACAAGATAAATATAGAATTGACAAAAAATTGGTGGGAAGTCTTGATGCAGCACTTCTCATGTGCAAAAGAGGGTGGCAAAGAACAGAACAGACATTTTTAAGATGATTGTGGAACAGAGGCATTCATACAGTGGTGTACTGAACAAATTATTACTTTTGTCTAATGATCGCCTTAAAAAAAAAAAAACACTGAATCATAGAATCATAGACTGGTTCAGGTTGGAAGGGACCTTAGAGATCATCTTGTTCCAACCCCCCTGCCATGGGCAAGGACACCTCCCACCAGACCAGGTTGCCCAAAGCCCCCTCCAGCCTGGCTTTGAATACTTCCAGGGAGGGGCATCCACGGCTTCTCTGGGCAACCTGTTCCAGTGTCTCACCACCCTCACAGGGAAGAATTTCCTCCTTATAAGTTTAAAACTTTCTCCTGAAGTTTACCTGTGCATTCATACTTGCTCACATAAGTGATTTTTGGATTAATTTCTCATCTATAATAAGCTAAAATAAATGTGTTAATGTAAACAGTAAATATCTTTGGGATTTACCTGAGAAAAATAAATTTAGCTGTTATGATAAATTGTTGCTTTCATGGTAGAGAAAGAAAAAAAAAATGAGAAATTTATTTAACTATTCTTTGTTACTGTCCCACCACATCTACCCTGTAAGAATGCTTCCAGATGTAATATGCTCAGCAATGTTTGAACTGTTTCTTTCTGCTTCCGTTTCCTTGGCTAATACTACTAGATGAGGCATTTCATATTCTTTCACTTCTTCATTGCTATGCAAAAAGGCTTTCCCTTAGGAAAAGTCTTCCGAAAATGCAGAACTTGAGAAGCATATTTTAAAAATGCTTGCTGTTGTGAAAGTTTTAAATTTCACATTGCTTTTGAAAACAAAGCCCTGTTCTTGACAATCAACTAAATTTGCTTGACTATATTATCTCTTTATTATTGACCTGAGGAGGTATATGACTGAAACAGGAGTTAATGTCATAAAGTAGCTTCAGCTGCAATATTTTTTTTCTTAAGCCAATAGTTTTCATAAATGGTTCTCCAGTCTCTAGGGATAAATCAGTGCAGACATGTATATACTATACATTACAGATGAATAAAAGGTATATAATAAACCCAAGGACTTGATGACTGTTAAAATTTTACCCTTCAGATTACAGGCATGAATTTGACAGAAGTTCACCACAATAAACAAGTAATTTGCATTGTTAGTGGTTTGCAAAGAGCATTATGCTTCCCTGTTTCTAGAGAACAGATGTGCGCAGATAGCATTAAGCAGTCATATTTGACAACATTGAAAGTTAAAGGAGTAAATTTGTTTGAAAAATTAACCACCTTTCCCCAACTCTTCTCGGTTAGATGCAGCTCTTGTAGTTCAGAGATCAGATGCACAGTGGGAGATGTGAAAGGTGATGCCTGCCATATGGCTACTGGCAGAGCTGGACTTGGCAGAGAGCTCTGAATCTCTGCACCTGTTAGCTCTCTTTCTCAAAGATTAATTTTCTCTGCAAATACAAATTTTTGATGAGCAGAGTGGAGCCCAGGAAAGCAAGGAGATCAAAAAAAGAGGCTGGAATTCTTTGCTGTATATACTCTGCACAGTTCAGTCCTTTGACAGAAGACTCTTGAGAACTGTGTAGGTGCACATGCATTCAATAAGCATGAAGCATGTGGTGCATGACTTGGGATGTGGTGGAAAGGTGATCTGCCAACAGTATCCAAAAGACTGCACTTAATCTTTAATCGGCCTCTGAGCTGCAGTGAAGACACTGTGTGGCAAGGTGATAAGGCTGATAAAGGCCTGCTTTCTTAGCTGGACTGAAGAGCAGGTGCTGAGATGGGAGCTCTCCTCTCATTTAGCTTGAACACAGGAAAAAATCCATACAAAACATATCCCCAAAAAAGCACAGCTGGTAGCATATGAAAAACAATTTTAAATGCACAGCGGGGACAAGCATACACCAACAGTTTACTATGTTGTTCACCAGCACCCGGAGAGGTTTCAGCTATTGCCACCTTTCCTTTCCTAAAGGAGACTCCTTTCCTGAAATAGAGGTGTTCCTTACAGTTGTAGATGCCTCAGATTGGCTGTGTTACGTGTGCTTTGGTGTTGTGAACCCTGCAGAAAACCATGTAGGAAAACACTTATTTTTTCAGGTGTTTTTCAAGTGCCAGCTGAATGCAAATCAAGCTATACTCCTCCAACTAGTTGGAGGACATTTTTTATTTATTATCTTATGTATGTTTGAAAACTATCTAGATTGCTAAATACTAATAATTAATGAAGAAAAAAATAACAGAAATCAAGCAAATTAGAATTGCAATCTTTCAATGTCCTTGTATTAAGGAAGTGGAACATAATCGGCACATACTAAATCAGCAATGGTGGAAACCCAAAGACACTATGGTTCTGAATTGACTTTGGACTGTTATTTAAAATAATAATAATAATGATGAAAAGAACTCTTGGAAAAATAAGGAGGCAGCAGATAGATAGAAGTCTTTAAAAGTTCGGTGATTGTCTGCCAATTTTACTCAAACTTGCGCTGATGTCTCATAAGTTTCACAAAACTTTTGGGCTATATAATATCTGATGAAATATAAGAGCTTCTTGCTTTATTGAAAATAACTAGTCAGGTTATCTTTAGGACAGTCTATCTAAGACATACTGTCTAAATTGAATCCTTATCCAAGTGGAAGTTCAGTGTAACATCCTTTGTTTGATTCCAACCAAACGTTTGGAGGCAAAGTTGGATTTGAGTGGACAGATTTACTTGCTTACTTTAGGAAGAAGATTGTGTTTAGATTAGGTTTGACTAGCAATCCCTCACTCTATTTGAGAAAAATCTTTAAAGGAGTAGTTAGAATTCTTTATAGATGCAGGGCCCGCACATTGTTTTCTTTACAGTCCTAAGGAAGTCCACAAGATTCTTACTAGCTTTAGTAGAATTATTTCACATTTGCATCTGCTTCAGCAGATGCTTGTTTTCAACGTATAACAAATACAGCAGATGATCTAAGGTATTTGAAACTAGTAGGAATGCTTACGTAGAACTTCTATTATAGCAGATGTAGGGAATGCATGCTTGCTGGTCCCAATGCACTGGGTACGTCTTAATGACCACAACGATTCCCTCAGACCTAGCCACAGATTTCTTCATGTGAAATGTTCTCCTTGCATTCACTGATGCATTTAAACCATGTAGAGCAAAGGTGTCTTTTCTAGTGCTGGTTGAATTCTTTCCATTAAACAATTTTACTAACTTAGTTCTGTTTTCTGTTCATAGATGGTTTTGAAACAATTTATCAGTGTACATAAATAACTTGAAATTATTCAAACAATGGTTTATAAAAATGTTTTGTGCTACAACTCTGCCATTTCACTTTACTGTCTGTTATTTGGCACAGAACATGCACAATTTATTATACAAGTGGTTTGGTTTCTGTGGTATGCTGATTGCAGGTCTATAAGAGCTTTAAAGCCAAGCAGGCAATTTTTTGGCTTAGACTCTATTCCTCAGTTTCTGCAACAAATACTTTTCAAAGTTTTGTGTAAGCATTTGGTGGAAAAACGCTTTTTTTATTTTTTTATTTCTTTTTATTTTTACACTATAGCAATACGATTGCCTTTTCTGTGACATCTGTATGTTTCTCTTTAGGATTTATTTATCTTTGTACTTCTCTTGTGCCTATTGTCCTCTCTGCCTGCAGCACGTTTCTTAGGACTGCATGGTTTGTGCTCAGATGATGGTTTGATGAATGTCTGAGATGATTTACAGTGAATTACATGACAGTTGTTTTTAGGCTTTTTTGAAAAAAAAAAAAAGAAAAAAATGAAAGATTAAAAAGGAAGAACTCAGAACAAATCCGGAAAAAGAGGTATTTACTCTGGGGGTACAAGATTCCTTGATGTATTTTTTACCAGATTCTATTATCCTCCTTTGTAGAGATTATTTTAAATTAATTTCTGCTACTAGAAAATAAATTGCAGTGCTGAAAAAAAAGGCCATGCACATTTTAATTAAAACATTGGACATGGCTGAATAACTTGTAAGAGGTTTTGGGACAAACTTAACTCTCTCTCTTTCTCATATATTTGTAGAAGTAAAGAGATAATGAGAAAAATCCAAGAATGAATTAATTCACATGAGAAAGCCCAAGTGCCTACTTAAATTCTGAACAGTAACAAATAGACATACATAATACCTACACATTTCCCAAGTACTGAGTCCCATTTTTTATCTCATTTTTAATACCCTTTACTTTTTTCTAAGTGCTCTAGATAATCTGACATAATAAACAACCTATTCTTTGAAAACAAGGTGACCCTTCAGCTGCTTCATCACTACCGTATGCTTTCAATTTTCTACAGCAAATCCAAGAAAAATATTTTCCAGTAAAACATCATTGGTGTTTCTACCTGCTTTGTGAGAAGCAAACACACTCTGCGTTAATCAGACTACATGACTTGTCTCCAGTGTAAGTCCTGGGAGATGCAGAAAGCCAGGGCTGTCCTTGCAGAAGACCTCCTTTGTCTTGAAGCTGTCTTGAAACAGCATCAAACTCTGTAGCTCTGCTGGCCCTTCCCGTGAAAGTCATTTAGTAATACTCATTCTGCTACTTAGAAGAAAGAGCATCATCATCATGAGGGTTCAGAATAGCCAGAGTTGCTCAAAGAAATCCACTAAACAAGAGTTTAATTGCCTGAAAAGTAAATATCTAGCAGAGAGTTTGAAAAGTGTTTGAAGGACTTTTTACAAGGATGAGTAGTGATAGGACAAGGGTTAATGGCTACAAACTGAAAGAGGGCAGATTTAGACTAGATATAAGGAAGAAATTCTTCACTTTGAGGGTGGTGAGACACTGGAACAGGTTGCCCAGAGAAGCCGTGGATGCCCCTTCCCTGGAAGTGTTCAAGGCCAGGCTGGATGGGGCTTTGGGCAACCTGGTCTGGTGGGAGGTGTCCTTGCCCATGGCAGGGGGGTTGGAACAAGATGATCTCTAAGGTCCCTTCCAACCTGAACCATTCTATGACTCTATTAAAAAAAAAAAAAAATTCTTTCTTGTTTTTACTCAAATGTTTCATCCAGCTTTAATGATTAGAGAGGTACCATGCCAACAGAAATTGTTTTCACCTATTGCATTATGTTGAACCACAGGGGACTTGGTTGATTATTCACAGGGCTACCTAAGGTGACTCAGTACACAGCTTCTAGTGAAAAATATATTGTAGAATTTGTTGTTTTAAGGCTAAGTGACTGGAGTAATAAAAGATATATAAAATATGACTCCACTCATGGTTATAGGAAATAAAACTTATTGATTTCAGTTTTAATCACCCATGCTTCAAAGAATAAATCTTGGTCCAACTTCCTCTGAAATTAATAAGTCTGATAGAAACTTTAACAGTCATTGAGTTGTATTTACTCAGTTTTAGAAAGTAGTTTCCTTCCTAAAACAACTGAATTTGATTCCCCTTTGCATCCTGTAGTGGATGAATGACTTCAGTATTTTTCTATGAAAAAATTGCAGATCTCTCAAGGAGATACAATTCCATATAACTTAAACAATTTAATACTCGAGTCCAGTTTCATTAAAACTGACTTTTGCCTCTAGCTTAAATGCACGCTTGAAGAAAAACTGAAAATGTCTCTCTGCATGTGCTTGTTTGCTTTCAACTCTTATTGTAATAAATTAAAAATAATTCATTATTTCATATTATAGGAAAAAAGAATCCTAGAAGCTAGTTTAAGAGGCTGATTTCCATTTTCCAAACAAAGGATTTATGCATTTTGTTCAGCATGTTGGTTTTATAACCAGTTTCAGCACAGTGATGTTATTCATTTGTCCCGTTAATCTGTCAAGAGACAAGTAAAGGCACATCGTGTCCCCTTGTAATTGGAAGCTCAAGTCAACAGGCTTGTGGGCAGGGCAGAACTCGTCCTCTGTCCGTGGATCTAGGATAGACAACTGTTATGGCCATGTTCTTTTCCACGTCTGCTATTAACAATTCAGCCCGTAGCTGTCCTCAAATATACCTGTATTGATCCTTTTGATAAAAATGATTTAGTCATTTATTTCAATGAATCATGATTCAAAATAAGCTACGCTTGCTTGGAGATGCTGATCTCCATTATCTATAATCACTAGACACCTGTGGCTTCAAGTCATTTCCAAATTTAAGTTCCTTATTAGATTTTTAAATAGCCATAATGATGCCTTTCTCTCTCTTTTGTTTTAACCAATGAGCCTCATGTGTTCTCAAGTGTTTTTACATTATATTTGGCTGATGCGAAAGTGTAATATGGTTCCTCTGGAGTAATCAATGACAGCAAGTTGAGCATATGGTTACCAGGGAAATGAAGCATTCTCTATTCAGTTGCTTGGGTGGCCTGTATAATAGATATCTCATATCTGTATCTGTATAATAAATAGCTCATCTGATTTCTACCTGTACAAATTACTGGTGAGTATTATAGTATTATTCAGAAGTCCACGCTTACTCGGTTCATTAAAAATCCTACATCATGTTTGTCAGTATTTTCAATACTGTTTAAAGGATTCATTTGTGTGAGCTTCAGACTTAGCAGATCTTGATAAGAGATTTGAAATCAATGACTGCTTTAAGTTCTATCTCTGTATATAAGAGAAA
The DNA here is from genome assembly GCA_013396635.1 of Penelope pileata. Lineage (NCBI taxonomy): Eukaryota > Metazoa > Chordata > Aves > Galliformes > Cracidae > Penelope > Penelope pileata. Next base: position 868,493 of record WBMW01003428.1, on the reverse strand, counting down.
TAATTTTAAGCATTCTAGGGATTAAAACACAAATAATAGCCTCTTTCAAATATAATTATTCACAGGCTTTTTGTGTTGAAAGTGTTCAGATATACCACAGACCTAAAAAATATACAGCAGAGCACAATAGCTTTTGTTAGCTTTATTTTACATGATAGCTTTTTTTGTCCTTGTAAAAGTCACCTTGCAAAAAGCTGTAATTAGCAGAAATTGTGATTAGTTTATATATGTATATCTTGCCATTAGTAGATCTTTCCACTCATTCTTAAGGATTTCAGATTTTTGCCAAGCTATGTACCTCCAACATTTTTTCATGGTGACAATTATTATGTTCTTGTATGTCTATGTCTGTGTGCCACCTATTTGCAGACGATTTATAGCACTATTGTCACATGCCTCTTGATCTGAAAGAAGAAAAGATGGCTTATGCACAATGCAGACTATTCACAGGGAAAAGAAAAGGCAAGTTCTTATTCTTTTACAGAAAGTGCCCTGGGAGCTTTACTGTCCAGGCAGGTCCACATCCCTGGAATGCTAAGCTGCCAGAAAGCTATTAGAGTATATGATCTGCTGTTCAATTTTAAATTCTGCTGCTGTGCCACCTCTGTATTTTGGGAGCAGAAAGTGTTGTGGTTTGACCCAGCAGATAGCTAAGTCCCACACAGGCTCAACCCCTCCTCCCTGCCAAGTGGGACGGGGGAGAGAATTGGGAGAAAATACAGTAGAACTCATGGGTTGGGATAAAAGCTATTTATTAAGACAGTAAAGGAAGTAAAAGAAATAACAGTAATTTTATGTATATATATAAATAAATGATCCACAAAGCAAGGGCTCACCACCCACCAACTGATGCCCAGCTAGTCCCCGAGCAGTGGCCCTCCCTGGCTAACTTCCCTTCCTTGTATTCCATGCTGACGTATGGTATGGAATATCTTTTCGGTCAGTTTGGGTCAGCTGCCCTGGTCCTGGCCCCTCCCAGCTCCCTGTGCCCCCAATCCCTTTGCTGGCAGAGCGATGCAAGAAGCTGAGAGACTGAAATGTTCTTGGCTCTGTTCAACGCTGCCAGGCAACACGGATAAACAACTGGTGTGTTATCAGCTTGTTTGTTTTCTAGAACCAAAACATACGAGACGCTATGAGAAAGGCTACTTCTGTCTCAGCTAGAAACTAAGACAGAAAGTAAGGCTTTCAAAAACATTTGGTCAATGTGCAAATGTATTGGCAAATAACTCTCTGAAGAGACTTTTAAAACACTGACTGGAAGCTTCCTGTTAAACACACAAGCAGATGTGCAAGATAACCTGTAGTCTGACTTGACTTTTTACCAGTACGGCAAAGAATCTATTCGCAGCTCTCTGTTCAGTCTATCCTCCTGTGTAAACTCTGAAAATTAGGCTTGTGCCAGCTGTGTGTTACATTCTGCCTTCTTTTTAAATGTCCTTACGTCAGGCTTTACTATTTAAAAGCTGTTGGGACCCCCTGTTGTCACAGTGTTGATACAGCACAACTGTGGTTGGGACCAATCAGAAAACTCCATCCCCTCCTGCCAACGCATCCCTGTAAGACAGAAAACTCTGCTTATTATTACATCACTGCATCAATGAGAAATCCTTCACTGTCTAAAAACGTTGTGGTCCACTTTCATACTTAAAATCACATTGATGTCACAAACAGAAAATTAAATTGATATTTAAGTAAATTGGTATTTTCCTTCATAAAGAGAACTTTAAAAAACTTCCACTGCAGTTGTAGATGTCAGGGCTGAATCAGTAGATAAAATGTGTAACTGAAATATATTAAAAGAAGAGCTTCTAAACCCCTTTATTTCCTGCTAAAGGAAGGTGTGAAAATGCCACAGGCTAATCAATTCTCTATGGTCTCTAAACAGCAGTGAACAAAAATACATTTTTAAATGTCTATCTTTTTTTCACAAGTAATCTTTAATCTTACCTCATAAAAATGATAGTATTTAATGGCTAAAGTAATTGAGGAGGTCATGCATTACCAGGAACCTGTTAAGATATCTTAGCTGCTATATAGACCTCTCCATCAAGTTCAGTGTTTGTAAAGCAGCGTTCCAAGTTAAAATAAAAATTGCCATAAACAATTTATATCAATATGTCAAGTTTCCTGCTAAAGGTTTCATTTAAATATAGATTGAACTAAGAATTGAAGCACAGCATACTCATGCAGGAAAACTGTGTACTGAGTAGTTATGCAAAACAAATGAATACCAATTTCCTCTATAATGTTTTGTTACCTATAGTTCCAGCAATCAAAGAAAGCCTGGTGAGCAATAAAGGACACGGTATTATATAGCTGGATAACATCGTCAATCTTGAAAATCTTGAAAAAAGATGACGAACTTAATTAACCATATATTTTTATATATGACTTCAGCTCCAATATATAATAATTCACTGGCAGGAGGTTAGAAACTGAGATGGCAGCAGATACACACCATAACAGCAGATCGATAACCATGAGCCTCCAGTCTTTTTCCACAGCAAAATTCTCAATATCAAACTGCACTGAGGACAATTTTGTTTCCAATCTCATTATACCCTAGAAAGATTTTTTAATTCTTCATTAGATCTGAGGAGGGGATGGGTTGCACTTGCTGAACAAACGCCATATTGAATGGTTGACTTGACAGCAAAAAGAGGAAGGAACAAGATCCTTGATATTAGGCCAGGAAGCATTTTACAGTCATTCCCTTATCTCAGCTGCCAGCTCCAACAGTGACTGTGTCCCTGAAGCCGCTGGTAGTCCTGTGAGTGGGTTCATATGATGGATATGAACATTTGCCAACTTCTCCATCCGCAGTCCTGATTTTCTTTTTTATAACCTTCATCTAGGGAAGGCTAAATTATATGCCAGGGAGCAATGTTTCTAAGACAGTGGAGCTTTCTTTGCTTGATGCCTTAAAGGTGTACCTCCTTATACAACTCAGTTCAGATCATCATCATTATCTCCACAATGACCACCACGAAGTGGACACATTTTTCACTACCAAATGAGTATAACCAAGTAGAAAGGAGCCTTTCCTTTACTATTAGTGATGAATGCTCTTTTCTTATAATGTTACCAATTATCAGCACGCTATCAGAAGTTTGACAGATAAGCGCCTTTATCATTAATTTCTTAGACATGGGTTGAAAAGTCAGGAATTCTGAGTCCTGTGTGGATTCTGAGCACTTTCCCAGAAAGTTTTACCATTTTGGGATTCAGCCTAGAGGCAGCATCCTGTGGATGGAGGTTATCTTTTCTTTTTGCTGAGGGGTTTGAGTTCTTCTTAGACGATTATAGTAGTCAAGCCAATTGTTAGCTCACTCGATTGAGTGCCCTCTACTGAAGCTGCAAATAGTGCAGAGTCAACAGTGGTGCAGCAAGACGTTGGTCAGCTACGCTTATCTCAAATGGGCAAAACTGGAAGGTTTCAAAGATTTTCTCCACTGATCAGTCATGGACCATTAAAAGGAAATTTGATTCAACCTGTTCAGGGATAGCAAATCATCCTTCAAAGGACAGGTTATTCTAGTTTGTACATTGTCCCAACAGCATAATTTTGCTATATAAGACTGATTTCTCTTTACACTGCATTTTGAGTGTTGCCCTCAGCAGAATAGGTCTACTTTTTGTACACAAAAACTGAATATTCTCAAGCTATAACCTCAATCTTCAAAAATGTTACGAGAAAACAGTTCGCAAAGGAGTAAAGAATACTTGGCAACGCCGACCTAAGTTATCACTAGGGGCTAAAACTGTTTTCCCAAGCTAAAACCTGTGCCAGGTTTAAATTCCCAGAAGTAAAAAAGTGCTGGTGATGAAGATATTGGGAGAATGGGCTTTTTCTTTGAGATGTTGTGGACCATAGCCTGTAGTGTATTAATTAGTTTGGAGCTGCTATTTGGCAGAAAAGCTCCTGGAAGCTGTTGAAAAAGCAAAAAGAGGCGAAGGAGGATAACTTCTGGTCAGTAATTCCCTATTAACAATCACACTTTTCAAAGTATCAGGGTAGATGCTGCCAGAATCTCTTTCAATTTCTTCACTTTGATATCTTTAGAAAGTGAAGTATAGATGTTAATCTCAAACGATCTGTGATACATGATAGGTCATACATATCAGGTAACATTTACTGGTAATTCTTCTGTCAGTGCCATTTTTCATAATTGCCAACTGTCTGCTTGACATTGACTTTTAATACACTGCCTAAAAATTTCAAGTATGTTTTTTCACTTAGTCCTCCTGCACCATGCACCTTGTATTTTTTTTCAAAGGCAAATTATTTTGCAAAGATGTATTATTTTAATGGGAAAGATTTTCAAATGCAGGGTGGCCAGCTGTTAAAATACCTACAGAGAGCGTAGAACACCACTGTGTGGGGTCTGGCACAGGTCCCTTGCAGCCTGGCATGTGTTCCTATGGATAAGCAAACAGGAAGAACGGGTGTTAAATGGCAACATCACTTTTTTCACGCATGCAAAATGAAAATATTTCATTTTTGTTCAGTAATAAATTAAAAAAAAAAATTAAAACCTCAATTTTTTAAACTAATTATGACTTTTTTACCAGCCAGCACCGAACAAAATCCATTGGTTTGTCTCTACACTGGTGTTTCTCTCTTTTATCATTATCATAGCCAAATACCTCCCTCCTATCCCATTATTCATTATTTCTGTGATTAGTCAATGACATGCTGGGGAGCTACACCACGAGCAAGAGGAAAGATGCTAGTGAGACTGTATTCCTTTCCCTTCCACATGCACATCTGCATGTATAGATATGCTATTCATTGCCAAAATGCTCTTTGCTTAATTTTTGTTTTTAGGTAATTAGTTATTCATTAATTTTTTCAGCTGTGGTAAGAGTGAATTCAGCCTTGTTCATGCAGAAACAAGGTTGTCAAAACACTCAAAAGGATGCAGATAGAGGTATGAGAAGACGAGCAGGAGAATCACTTGAACAGACATGCACATTGGTTACCCTGGTGACAACAGTTAGGACTGGAAGATGACACATTTGTCCCATGACCCCGAATCTACAAACATACTCATGTCTCACGCAATACAAACAAAAGTGCAATAGGAAAACACATACATACAGTTTTTTTCTTAGCTAGCTTGTGTTTTCCTGCAAGTACTGTAGATTGGTATAAGAAATGGAAAAAATATAGGATTTCCATTTGCACATTTGTTTCTGCTATTTGTATGCTAGAATACATCAATATACTCATGTTACTGGGCAAAGTGAAAAGACTTTTCAACTGTGAGATTCTCTCACAAAAATGTTATGGAACTACCTTTAAGTAGAGGTAATTTTTGGCAGGAATATTGAGATTAAAGAGATAACCTAAAGTCCTCAATCCATATAAAGTTTCTCAGCAGACAAATAGAATGAAAATGTATGTGGCACTCAAAGCAAAACACTGAAAACATTAATTTTCTAATTTGTTCTTTAAACGATACATTTTCTGATGCAAGAACAGATAGAATGTTATGTGAATAACTGCGGATAGTGGTGTCTCTAATGTCTATCAGCATGTATACAATGAAGGTTTAAGGGAAAAAATATTTTACAAAACAAAACCAGTTTATTTTATTCACTGTTAATGTAACTCTTAAACAAGTAACATTTAGTTGTGATAGGATGGGAAATGGGGAAAAAAAGGAAAAATGCCTATAACCTGTAAAAGACCTTATACTTATTTTCTTGGTTAAATTCTTTTCATGCATATCCTGATTTGCCATGTGCCAGTCTTTATGGGCATCTTCCAGTCAGTGAAATCCCCAAAGAAGGTACATGGTGACTGCCGAGTTTTAGCAGTAGGGAGATGAGAGGAAGGTGAGTTGTTTTTTTTGGCTGTCATCGTGTTGCTGTAATACATTTGTTTGTCATAACTTTTGTTGTGTTACACCACCAATGAAGGTCAGGGCAGGGCAGACAGACAAAGCCTTTAGTGATGTTTAATGGAGGGGATGGATCTCACTGTTCGTGGTGTAGGAACTGCTTTTGACTTCAGGAATCCACCTGTTCATTTCAATATCAATATACATCTATCACCTCTGAGAAATTCAAGAGCATTTTCCTGTTTCTCCATCTCTTCCTAGAGTTTAAGCAGCATTGATGTCAAAGGCTAGCCAGGGAACAGAAGCTTCTGTGAGTTTCTTGCACCGTTACGAAGTGAAAAAAAATGGCTATTTGATAACAATTGAATCTTTGCTATCTTGATTCATTCCTAGTTCCAGGATAGCATGTCTGACCAAGCTTTTAAAGACAGTGAGACTGAACCCATTCTTATCGTTATTTGGATATATATACCCCACTTTTTCTCACTTTCAGGAGTCATGCAGGATTTAAAAGGGTTAAAACCTAACAGTGTTCCCTCCAGGCAATAATGAAACCATTTAGCCACAGAAAATTACAACTAATAATGCTTTGAGTTCTCTAAATTGCCTGAAAATGCATTTTGCCGCAGAGCCTGTCAAAGTCTTACGAATTTCAACATCTGAAATCTAGGCAGGCAAGAGGAGGGTGGTCTGGTAGGATGAGGCTTGCCCAGGTAGCCCAGAACATGACATATTATACCCTGCTCTGCTGATCCTATTACTGGAGCAGGGTTGAGTATTACTCACTGTAGGTCTCAGACTAGTGGAGGCAATAATTTTGAAAGGGCAGATTAATAATCAGAGGACATCTGGGGGTCTGTCAGCTCGATGTGAAATTTTTTTGTTTATTGCGTATGTTTGAAGCTCCTCTGTCAGGCATTTTGAATGCTAAAATAAACTGTGAGGAGGCGGGTTAGCAGTGAAAGAACAAATAGTAAGGCTACGTGCACAAGAAAGGCAATTGGAGATCTCTGTCACTTATCGCAAAAAGCACAGGATAATGCGGTACAAAAATGGCTTTGAAAAGCCTGTTATTTTGAAATATCCTCCTACTTGTGGTAGATTTTTCCAAGAGCAAGAATTTTGTTTGAAAAATGAATTCTTACTGAACTACATATTTTCATTGGCTCCACTATAAGTGTATTTTACCAAGCTTTCCCTTAAACATGTTTATTCACGTATAATTAATGTCAGAACTTCTTAGAGAGTGAATATGAACTGAGAGATCTTTTAACAATACTCTTCTATTTTCCAGAAATTACAAGTATGCACTCAGAAGTCAAAAAGGATTATGATGTTCTCTATGACCTGCTAACATAAAATGGATGTTGGGTAGTATTATTTGTCATCTCTGCCTCAGTTTAGTCCTTCTCAACATTAGAAAACAATTTAATTTTACTGGCTCATTCAAGAATTCAGGTTGCTCTTCTCAGTTGTTACTGAATACAATTAAATTAAATATACAGTGAGTCAATGAAACACCTTCATATTTTTTTGAACTCAGAAAATAAACTACTAGCAATAGTCTATGCTATTGCATCTGCAGCACAGATCTAGTCTTTATCATTGGCATAAACATTTGTATCTTAAGTGTCCAAAAGTTAATGTTGAAAAAGCTTGCAAAAAAGTATGCTTCTGTAGGAGGGTGAAGTGCCATGAGCGTGCCTCTTGTCTGTTAGTACTGCAATGCCTGAGGCGAGTGGTTAGACTGCTACACTTTATACTTAACATATATTTAGCCTAATTAGTAAATGAGGTCAGCAATTAGGAAGCTAAAGGGGATCAGTGCATGAGCATAGCTATGTCTTAAAAGTTATAAGGAAAGAACCAAAAGGCAGAATATTAACATTGGCCTTAGCCTGCAGTGATGCAGTGCCAGCGAGAAAAGATTGCCACAAAACTTGATCACAGAGGACAGAAAAGCCATCCGATAAATGCAGTGGTTGATCCGTAGGGTAATGATTTGGGAAATTACATACTCAGTGCCCATATCCCACACATCGTCTGCTAATAAACCTCTCTGGCAGGTGGGGTAGGCAGGGGGGAGGAGATGCTCTGCTCTCTCTTGAACTTGAAGGGGTCACCACAGGAAGCCTGCTCAGCAGCAGCAGAACAGTAGGTGCTCTAACAAACAGCACAGATTTGATCACCATGCCTGTTTGGATTTCTTTAATCCTTACTTTGCAAGACAGGGTGCAGTTTCTGTGAGTCCCCCATCACCTGCCTGCTAAGCAGGACAGATGCTCTAAAACTCCACCTGCACTTGAGAGTACCTGGAGCTGCCACCCATGAGCCCTTGCCTTCAAGTAGTCCTGGAAATACTTCACAGCGTTGTATAATCCAGTTCTTTGATGTGAATCACAAAGGGAGGCACATAATAGAAAGGGATAAAAAAGAAGCTGTCTTTAATGAGCACACATGGCTCTCTGTCATAACAAATTACCCTGTGATGTTCATGATTAATTGTGCTGCCACTTGTTGTATGGGAGCACAGTGATGCAAGCCAAATAAGCACAATGCAAGACTGTCTGAAAAATTAGTAAGCTTTTTACATTTCATATTTATCACTGTCTGCCAGCTGTGACAATCCTTCAACATATATGTGATCTTGCCTGTGGTGTTCTGAATTAAAATGGATCATATAGAGCCCTGGTTCAGTGCTGGGCCAATGAGCCTATGCAAGCTGACAAGCCAGAAGGTACTACAAATTAAAATGAATTTGTGCCAATCTCTCTTGAGCTAGTTGTGATATTATTATGTCCTACTCTGCCTCTTTTTTAGATATTCTGTCACCAGGCTTTTCTAAGTATGCAGTCATTTTTTAATCCTTTGCAGGCATTTTAGAATAAAATAGAATAGTTGGGTTGGAAGGGACCTTCAAAGATCACCAAGCCCCACTGCTTGAGCACTTCAGAGCTACCCAGAAGCTAAAGCATGCGATTGAGGGTATTGTCTAAATGCTTCTGGTGGGCATGGTGGGCACCAAACACCTCTCAAGGAAGCCTGTTCCTGTGCCTGAACCACCCTCACCGTACACAAATGTTTCCCAATGTCTGGTCTGACCCTCCCTTCATGTTCAGTTTTGTTTTTGCCCTGCCACCGGTTCCCAGGAGCAGAGGCCGGCACCTCCCTCTACTTCCACTCCTCAGGGAGCTGCAGAGAGCAGCGAGGTCACCTCTCAGCCTCCTGTTCTCCAGACTGACATCCCGGTGTCCTCAGCCTCTCCTCACAGGGCAGGCCTTCCGGCCCTGTCGCCTCATCTGAATGCTTTCAAGGACCTTAACAACCTTTTTATGTTTTGGAGCCCAGAACTGCACACAGTGCTCAAGGTGAGGTTGCAGCAATGCTAAACACAGTGGAAGAACCACCTCTTTTGGCAGGCTGGCTGTGCTGTGCCTAATGCACCCAAAATGCAGTTTGCCCTCTTGGCTGCCAGGGCACATGGCTGGCTCAGGTGGAGCCTGCTGTTGGTGAGCACCTCCATTTTCTTGTAATGGACATATTCTCTTCTTTCTTGTTCTTGGTACTTAAATTATGCATGGTTTTCTACATTACTGATGTGCAATTAAAATCAAGTTAAAACACCACAGCAGAAATCCCAGTCCAAGCAGGATACAAATTCTTTGTTTAAGTCAAAATATCAGTTGTGGGTTAAGGCCCCAGATTAGCCACAGGCTTTCTGTTTCCAGAGTTTGTGGAGTAATCATTCTGCCTCAGACAAAAAGCTGTTTAGATATATACCAAGGAAAGCACATAATCTGGACAAAGATGTTCCTAAAATACCACACTGTGACACTTATTACTAGGCCATCTTCTGGTGCTTTGGATTACGTCGCTTTTCATTATTTTTCAAGGCAAGAGGAAATCTGTCAACCTTTTCAGAGAAAATTTGGAGGCAAACTTAGAAATTACATCCCTCATGGCAGATTATGTTTCTGGAGTGTTATTAGGAATTTAGATAGCCTTTGAAGATTTAGGCTTTGATATTTACTGAGCTTTGCTCTCCCTGGGGGGCTGCAATCAGAAGGACAGTTCAGCCAAACTGAGTGCTTTTGAGAAATCCTCTTTCTAACTTTAAGGGAAGCTATAACCCTGGCTTCTGTAGCAGGTGCAAGTATTTTTGATCTTCAACCCCAGACTAAATGCATAATCAATAGAAACCAGAATCACTACTTGTTTTTTTTTCCCGCTTTCTGGAAGAGTAGGTCAGTTACAGAGTGATGTGAACATCTGTCAGCACTGCATGCACTGCACAGCTACACCGCTGGCCACTCCACTTGCTTTCGCACAGTTGTGTACAGACCTGGATTGTCCCAAGGAATCCCATGTATTTTCATTTGACAAAGTGCTGGCTCCAGGACCTTTTGCTGGGGTCCTTACTATCACCTTCAGTGCAAGGCTTCCGTTTCCCATGGCTTACCCTTACCTCCCAGTGGAGGTAAGAGTTTTGATTTGCTGCTCAGCAGGGGACTGTGGTGATTCTCTTGAAACAATCACACATCAAGCTACAAACATCAGGACAAAATGATCTACAGCTATATGACACATCTAACTAGGAGTATGTTACGTGAGCCAGAGGCTACCTAAAAGAGATACGACATATAATTCATCTCTCAGTCATAATTATTTAAGTGAATGTATTTTTATGCTCAAGTTAGTTATCCAAAAATATAGACAGAGTGCTTTAGAAGAATTATTACAGCTTAGAAGTTCCCCTGAGAGAAAAAGAGATGGGTTTTCAGAAGAAAAGCAGAAGCATGGAGCTCTGCTTCTGAAAAGAAATGCATTATTTAGCTTATTAGTGGAGGGCATAAAAGCACCAGCTGAAACTAGTGAAGAGAAAATTCAAGATAAATAGCTGTGTAAGTAGTGACTTGAGTCCTTTTCTGTCAAGTTTTTCAATTAACTTGAGAAATCACAAGTAAAGGTACAGTAGCAAAATGTTCAGCACTGACAGATGGAGACATGAAAGGATTCGTCAGAGTTTTCTGAGACATCATTTGGCTTCTTTAATACCTGAAGCAGAAAATTCTTGCTTTCTGGAAACTTTAATTTTACCTCATTTGATGAGATATATATATATATATTTTGTCTCTGTAACGAATCTCTGCATTATTTGGTGAGTAGATGTCCAGTTTACACATAGTTTGTGATAGATATTGGATGTAGAAATACACCAAGATTAACTCCAGTCCATATTATTTTTTCTGTAGCTCTGGTCTGTCAGGAAAAAAAAATGAATTCTGGATGCATGACAAATTGGGTGAGTTAGAAAAGAATTCTCTGATGCTGGTGCTCCATTAACAAGGAAAGCAATGAGATGTGTTTAATAAATCCCAGCTCTTTCATGGGATCAAACACTTTGCTGGGTGTAGCCCTCTGTGTTTACTCCCCCAGGACATGAAAGCTGCAGCTCCATGTTCATAATAAAGCAGACCACCTTTTATTTAATAAAAAAATAAAAAATAATAAAAAAGATGGAGAAAGAGATAATTCTGTCCTTTTAATACAAAATGGTGAAGCAAACAACATTTTGTAAAACAGATCTCCTGAGCTGCCAGAGCACAGCCTTAAATGCAGAATGAGGACATCCAGACTCACTAGGAAGGGTCTAAATCCACATCTGTGTTTTTGGAAAGTGCTGTTACCCCTTGACCAAAGGCTGCTCTGAGGTTTGAGAGGCATTGCTTTCCTCATCTGTTGAGACTCTAACTTTCAAAAACATCAGGTTGCTTTGGGCGGGAGCCATGCTGCTGGCAGGGTATTCATTTGAGAGGAGAGGAGAGATGGGCTTTGGGAACTGTGCTTGACGGTTCATCTCACCCAGTCACTGTTCGTTCTTAAATACTAAAATTGCTTTGCAGAGTGAAGTTTGTATGAGGGAGCCAGAAGAAACCTGCAGCCTGCCAGGCTGCTCAGCCCATGGATCCCAGCTCCCTCCCTGTGCGAGGGGTATGGCAAGGGGAAGGCTCACAACCACATCAAAACTGGGATGCTTCTGGATGTCCAGGGAAGCTGCCTTTACGAACACATCAGAAGCAGAGGTATTTACCATGGGTTGCAGGGGTAGTTGGTATCTGACTGAGAGAATTTTGTGAACAATTAATATATGTGTCTGTATGATTTTCCTATGACTTAATTGCAATCTGGTTGTGCCTTTTGTAGAATTTGAGAGAAAGTGCAAGTAGACGACATAACTTGAAAGGCATTTTCAGTAAAATTAAATTAGCTTTTAAAAACATCTGTAGAGCAACATCTTACCTTGGGCTCGCTACAGTAGTATCCAATTACCAAAATTATCAGAGTCCATTTACCTTTAAATATCCTTTTTCCAAGGTAACTAGATCCCAAGCTACAAGCGAACGCAATTCACCAAAATATTACATGTTCTCTTGGACAATCTTAGGCACAATTTCCTGAAATTGGTTTGAATTACTCTTGGGCTATCTTCAAGGAACAAATCTTGTCACTCTTGCTCAGATTTGTGACAACCCGCTGCAACCAGCCGCAATAATTTCTGAGCACTTCCTCTTCTCAGGCCTCTCCCGAGTTACAAAATCAGTCTCTCGGCAACATCCTTGACACTGACAGCAATTAAGTCTGAGAAGTTCTGTCCATAACCTTTCACTCCAGAAAGGGTAGTGACCCTGCTGAAAGGCGGGAGGTACTGTCAGGCTGCGCACAGCCCAGAGTAGGAGACATCCCTTCTGGTCACTCCTCTGCCGTGGTCCTTCTGTCAGTCCTTCAGTGACTCAGTTCCCTAGTTTGAGTTATTAATTTCTTGCCTTGCCTGTGAAAGCTAATTGCTCCATGTGACATACTGTGTTCAGCTACTGCAGCGATGAACACCAAGGAAACACAGGATGCAGAAAAAAATGTGAATCTGTAGCTGCATAGCATAGCAGCTGTTGCCAGGCCATGTATCTACATCTAGTTTTTGCTGCTACTTTGGGGAGCACTGCAGAAGGTCCTGTTATGCAATTCAGAGCCTTAGGATATGCAAAGCAGATGCAGTAAAACCTGGCACCAAGCAAAGCTCAAATTTGATCCTGTCCCAAATTGATTATTAAACATCACAGTAATTTTCCATATAGCTCTGAAGTCTGAATCAATCCTAACCCTGACCTCACTTAACCTAGCGTGACTCTATTGATTTAGCACAGTTTTACATCAGTGGGGGCAGAAAAAGGTCATAAAATTAGCCCTAGGTGACTTGGTGCAGCACGATCCATGCTTAAACACTAAATGTAAATGACTAATTTCATATTTGTTAGGCAGTCCTTCCTCCTTTTTAAAAGAAACGGAACTGACAGTATTTAGAACATCTCAAAAGCAGGTTATTCTTTACTCTGATGACCAGCCATGGCTTTAGTTTGCAGTGATTATGACTAATGCATCTAAATCCTGTTAGCGAAAGAGAGGGTTCTTTGGAGCTCATAAGCATGAGGAACTAAATGATATCTAATGCTACAATATAAACACACTGTGTTTGGAACAACCCCTAAGATATGGTTTCATTTTATTGTGCAGTCTTCTGCTTCATACCTAATCTGAAGCAAAAAAAAAATGTAAGGATGAGCTCTGACATCTTTCTACTTCTTTATAATTATCATTTGTCAAATTCCTTGTGATTATGTTGATTAAAGTTTTCTTTCAGTTTTGCCTGTAGCTGAAACACATTTCTCATTTATAGAGTTTGACTTTATTCTGTCATTTCATTGTATCATAAGCGTATATTTAATGTTTCTTTATAGGGATGAAAGTGAATTCTATTACAATGCAGTCATGCACAGAGCTATTAAAAACTGCATTCTCTCAGCAGCTCCTGACATTGCTGAATTCTGGTTCTCTGAACACAAGAGATAGAGCTTGATTTGTAATTTTTTCCTATTTTTTTCCATGAACAGGAATGCATTGGCACATCTATAAAGAGTGGCGAGGATTTTAAAATGTCATGCTCAAGAACTGAAAATAATTTTTGATGGACAACAGACATAAAAGCTATAGGCACTCATCAGCTTCCTTCTGGTGAGAATTAGGTTAAAAATCATATCCTTATTTAGAGAGTTGGCATTTTGAAGAGATGGAGAGGGAGGAGGAAAGATGGAAAGCTCCTTCTCCAGGTGAAAAGCAGCAACGCTTTGGCAGCCTCCACTATGGAAGCACACCATGACAGACTGCTCGCAGCCCTGTTCTCCAGAGGTCCTGCAGGGGCAAATCCCACTGTGACTGTAACACTACCAGATCCTTGGTATGGACTGAGGAGGGGGACAGCAAACCAATGTTGCAGACTAGGGAGAAAACACCCCCTATTTCAGGCTGGCAGACTCCTGTACACAACTAAACATGAAGCCTCAGTATGCCAGCCTCAGCACGTTATCTGGTGGTGACAGGATTTTCTGGCAAAGTTTTCCCTGGCAGATCAGCTGCAAGCCCTACACCCACTCTTGGCATCAGGAGAAGCTGTTCTTCCAGAGCCCAGCAAAGCCCTGCTGCAATCTTCTATTTCACTGAGTAGTCCTGAGTCTCTCAGCTTTACCTGTCAGAATTTTTGGCTTGAAATATTATAGAGTTGTGTTAGTAAACATTGGTGAAATAGGAAAATCCATGAAACTGAAGGGTTTTTGCTTCCATCTGACTAAAGAACATGCTGCTGTCTGTTCCTTCTGGCTGTGGACCAAGACACCGTAGCTCACAGGCTGTCCCCTCCAAGATGCATTGCTGCAGACTCCCCCTCCCACTGGTGCGGGGAACAGAACACGTCGCATCGATTCTGCACGCACACCCTGATGACCCATCAGCTGCCAGATCTTTTTTGAGGTCTCCTTACTCAATCCATCAATTCTTTAAGAGGCTATACCTAAAACACCCCCACTTGCTTTTCCAGCATTTTTCTGCTATCAGTCAATATAGCCATTCGGAAAGGTTAAAAATTATCTTTTTTTTTTAAAAGATTTTTTGCTTCAATTCATATGTAGGCTTCAAAATGAAAAAAAATGAGCATATTAATAATAGCATCATTGCTGCTATTTAGTCCTTCAACATCTTTTCTGTAAGTAACGAGGACAAGAAATAGAATTGCTTCATTTCATAAACTTACACTTGTAGCAAGTTACAGTCCCTACATTCATTTCACCAGCTCTCCAGTTCGTTATGCCAACACGTATCTCGTTCATTCTCCAGCTTACTAACATTTTAAATTCTGAACATGAATTGTTGGCTGCCTATTTACATCTTAATTCTGAGACATATGAGAAAGAACCCATTTATTTACAACTCAACAATTCTGGCATTACATTTCCAACCATCTCATTTTCTCTTTAAGTTAGAGAAATGCCATCCGTTAATACATATTCATACATTTTTCATATGCAGAATATCCGCATCTCTAAAAGCAACAAGATTTGTCGTTACTGAAAAGCAAAGGATCTGTGCTTATTTCATAAATACAAGTAAACCCTTTCTGTGCTATACCCAACACTGTCTAATTATATATGAAGCAGAACTGTATACGCCTCGAACATTTTTCTAACTCATGATGTAATTATGTTTACTTTTAACAAATAAATCCATTCCCACCGTTATTTTATTTTCGCAGCAGATTTCTGCTTTTTCTAGGAAAGCAAGGGGGAGGAGAGTGCTTTTTCTACACTTCATAATTTCAAGATATTTTGTCATTGAGAAAACTTTGATGGAACAGCTACAAGAAAAGGAATGCCTCATAAGGAAGGCAACAGAGCAAAGGGGAAAAAAAAGCTACAGACTTTCTGCAAACAGCTGAGCTTTCCTCCTGACAAATCAGGGCACCAGTTTCTAGAAAGATGCCAGTGTCCCCACCCTAAGGATGTCACAGTTGCTAGCAATAAGTGATCAGGAAACTAGTTATAGGTACTTCCTCGAGTGATTCTTTCACATCAGCTTCCTTGAAAGAGACTGTGTAGTTCCCTGAATGCTGAATTCAGCATTGAAGTCCTCTAGTACTCAGCTCTATGCTTCTTTCCTCATTGTGGCAGAAGATAAATGAAAGGGAACAAGCTGAAATAATCAAGTGGAAAGGGAAAGGCAACAGGTAAGTTTTAGACTGAAAAAATAATGCTAAATGCTGAAAACAGATGATCCTTAACAATATGTCAAGAAATTTGATCATGAACTCAGCTGCCAAAATGTCATTGCCACTTAATGCCTTTGCTGTTTCAGGATACTTTGCCAGTTAAGTTACTGTTCTTGCCTCCCTAGTCCTTCATGTACCTAGGCCACTGATGCATGTTGCACCACGTATTTTAACTTACCTAATCAAAATAAGTTCACAACTCTCCATATCCTCCTACACTACAGTGCCCATTTCCATCCTGTTTTTTCCTTCTCCCCTGCTTTCCTGATGGAAGATGTATAAATTGGTTATTAACCTTTAAAGAGACAGATTTCTGATGGGTGGATTTTTAGAGGGATTAAATATAGTTTTCATTTTCCAAGACTGCCTTCTCTGGTGTTCTTACAAGGTACTGTCTTGAAAACAAGACAGGGAATGGGAGCTCTGTACACAATTGTGCTTTTTCTTCACTTTTCAAGATAGTGCTTAAAGAGTGGTTTAAAAAAAAAGAAAAGAACAAGTCAAATCTTGTAGTCACAAGTGTTGGCGCTGGTGCCTCCAGCCAAAGAAAGGAAGGATCTTCATATTCAAAGGCTAAATGCTGAAGATTACTGCTCTCAGGAAGAAAATCATTGCCTCAAATGTGGCTTGATGAGAAAGGAAAAAAGATTCAGAGGTGCTGCTATACTTCAGTTGAACAACTTACACAAATAGACATATTCCAAGAGTTCCCATACCACTGACACAATTTTAGCAGTACTTATGCCTATGCTTAATGCCATACAGGAAGGGAAATAAGCCACACTAGCACCTAGTGCAGTTTCTAGTTGGAACTAGTAGTCGTTCATAATCATTTTTAAATATCACTAAAACTCACACAATCTAATCATATCAGTATGTAAATCAACCTGTAAGAATTGCACAGGCAAGTACTAACATCAAGTAGAAAAGGTAAAAATATCTTTAATAGGGTGGTTTGGGTTTGTTTTCTCCTGCTAGGTTGGTTTTGTTTACTATTGTTACTGTCGTTGGTAGCTTTTCTTTTTCTTACGGTTTGTTTGTTTGTTTAAAGTTTACGTTAACTCCACTAGTGCTTAATGTAAAAAGATGTAAAACATGGGATTCCGTTTTGAGCTAATGTATTATCTTGCCTTTAAGAGAGTCAATGAGACTTTGTTTGTCTGCTGTTATCTTAGGCAGATATTGTACAGTATTTTTTTTTTTTTTAAGCTATTAGTGCTCTGCAGAAGTTCATGCCCGAAGGGTGTTCTCTGTTTTAATAACGTTAAATTACATTTAGAAGATAACACAAGTATTGATCTTAATGAGAAGGCAACATTCTGCATTGGTCAGGTCAGCTGTGATAGATATTACATTTTTGGCAAGGCTTGGTAATTTTTATGTTTTTTATTGATCTTCCCTCTGGTCTAAGTTGCTGTTCAATAGCTGAATTACCAACCTAGTTATTTCGTTATAACAAGTGACAAATAACACCGCTTTTAGACCTACAGTGCCCTGTTTCAGATTCTGGGATCCTCACACAGGTTCTGTCAATACCTGTTCAAGCTAAATGCTTTTCCTTCCTCATGAGGAAGGTATCAGTTTCTTCAGATACAGAGTTACAGGTTGGGCATGCTCACAGCTTATGTTTGCCCACAAAGGTCAAAATGCAAGTATTAGCATTCAAGAACATTACAGCACTTTGGATATTGCCTGAGGGATGTGTCTAGCAGCTTGAGACTGACACTCTTCCTTCCATCTGTCTCCTGCCAGAGAACAGTAAAATATGCCCACGCTCCTTACAGTGTCACCCAGGAATGTCAAGAGAGTCACCTCTCAGCACGAATCAGGAAGAGTCACAGCTGAAAATAAGCAGAGTGACCTTCTCCTGGGAATAAAGGTCTTCACCATAAGAATAATGTGCAAATTGCATGAATCCAGTCACCCAACAGAACAGCTAGAAACTGATTAAATGTCAGGTGGAGATGACTTACTATGTCCATCTCAGCCAAGATCCAGATATGCCACTGTTTGAAAGCAGGCTCTAGTACTAATTACTCTTAGAGCATCTTCAATGTACTTAATTCTTCTGATTCAGTGCAGTTTCCTCAGCAAGTGTATACAGAGCTAGATGTGGTTTTGTGCACTGAAAAGGGTTGGGTTCCTCTAAGTGTTGCAACAACTTGTGTCGTTTCCCTCATTGCTTCCTGGCTAACACAAAGTAAGGAAAGAAAGGAGCCGAGTGATAAAAGTGCTTATAAAGCAATAAAAATAATGAAATAATTTGAGTTCAAAAGTGATAAAAGGGCACTTGAGCACACCCGCTTATTTTTAGTGTAAGGCAGTGAAATAGCAATGCTGTCTCTGCTGCCTCTGCTGATGTTCTGATGTTACCAGCTTGGAATTACATGCACTGAAGACAATCCCTGCCATTCAAAGTCTTCTCAGCTCTGTCAGGTAAGCAAGAACAAACAGTGAAGAGCAGTCCTTTATCACTGTTTTAGGCAGTCACAAAAACTTCTGTAGCTACTGGGACACAGATACTTACAGAAGTATTTATTTTTCCCTTTCAAATGCTGAAGAAGTGGAGCTCAGAACTGGTGAGCTCTTCTGTAATATCTGTGCTCAGCAAAATTGTTTCTTAAGCAGTTAAGTAGACTTGCAGGTGAAAGGTATCCTAGTTTTCTGACCAAGTCCACTCATGGTTCCTCTCTCCAGCTCTTATCTTTCCATCACCTCTAGTGCCCTAAACCATGCACAGTATTTATTTATTTTTAACACAGTTACATGCAGTATATCTATTTTTCAAACACCTGACAGGAACAGAACAATTTTTTTTCTGACCTACAGAGATCACAGGAGACAAACATTCTGTCCGTGGATGCAACCTTTTCAACAGCCGAATTTACCACTTGCATCGCTTAAAAGGTAAATATAGTTTCCGCATACCCACATAGGAAAATCTGAGTGGAATACCCAGATGGAACCACATATGCTGGCATTTTCCCGTGTCGTCATCCAATCAATCTTAGTTAAGCACACAAAATGAAGAATCTCATTCTTAAGAAGGATTATGTTGTATTAAGTAGCTACACACATGAAACAAAATGATTGATTACCTGTCAAGAATAGGAGCTTCTGTGACCCTTTTTTTTAAAAAAGTAAAATCGGTGCAAATGACACTAAATATCTCAGGCAGAATACATGGGCATTATTTTGCAATGTTTTCTTTGGCTGCATACTCTTTCATGAGATGTTCAGATAATCTGCTGTAGGTCCCATCTCCTCAGTGCATACCCAACAGAATTAGTCAACACTTTTGACATCCTAATGATCTGAAGCTGGTTTTGTGGAACAGAAGTTTTCTCTCTGCTGCAGACCATACACAAACAATTTTTCTTAGCTTTCCTTTAGGGGAGGTTCACAGCATAATTTCCAGCATAGTGCAGAGTTATCCAAGTAAAAAACTGAACTTCCAAGAAACAACGTGATCTTGAGCTGCTGTTTGTTCATCTGTGTTTTGTCTGCTGTCTGGACCAAAGTTGGCAAGAATCTGTCAACTCCATGCTGTAGTCTGCCATACAGAAATGCTTTCAGGGAGAGCCAATACAATAAGCAAATTCAGTTACTTTAGGATTCGACAAAGTGGTTAAACCTCAGGTGCCATTATTAGCATTGTACTGCACCGGAACAGCAGTTCTGTAATTGGCCGTCCCATAGTCAGCTAGGTTCATTGCAAGGTTCAGAATCAATTACAGTAACAGAATTGAAAGTCTGTATGTTGATGACATTAAATTAATTAAAGGGAAAGGTACCTGAACCTACTAGAGATAACACAAAATAAGATAAAGACTTAATAGTAGAAATTTACTATCTTAGTATGGATTGTAGAAAACAATTTGGCTCCAGGGAACTTTTGTCTTGATTCTTTCTCTGACAAAATTTATGGGTAATCGTGCGGTTTCACTGAAAGAAAATTATCTTTGCAGGATTTAGAGACAGGGAAAGGAATTATTCTTTCCCCTTGCATTAATCCAGCTCTGGCTGATGTTCAGAGATCGGTGTTTAATTTGGGGTAAAATAGTTCACAGCACAATGATTCCTCTACATTTGCATTTTGTATTTCAATGTTTCACTAAAATAAAAATTACTTTGTTCCAGAGATGCTCTTATTTACCATATAACCAAACCAGCATTACTACCCAACTGACTGAGTTATCAATGATCTCTGACCATATTGCTAACGCTTGCAGCTGTTCATGATGACAAATTATTTAATCTACTTATCTGTCATTAATAATTTTTGAATGGTAAATATATATCAACACGAACTCTGCACCAGTGCTCTTTCCAGCTGTATGATTACAGCCTAATTGTTACTTAGTGAAGCTTTTAATATTTTATTCCCTGAAATGTGTTTATGGTTATTCTCCTGTAACTTTCAAGATATTTATTTAAAGCTATCCAGGGGAGAAAATGACCCTTCTAATTTCATGGGGGAAAAAAAAGAGGTGTATATCACTTTTCCAAACACACATTATTTTTAAATGAAACTAATATACTAAAACTGATTTAGGAAATAGCTCTATTTGACAGAGAGTTCAATATACCTAAAATAGTTCAGGAGCAGTGGCTTTCTGGAAGGGCTTCCAGGCAGATGGAGTTATTGTGAGTTGTTACCATCCTTGCACTAGTTCTGAATGGACTGAGAGGTCAGAAAACTGTAATAAGATATGGCAATCAAAATTATTTGTGTTTTATGAGTTCCCAATCAATATAATGTGATGTGATGGTAGGGGTTTTAGGTGAATAAATACAGCTCTACTTTCATGGTGTTTTTGTTTTCTCCTGCTAATTAGCCTGTTTTGTCTGTAGCTTAGGTCATTCATAAAAGAATATGTTTAAAAAGTCACTTACCATCTCTAAGCGAAAATGTGTTCAAATTAATGGTAGAAATGTACTCCTAAAATACATACATGGCAGTATCTTAATTGCTTGTTAGGCTTATTACTTAAGAGTTAATAAAAGCTAAGTAGTAGATACTTTTGTAGTGCTGAATAAAAAATGGCATAACCTGGTTAATGGTTCGTACGAGTTAACAGGAGAAAACAGTGAATCTTTAACAGGGCGGTTGAAGTTGGAAGGGTTTGAAGGAGATGTGATTATGAGACCAAGGGAAAACAGAATTGGATGTTTCACTGAATTAATTTTGGGAAGCTGCTCCATTCTGTATGAGTTGAAACATTTCTCTGCTACTCTTGCTATATGGCAGTGTGGCTGAAATACAATTCTAAGCACCCAAACCTTTCAAAAATGAACGGTAGCCAATTCTCTGTAGCTTATCAAATGTTACTGATTATTTACTCTAATGTGCAAATACTACATTTGTGATCATTGACTGGCTGAATACAAAATTAGCATGACATTGCAATTAGCAATTTAGCCTCCTAATTCACATTCAGATGCTGAAAGTTAGGTATAATATTCTGACTGCTTCTCACTTGAAAAGATGAGATGGAAGAACATCCATGGCCAGTGACTAATGTCAGCTGCATTCTTTGGGAATAGGAGGTTGTTAGAGGAAAAGACATAAAAGGAAGGAAGGGAAGAAGTGGAATAAAGGGACTGAATAGGAGCAGACATTTAAAGAGAAGTTGAAGTCGACAGAAATTTAACTGAATTAAGTTGATCCAAAAAACACATCACCACAGGGCAAGAGCAATACATTCAAAAGGGAATTTCCCATGTGATAGTCTAGATGAATAGTTTACCTGTTTTTTTTTCTGACTGGCTCCATATTGCAGTCTTCCAGTGCAGGAGAGATGGATGGATACGCTAACTGGATCCTCTTGTCCTACTACCACAGGGTCTGAGTTTTAAATTCATACATCAAATTGGCACGTTATGAGGAAATGAAAGTGTCTGCTCTCAGCTCTTTGTTCATTCATGCTCAGTTGTGTGGCACAAAAGCGGGATTGAGGGTACACCATTAAGCATTAGTGTGTTTCCTGTGTTTATGTCCATATTTGAGTGCTTGTTTTTACTTCACTTGACAGTGAAAGCACTGTATTATAAGGAGGCAGATACCTCCTCACCATCCAGAATCTGAGGAAAGAGTAGAAAGGATTAATGAAAACAACATATAATAACACAGCAGACACCTGCCAAAGCAACCATTTGAGAATGGAGAAAGAGATGTTGAAAGCTGTACCCTCAGGTTCACATTCTTTATAATGCAGACGTTCTAGTGCATTCTGGGCATATTGCTGCAAAGTTGCTACTGAGGCATAATGAGACCAGAGTTGTTCAACAAGAAAGCATCAACAATATGGAAACCCAGTTGTCCAAGAAGTCTGAACTTCAGGGCCATTTGTCAGACTGCAGAGCTTCCCAGAATTAATTGCACCATGTTCCTTCTTCCCTCCAAAATCACTGTTTAAGAGTTTGGCAAATAAATTCATATAAGGGGAATATACATTATTGGGAAGTGGCCTGGGATTTAGAAATGCCTGTGGATTATTTTTTTTTTTCCCAACTTTGACTATTAATTTCTTGTATAAACGTATCACCTCCCTATGTATCCGATACCTTAACTTATAAGGTCGTTAATCCTATTCACTTGTCAACATATGAGGCTTTCTAAGTGGTTTGGTAGTGCTATAGTCACCACCCAAGTTGTGTAATGATATCTAAGTTAAGTAATAGTAATAATCAATACAAGTCAAAGGAGATCTTGGGATCTCTTATTTTTCAGCCACAGGCACATTCCTGAGCCAAAAAGCTGTTGGTAGACACTCAGAAGAAATTGATGATCTTTTTATAGCTCTCCTCTAATGATGTCCTTTTAAACAAAACTGCGTTCCTAAATCAACCATAAAGTCACTGTACTTGACTGGAAGACGTTCAGAGCGCTTAACAACTCTACATTAAGTGCAGTACACAGCCAGCACATGCGTGCATAGAGAGCACAGTTCATAAGCAAAACAGTTAAGTACCTGAGAAATTTGCTGTGCATGCAGGTGATTCAAGGCCCGTTAACAGCAAAATGAATTCAAGCTCTTGGTCAGATCAGAAGTCATTTCTATCAGAATATACTTTAAATTATTTCTCACCAAAGATCTTACTCATGACAAAATGAGCATTCCTAAACCACCCTGAACATAAAAGTTTTCTTTTTCAGTAGAAAACAGTGTTTTCCCTTCTCTTTATATTACAGTGCCTTGAGCAGGACTGTTATTGTGTGCCAGACAGTACGTGTAGTCTCATACATAACTGAAAAAGAAGGCCAATATGTACTTAAATTTATGTTTTAAAAGGAAACATTTTCAAAGATATACTTCTCTGCAACAAAATAAACTCCCTGAATGTTACAAAATAAGTATAAGACAGCCACATAAAACTAAAATGTTCAAAATATAAAAAGAAATGGTCACATACAACAGAATTGCTTAGCAGTCTTCTCCAATGATCCAAGTAACGAACAGGGAGAGGAGCACATCTGTTACTGCCTCTTTGAAAATGTCATTTTATATTGGTCTTGTTATTAACCTTCTTGAATTCTCCTGGGACTAAAGCTGAAAATTCATCTCAAAGAATTCCACACAAATTTATCAGTGTTTAAAAATGAGACTGTATCATGGAAAATCCTCTTCGAGCTTGTAGAATTTCACACTAGAGGCTTACCATCCCAAATAGATAGAAATTAAAGGTGAACACAGCTAGAAACATATGTCGTTGCAAATAAAATAGGTGACAAGGTTTTCTTGCGTTCTTAGAAGTAGTATTGATCTCAGAGTAACATACATGCACAAAGAGGATCCAGACCTATTTTTCTCAGCTTTAACTAACTGTTAGAAGTCTCTTTCACTATCTGATTTAGGAAAAAAAAAAAAGTCTTGATTGATAATTGTTGAAAGTATAGTTCTATTCTCGATTATAAAACTACCAGCTATAGAGAACACACATCAATGCTTACTTGGAGTTAATTGCGCATAGTGCTAAAAGGAGTTAGCAATCTCAAAACACACTGGTCATATGTTCTTAATTTCAAGGCTGAAATAACCACGTTTCAGTATTTACATCTGTCTCTTTCCATGATCTGTCAGGAAGATCTGATTACTTGCTTTGCTGGATACCTTGCTCAAGAAACTCTACGGAAGATACACCACAGTTTCAGGAATAACATCAAATTGTCAGGTACCAGTAGTAAGATACCTTTCCTCTCCAATTTATTTAGTCTCTCTTCTTTTTCCAGCATAAGATTGATGATGATCTAGGGCAGATGTACTGCAACATGAACCTTGCAAAAAAAAGGTCCCTGACTGTGTAGTTGGGAAAAATATTTTGTTTTCAAAAGTAGTTTAGGACATGGAAAATAGCTACATAGCAATTATGCACCAAATGTGGCAGTCATATATCCTTCATCTTGTTATCTCCCACCCACTTCTTATTTCATCCTCTATCCAATTCACTGATGGATAGAGACCCGTAAAGAACATTTTGTGTCTAGACCACTGCTGAAAGATTTTTGTCACCTGTGCAAAACAGATTCTGTGACAGTCTATCATGTTGACAGCTGAATATATATATAAATGCTTTAAAGAATGTAAAACTTTAATTTTGTTGAAGTATTAGTCATTCAACTTAGTGTTTTCAAGGTTAAGCTTGTGTTTTTAAGTCCCTTCACAGAACCCTTCTGTTCACAGATTCTGAATGTGAAAAAGGCATGGTTTCCTATCAGACAACATCTTTGACCCAACAGCTTTTTTTCTTTCTTTCAAGAAGCATAGCTACTTTTGATACATTCTTTGAATGTGGAAATAGCTAAATAAGAACATTGCAGAGACTGCAGAACATGCTGAAGGGCTGATTCCATTCTATCAAGTACAGTTCTTACAGACTGCCTCAGCTCCTGGCTGTGATGCAGCAAGTTGTCATCTGTTCTTAGCTCACCCTCTTCCTCACAGGTAGAGCAGCACATGCGGCAGAGGTTTGCCTTCACTCTGTGCGTTAAAAATAGATGTTTTCAAAATGCAGGCAAACCTTCTTAACAGAAATCTTGATTTAAAAAATGAAACAGAACAAATAAATTGGAGCATAAAAAGTATTCAGTACCATCCTAACTATTTGGTTACATATTAATTCATGGTAAGAAAAAAAAAAACATAAATTGTAAATTCTAATTCTGAAAAACAATGGGAAAATAAAAAGCAAATGCAACTAGAGACACATTGAAGGATGTTTAAAGCTCCAAAAACAAAAATGGATTTCAGAAACTGGAAAGCTAAAGGCATAAATGTCATATAAACAAAATTTGAAATTAGCGTAGGTGTTATTCTCTCTTAGAAAAAAATAACCCAGGTGGCTCCACTGCAGTTTTTGCCTACCAGAACTTGACCTCCATTTGCTGAGACTAAGGATGAAGAAAGCATGCAGATAAAACAGTGAAGGATTCCATCTCCATAAAGGTGCATTCACATACGTGACGTTCATCAGGTATATGGATGTGAATGGTACTTTAGAAGTAAACAAGTGGAAAAGAATTGCAGAATAAGGATATTTGTTTACATGAAAAACCTAGATGCAAGCTCCTTCACTTAAAGTATTCATTCTATACTGCTTGCATTTTGGAAACGCTTTCAGATTTTTTGTTGCTTTGCCTATGAATATAGTATAATCATTGCATCAACTGAACACATGAAACTGCTTTATTATTGCTATTGAGTTTAAAATTTTTATTTAATGGATATGATCTAAGAAAAATAAGCTAGTCTTTGTATCATCTGATTCCTACTAATAGAGATATTGTAGGTAGCTGAAGCATATAGGAGGGCAGATACATAAATAAAACAGTTACGATTTTCAGCCAGTATCCAAATTGTTCCTCGTGCATATTGTAAACTGACTACACTGTGGTCACTAACATCTTCTCTTCAGGAATCATTTCAGCAACGTAAATGATACCCATTTATACATGTCCAGAGTGCACTGAATATAGTTATCCTCAATGACATCATAGGATGCTGATTTGCAGCCCTGTCAGCTTGTGTCCTAGCTTGATCTTTATCCCCGTGAACCTGTCTGTTGATGTGTCTCTGTCTGACTCTGGTTACCCTCATGGGGCCTGATCCTGACCAGCAGATTGACCTCAGACCTTCCTCTTCACCACCACCATGCCTGATGCCCTTGGCTGCTCCCATGGGGAGTCCCCACTGCACCCTACCCTGAGGGTGCAGCTGGACCTCGCTGTCCCCAGACACCCCCATGGCCTTCAGATAGCTCTTTCTCTTCCTCAGATGAAGAGACTCAGACTGTCCAGCTTGACTGACATCTATGAGAATTGTGCATTGGCCTTATAGTCACTGTAATGCCCATCTCCCGGTCTCCAGCCCAGCAGAGTCGGTTTCTTCCCAACCTGATTGACAGCCAGGGAGATCGGATGGGCCATGCAGCCAAAGACAGAGTCTAGGGCTGACAGCTCTGAAATGGCTCCATGTGATGATGCAGCAACTTGGACGTGTTTGACAGTAACTCTGAATGCAAACAGAAAGGGCAGAAATTTCTTAAAGCAATCTTAGAGGAAATCTTAAAGAAGTGTCCTATTCTGAAAAGATGCTTTGGTAAAAACTGTATCTGTGGAAAAAAAAAACAACACCCTGTCTCTATGCATATTCAGAATATGCTGAGTCTGGAAATAAAAATAGCTATTTGTTTGATGCTTTGCGTTCCCATTTACCCTGCAACAGCATCACAGCTACAAGACTGAACTAGATTTTATTCCTTCTGTGCATTTTCAAGAGGGTTTTTTTTTTCTTTTTTTTTCTTTTTTTTTCTTTTTTTTTTTTTTCTTTTCTGCACCTAACCATTTACATCTGCTGTCAGGGCATGGCTGGATAGCAAAGTGTGTTGCACAGCTGTCAATGATGCTCTAATTTGGCATCTAGTAATGATGAGGATGAACAAAATGGAAAGGAGTCAGCTTGATTCCTAGAGCTCATGCTGGGTCACTAAGGCTAAATGTTGTATGAGGAAAATTATGTATAGCAGCTTTGATCCAATTAAGAGCTTAGCCTCATCGTTAACATTAAAAACATGCAGAATTTCCCTGCCTTGTAAATTTGTATGCTTGATATACCAATCTGAGAGGGAAATAAACACATAGAGGTTATATATTTTCTGTATAATAAGATTTCAAAAACAAATGCAGTCCAAGAAAATACAAAGTTAGTGATGAATCTGGTTACCTATTTGTTTGAAATTTTCCCATGGGCTATATAGGAGCTTTGAAAATTGGGCTGCAGTTCCATTTCTTCTATTCAAATGGGACATCAAAAAAGTTAATCTCCCCAGATAGGTCTAGTTTGAGGCTTTTTTCCTCTGAATTTAGCATGGAAGGTAGTACATGGTTTCCCAAAACCTATCTTAAAGCTCATCTGCATGTTTTCATTCTCAAATCACTTATTTTAGGAGTTTAAAAATAATAAGGTTGGGGGGAAAAAATAGCTATTAAAAAACATTTTCCCAATTTTATTATAAATTTTACCTACCATTTATGTCAATTTACCATCAAGCAAATGCTGGCTTACCTATTGACCATGTGAAACATCTTTTTCTTCCTCCACTGAGTTTTTTTTTCTCAACTGTTGTATAAGAAATGTAAATATTCCTTAGCACCAACCAGGAGGAAAAGGTGAGCACTGCCAAGATGCTGACTATGGTTGTAGGACGTTGTTGACAATTGTTTTCCGTATGCATTCAGCAGGATATACGAAAAGGCCAGGCAGCATCAGCAAGAATATTTTAGATTTAATGAAGTAAATGAGTCATATCTCAGACTTTATGGGATAATGCTGAAACTGATATAATGTAAAAGTAAATAAGACAGTGTTGAAAACTGAAAAGATAGCTGCTATCTGTAGGTAATGTTTTCTAGATAGCTAATTACAGGAGAAAGGAAAAATGCCTTAGACTGCAGAACAACCACCTAGCTGAATGCTTATTTCCCTTTCATACAACAGGCATAGAACAGGAATGATGAGTGAGATGAAATAGTGGGACTCAGAAAGATAGTCCAGCATCACTTTATCTGAAGTTTACTTAGCTAATAGTCTGTGATGTCCCAACACTATGAAACAAATGTTTGTAAATCACAGAAGCCTACTCCTTGTGCTGTGCTGAGAGAATCTTGTTGCCTGGGTCTGGAGCTCCACAATACTGCAGAAGCATAGAACGCTGTGTGTTGGAGGTGTGGGGTAGTCAGCTCTCTTAAATTTGGCTGCCCTGGATTCAAAGCAGGCCTGTGGTAGCTGGGACAAAATGGCAGTAATTTAGAGCATCCCCTTCAGAAGCTTGAAATCTGGGATGTCACTTCTTGCACCCTGTAGACAACTTCTGTTGTGCAGCATGACACAGCTGTTCAACTGTTGTACAACTTTGTTTAAATTAGACTGTAACAATTATTCAAACAGTTTTCAGAAGTACATCAAAAGTCTTATTTGGTCAGTGAGAAACAATTTCTGCAAAAAACATTATAATTAGTGACTAAGAAGCCACTGTAAGGAAATCTACATGATTCAACAAATATTTAAAAAGGTCAAATTAACCTTAGAGGAAAAAAATCCTGTTGGGTCGCATTCTTCTATTGTTTTATAAGTTCTACTGAGCTATTGCCATTAATTGTAAGGAACATAATCATTAGCAGAACACGTAAATGCAGCAATTTTTTAGTTATTTAGATCAGAAGTTGACTACTCTTAAGGCTTCTGAGCAATTTACTTAAATACTGAGGACATTCATATAATTTCTAAGCTGAAAAACAGGAGCAAACCAACCAAAGAACAGCAACAAACCACTGCCTTGCAAGATGTAATCTCCTCTCTGGTCTCAATGTTGGCACGTTGGTTCAGCTCAGCAGCATTGCTAGGATAGATGTCCTGAAAAGCAACTTTTCTGATGGTGGGAGAGAAAAATATAAGTTAGATAAGTGATTGTATTTTTTTGACAAATGAGAATATAGAGAAATTGTATATCAAACGTTAATTATTTTTAAAAATCAAATGTAAAGCTGAAATGGCAGCTTAAACCAAGAAATTCAAAAAAAAAAAAAAAAAGGAACTTAATCCTACTTGCTAACTTGTACTAAGGGCTAACATATTCAAGAGAAGTTTAATAAGTTAACTTCACTGGAACGTTCTATTTGAAAGCAATCATTTAGTTATGACCCCAATAAGAGAGTGTGGAAAACAGCTATCTTACCTCACAATCAGGAAGGTCAGTGTATTTAAGTGAAATTGCTACTAGCTCATTCTGAGAAAGTCCTTTTGTTTTCTCTTGCATCCAGGTAAATAATACAAATTTTAAGAAATGCATTTTCAATGAATGCATAAATAAGAATAAAAAGCTTACTATACCTGTTTCAAGAATCTGTATCATTGATAAAAGGCCCCTAATAACAATCTAAATAGTTTGATCGTCTCCACTAACTCTTCTTCTTATATCCAGATCCAAAAATAACTGAGGATTGTTAGGCGCTTGTTTGAAGTCATGAACGTTTATTAGGGTAGATGATGAAAATTACTGTAAAATAAATACTTCAAAACATTTGTTATGTTTCTACTTCAAGGGAATTCAAATATATATTTTGACTATGTTCTCAACTCCTTTCACAACCAATTTAGCACTGAGGCTATTATCAGAGTCAATGGATAATTACAAATACCAGAATTTTACAAGAACTTGCCTTACTTCAGCACTCTCCTAGGTGTCTTTCCCAGAAACATGCTGCTCTCAGTCAGGAAGATTTAGGAGAACATACTCAGCATCAGTTTCTTCACTTCAAGGTTTTCCCACACCATCTACTTTGTTTTCTGCTCCATCTGTGGTTCTACAGCAGCATATGCTGGAAAGATAAAGAATAAACTTTTAATAGGTCCATTGCTTTTAACAAGATCTTTAGTTCGCTTCTTGATTCTTCATGCTTAGCATTTGCTAGGCACTCTGAGCCAACTTTCTTATGTATAAATGACATCACAAGAAAACTAGTATATTTTAATGCAAATTATTTTGTGCATTTAAGGAAATGTATCTATAGAAGAGTTTGATTTCATAGTAATTTTTCTCTCATTTCTGCTTTATTTTTTTATTATTTTAACCTTTCAAGTTAAGGGAAAATAATTTTTTTTTTACAGCTTAATTAAACACAGCTCAGAAGCTTTAAGGTATGTTCTCAATAAATGAAATCTAAAGGTTATACCCTAAACTTTGATTTGACATTTGATTTGATGTTTGAGGTGAGTGTAAGGTTCTTAAAATTTGCTGTGCTCCCATGGAAGCAGGAGTTGACAATCTATGAGAAGAGACTTCCACTGTAGTAACTTTATGAATCTGCTGCTACAATGAAGGATCCTGGCAGCGGCTTATATGTAGAGCCATTTGGCATACCACCACTGCAAAGGAGAGATAGGTATGACTAAAACTCTTTAATTCAATGAAAGTCATCTATCTCAATGGGACGGGCTGCTATTGTTTTGAACCAAACCCCTCCATCTTACCAATAGGATGGATAGACTCAATGCCTTTTGCAGCATAAGGCTGTATAAATCCATACCTTTTTTAACATTTTGTTTTTCATGTTTTTCTCTTTTTTCTATTTACAATATAACAGCAATGAGAGACTGCTCTATATATTACAATGGTAAACAGCTTCAGTATATTACTTTAAATGTTCTGTTTCTTATGTCTGTTACGTAGACCCTTCCCCCCCCCCTTTTCTGAAGATTAAAAAGAAATTCATGTTATACTTCATCAAAGGAAGTTGGTGAAGGAATGAAGTGAACTTGAATTTTTTTTCCCTCTAATTGCAAAGTATCGAAGCTGCAATCTCATTACATAATTCATGTCTAAGGCAATGATAATCACGGTGTGAAATGACCTAATACCTATTATTCATAGACTTGATTGCATCTAGTTGAGCATCGTTTGCTTATTGAACATATGTTTATTTATTTATGGAAGAGAATCGTCAATGTAATCTTAGTTTGATTTTCTGTAGCATCATTTTTCTTACCTGTTTCAGCTCTCAGAGACTTTTAGGTCTTAGACCATGTACTTACAAAGTGGCAACCTATTCATGTTCAATATTCACACTATGAAACAGTATTAAAGTGTCCTGAACCATTTTGGAATATTTCAATGACAGAGCAGAAAGTGAAGATTAACTTCAGTCAAAAAATAACAGCAGTAGAAATGACAGTAGAAGCTGCCTTCTTAAGACAGGTTGGAGTGGATGGCTTCTATTCTTTTGTATCGCTTGATTAGAGCATTTGGATGGAAAAGTTGCAGACCAGATCATCTCAGTGTGGTCTTAAAGGCAGAATGCACCTCATATACATGCACCTCTGGTCTTAAAGGAAGTTGCTGATGAAAATGATCTTTCTTCAAATGTAGGTATTTGCTCATCCTTTCAAAAGTTTTGTTGAAATGCAAAAATAATTTTAAAAAAGCGTGTGGGAGCTCTCTATGCAGCTGCTTGGAAACTACTTTTACTATTTAAAGAAGTTTTTGGAAATTATTTGTATAAACATAGCTTTTAATATAAAATTTGCTTGCAAACATAAAACATCTCCAAACCTTGGAGTAAGTCATAGTCCGTAAAATATTCCAAAGTAATAAAAGCACAGAAATAGATAAATGTAAATCTAATTAAAATAAGCTTTCCTATCCTCAGAATTATGGGAAGAGTGAGAAGTTGTTTTCACACAGCTGTATAAATTTGAAAAGATGACTGCAATAGATACATTCACCTAGCAATACAGTAGAGAGGCAGAGCTTCCACCGTGTGCCCGTATACATATGCATTAAATGTAAAGCAAAATCTGGAAAGAATAATCATCCATGATCTCCCCATTGTAGTGTTAACAGAAGCAAAACAGGTTGCCAACCAAACCTTTCCCATCCCTTTTATGAGCACATTTTTAAACAGACTGCAGTGAGAGGAGGTGCTCTGCAGCCCTCTCCTTCCTTTCTGAATTCATGCTAGGCTCCCACCAACGTCCTTTGCATTTAAATGACACAACTGCGGGTCTTGCTCACTGCTGACTGAACACTCAACCTAATTTCCTTTGCCTTTTCAGCAGTCACAGCACTGGCAGCATAAAAGAAAATCACAAATTTGAAAGACTATTTTGTTTCTTCATCCAGATCATTGCTGTTTATTCAGCACAGACAGTGTTCTGCAGTTCATGTGGATGGATAAACAGGAATGGCCCACAGCAACACATAAGAGCTACAAATAGGATCAAGATATATTTTTATGATTTCTAGGCTCATATCATTGTCACAGTACAGATTTGAGAGGTTGTTTAATCTGCTCAGCACTGTGCATTTTGGACATTGATTTTTACATTGAAGCATTTGGAACTGCAGTTTAACCAACCTTTGGGCATTTATCATTGACAACAGTTTGTGTGAGCAACGACTTATTGATCTGGTAATTGAACAATCATTGCCCCATCTTTACCACATGTATCCGGCTATTACTGCTCTTACTCTGTGACCTGAAATCCTGTGTTGGAGACCCCATATTAAAAGTTCATTTAAAAAAAAATCCTAAACCCACAAGGAAAAACAGCAATAAAAAAATAAAAGCTGAAGAAATGCATGAATACTCTCCAACAGAAGCATTATACATTACATAAACTGACCTGGAAACACAGCCAAACCCATTTCTTTAACTATTAAATCCGTGCTCTGCAAAGAGTCAGCTAAAGGACATCAATGATGATGAGACCTGCCTTTCTGACTTTCTCTAAAGGGGTGAATTTCACTTCAGGGCCATTGCAAATGGTATTCTGTGCAGCTGTGCTGCGTCTTTCAGTCTTGGAGATCCTCAGTTTTTCCTATGGGAGAGTACTTTGACAAGATTTAAAAATGACAACCTGATCCAGCTTTATGCTGATAATGCTGATCTATATGTTTTGTTATTTTCCTTATAGTTCTGAAAGGTTTTTATCTCCAGACTGCTGGTCTGGCTTGTTGAAAAGGGAATATTTAACCTTTTAATTTCACTCCTCCTACCTCTTGCTCTTCTTGTTTTGTTTCTCCGATGAATGTTTTTGCATAATTTCCCCATTGAAAAGGGAGTACAAGGTTGTCTATGATCACTTACTTGCAAACTGGAAAGAACATTATCAGCCTCTGTCATAACACTTCTGACATCCCTATCTGAGAAATGAGCAACTGGTTTTGACTGTTACCTGAAGTTGATTGAAACCTTTCTCATTCCTGAGGAACTCTCAAAATCTTCTGAATTGAAAGTGGCAGCCTAATCCATAAGTCGCACCAGTGAACTTCCAGATTTCATAATTTCTAAACTGAAATCCAGTGCAAGTAGAACTAGAGGTTTAAAATACTCTCATGCTACTTCTTCACCTCCCTCCTGCTGCTGTTTTCTTCTGGTTAAAATAAATAAGATGAGAGAATTGATGCTAGAAGGTAGAGTCATACTGTACTCAAAGAAGCCAAATCAAAAAGAAATTGGTTAAAATTTGTACTCTTTGAGCCAGCTTCTCAGTTAGGATGAAAGTTAGCTTAGCTTCATAAAATTATATCAGGATATATAGGATAAGTTATTAATGATGCCAACTTGCCTCCTGATCTTTATTCTCCATGAGTACAGGTACATTATGGTTTTGCACTAAGTGAAGAATGTCGAAGTAGACGTGACTTTTAAAGGGTTCCATTCAAGCTTGCTAGTCAAATACTGTACGGGTCAACAGGTGGTATTAGAAAGTAGAATCTTGCAAAAATCATATTGATTGTATAACAAAATAGGCAGATGTAGTCCCCTATTACTTTTGGAGGAGGGAAGATGAGTAATGAAGTGGCTAGTAAAAGTGAGGCAGTATGAACAAGGACTATCTTTCTGTACTTGATCTTCATCTGGAGCTAATTCAAGGCAAGGGGTAGATGTGTGTGAACACGTTGCTGTTACAGTGAAAATCCAGGGGGTCAGAACTGCTTGCATGTCATTCTGACTACACGTTCTTCATGTAAAACAATGGTACTTTACCTGTTTCTGCTCTTTTGAGATGTCTTCAAGGCCTTAAACACCTGTTCCAGCTTGTATCAGAGCAGATTTAGGGTATCAGTAAAAGGAAGTACTAAAAATAAAAAAGGAAAGTCCATTTTAGATTTACCCAGTCTTGTCAGAGAGCAAAACTTAGCCCTTGTCCTCAGGTAGTACGGAATATCTTTCTTTGCAGTCATTCAGCTTGCTGTGCTGTAACTAGAAAATTGTCCCAAGGCATTAGTACTGATAGTAGGGAAAACACGCACTGAGTCTGCATGTGGAGAGGCCCCTCTTGCTCGTTGGTGTTATACCTGAAGGCTGGGGTCCTTCAGTGAAGTGCTTCAAGTTCAACAACATAAATATACCTTCTTCTACGTGCTACTAAGATAATAGATAACTCATACTTTAAAGAAATTATACGTTAGGCAATCTAAGATTCACATTGATTTTAAGGAGAATGGATTAGGACAAAGATTAAAACATTTTGGAAACAGAAAAAGAGAAGTCTACATAAGGAAGAATAGTAATTTGCATTCTTTGAAAAATGGAAACAGAAAAATGATCAAATTCGGAAAATGCTTATGAAAGCAAAATGGAGCTCATGAAAAAAGGATGAATCTGTCAAATCTGCTAAAAGAAAATAGACACTAGTCTTACCTAGTGTACGCATAGATTTATAGATGTATATATGCTACTTACATATGTAGATGAACTGCCAGCCATGTTCCAAATGTGCTCTGTACTGCACAGCCATCCAGGAGCAGCAAGGTCACCAGTTTCTTTCATGCTAACCTTTAAAGGCAATCAGAAATAGTGGTAGCTTTTGAGAAGGTGTCATTACTTATCCCCCTGAGTCACCTGGGGAGTCTCTCTCATAATTAAAATCTATCCTTTCCACAAAGTCAACCAGCCATTTTTCTGATAGATTCTGCTCTTTAGCACGTGCTGCATGTCAAGTAGATGTTTCATTACGTGCAGAGACAGGGGATTTCACTGGTGTTCTGGAATAAAGGATAAAGCAGTAAATTCACTCGCTTTTCGTTCCTTGTAAAACTCAGAACCAAAGGTAGTTTATTTATCTGATGAATGCAGCCATTCATTTTTGTTACTTCTCATGCTTACATTCAACTCTTAGGAAAGAAAATTGTTACGTTATATTTGTTTTCCAACACTTATATTTAGACTTCTTACATTCAGAACTAACTGGGATCTAAGTAAGAGCAAAGTTACTAGAAAAGCTTCAGCTCTCTATTGCAGGAGAAAGTTGGAAATTCAGTCTTCCACAGAAGGCTGCAAAAATGAGTCACTCCAGATGGAGTATATTACATTCCTAATTAAAGAGCACATACAGTACTTCACGTTTTTAGTGCTCTTAAACAATCTCACTGGCCATAAACGTTCCGCTAATGTGTCTGTTGTGGGAAGAACCACTTCTGACAGTGACAGTATGTGTTTGGGTGGATAGAAACAGCACCATTCTATGCATTTTCTTTTCCTAAAGATAGCTCTCCGTGTTTCCAGAGAAATCCAAATCATCTGCTGGACTTTTTTATTTCATTGCTTAAATGGAGAACTGGGTAATGCTTAGAGAATTCTATGAAAAAATTTCATGTCTTTCATTAATAATGATATTATATATGCACACAAATACACAGGCACCTTGAAGCACATGTAGAAGTTACCAGTTCAAACAAATCAACGTTAGGTTCAAACAGGACCAATAGTTAAAGATACTGTCATAAATTCTTTCCTGGACTCTGTGGATGTCATGTCAGTGAAATAAATGGATTCATTTCAGTGTAGTCGTGTAGAAAATTTTGCCAGACACCTGTGTTAGCAAGGAGAGGGTACTACACTGCTTATTATGTTCCATAATCCCAGGACAATCCTGTATCATAATTTTCTGGCTGTTTGATATGCCATTTGAAAAAAAGAAAAGACTATTTTAGCAGAAATCGGAAAGCACGACCTTCCCTAACAAGAACCAACTGTTAAATGCAGACCTGGGCTCTGTCTTGGAAAATGAACCACTGAGACATGTCCCATATGTTCTCTCACATCATTTTCTTAATCTGCTTTGTATAGATTTGAGTCTTATCACAAAGGAATGAATCAAACTTTAGTTCTGCACATTCTGGGCAAGGATCAACATGAGATGGCATGACATTCACTCATGAGTATCCTGATAACTAAGTTAACAAGTTATAAAGCCGATCTTCCTTCTCTCTTAATCAATATTAGCTATATGAAAACTGCAATAATTGCAATAAGTGAAAACATGAAACATCTACCTTTCTATAGACCACTGCTTTAGGGCATGTTGCTTTGAGAACATGACAAGCTCTAGGACCAGAAAAGTTCTCTCTTTAAAATAGATTTCCACAGAAGTATGCACTGCTTTGAATTTTATGTTCTTACTAGACACCACATCTCAGCTGAAATTAGACATTCACACAATTTCTTTTATGTGCACAATGATATGCATCAGCAGTAACAAAAAGCTTGATTGGTTTGTTCAACCAAATTCATTACCCTGCATGATGACCGGTCTCATTTCAGTCATAGTTTTCAGCTTTTGTGAAACAGTAATATGTATCTGATTTAAAGCCAAATTTTGCAAGCAACTTGAATTGAGCCTCCCCTATCATTCTGATGAATTCTCTAGCAGAAAACTCTGGCATATCCTGATTTGCAAGTAGAAATGGTTCTCTTAAAGTATTCTGCTGTAATCAAGGTCTTAAAGCCACTATCTAACACTTTGAACAGCTTTAATTATAAAAATATCCCACTGTTTTGAATGCAAGAAGCGGCAATGTTGCTCGTGTCCTGCAGTGCTATGAAAAGGCCCAAGCCTGCCCTAGTTCCCCCATATCACCATCTTGCTGGGCCAGGCCTGGGCACGAGGGCCTCTTGAAGCCTCTCGCAGGATCTGTTTCTTCCTTGCATGGTACAGGCACTCTGCGGTCTCCTCAGAGGGATCCATAGCCCTTAGGCATGTCTCAATTTGTCTTTGCCCTCTGGAAGTTCCCCCACCCAGGTATGTCAGTCCTTGTTCTGGGCATGGTAAATAAGTCAGCCACAAACCAGCCCTTGAATTCTGTATCGTTACCTTCTTTTCGTGTTTAAATTTTAACTATTCATTTTATTAGTTCTTACTAAAGAATGTTTCATCTGTTCTATACCTATGTTTTTACGGCTATATGCATTTACTATATATTTATAAATGTATATATATGAGAGTATGTAAGTATAGAATACTGTATGTTTAAATAAAGTATATTTTTACATGTATTTATACACTTCATGTGTACATATTTATATATATAGCATAAAATTACCTATAAATATAAGTACTTTTATATCTGAGCAATTCCTAGGTCAAAGGATGTAGGCATTCAGGCACAGGACTGCCTGAGAACACGTGGCTATGATGGCATCAAATGGCCAACAGCCCATCACAGATCACTATGAGAACACATAGTTTGACATATACAGAAATGGCAACTCCTTGTCATAAAATAGTAGCTCCTAGTACCCTGCCACTTACTATTTTGTGTATCAACTGTCCCTATCCTACTTTGGTGCTATGAGCATATAGAATGTCTAGCAGCTGAGCAAAAATAAAAGAAATAATAATAAAAGAGGGAGAGAAAGGTGGCTGTCTTAAAATAATTATAAAAAGCTAATGTACCACGTATAATTTGAATGGATGATAGGTGGTAATCCTGTTTATTTAGAGCAGCTATTTTTGTATAATTACTGCTATATAAAGCAGGTTAATTGCTGTCATAACTTCAGAAGTCATTGGATAACTGTTGTCAGAATCCTTCCAAAAAGACATTCAGGTAAAAAGTAATTATCTATGCATTGAGTAATTTACAAGATATTTCTGTCACAGCCATTTACTGTGATAATTACACTTCTTCTAAAGTATAAATATTTGGAAGTTTGGTCTTCTGTGATAAACTCAGACAATTTTGAACTCAGCTTTTCTTGCTGTGTGTCTTAGACAAATACTTGAATATTGCAGCAAAAATACCAGGCAGCAATGATTTTGTTCATTACTAGAACATCAAAGTCTTCTTTTTGACATGATTTTGATGGAAGGAAATTTTCTATTTTGATGAAAGGAAAGAATTTACTCCAAGGATGTTCTGTGACAAGAATA
Source organism: Penelope pileata (assembly GCA_013396635.1). Classification (NCBI taxonomy): domain Eukaryota; kingdom Metazoa; phylum Chordata; class Aves; order Galliformes; family Cracidae; genus Penelope; species Penelope pileata. The sequence goes on along the minus strand of WBMW01003428.1, from coordinate 830,280 downwards.
GCAAAGTGCTCAAGGGTAATAGGACTCATGTTCTGTACATGGAAAAAAAAAGTATAAGACTGGAGAAAAAGAGATGTTGTCTTAGTTTCTAACAGAAGTTACTTCTCTCACAGTGTCTGGTATGAAGTTGTTTTGTTTTCAGAAGAGAAACAAAACTGATAACACCTGGCAGTGTTGAACACAGCCAAGGACATATTTTGTTCCTCAGTGAAGCAGTGAGAAGGCATAAGGAGCTGGGAACTGGGAGGGGACAGGACCAGGGCAGCTGACCCAAATTGACCAAAGGGATATTCCATACCATATGACATCATGTAATATAAGGAAGGGAAGTGAGCTGGGAGGGCCCGTTTTGCTTGGGGATTGGCTGAGCATCGGTCGCGGTCGGTGAGCGATTGCTTTGTACAATCACTTGTTTTGTATATAATTATCATTACTGTTATTTTACTCTATTTTCCTCTTTCTGTTAGTAAATAGTTTTTATCTCAACCCACGAGTTCTACCTTTTTTCTCAACTCTCTCCCCCATCCCAGCTGGGAGGAGGAGGGGGGTGAGCGAAAGGCTGTGTGGGGTTTCCCGGCCTGCCGGCTGAAACCAGAACAGATGTGCAGTGTCAGAGAAGAACCTAAACCAGAGCTACAGAGAACTGAGGTTGAAATATTTAGAGCAGTAGATTTGCCATGGTAATAGACCAGGGAAAAGGATGCAGGATGAAACTGTAGGCTGGTGTTAGAGTCAAGAGACCGAGTTTCAAAAAGTTACAAAAGAGTTGGTAACGGTTAGCATCCGGTTTTCACTCCGGAACGTAGAGATATAACCAAAACTCCTGAGCCTCACCATGCATTGGTCATCACAAAATGCTTGTCAAATCCATGGGCAAAACATTTTTTCTCTAGGACATATCTGTCAATTTGAATGTCAGAATTCCACATGAGGCCTCTTGCATTTGTGTTCAGAAAATGTTGTTAAGGACGAAAAGTTAAAGGCTTAGAAGTAGAATGGCTCATGCAACCCTAATTTAGCCATTTAAGCAGTGCTAAAGGCTGCAAGATCACAGCCTATTTTTATCTACGAGACATTTTAATCAGGGAAGAACCTGATACAGACTTGCTGTAAGGAGAAATCAAAGATGTCTGCTGAGGAGCCTGCTCATAGGATTTTTTTTCCTAGTTGCAGATTCTGGAAAGACAGAAGTAATAAAGCAGGAATACGAAAGATGATACCACGCTTAAGAAATCAAACATTGGGGGATCTGGATCCTACATTTGCTTCTGCCACATCAGTTTGGTAGATTGTTTTTTGAAAAGTAAGATGTACTGTGTAGTGCTGTAAGGCTCAAAGAGATTGAAGCAAGTTCAATTTCAAGAATTATTTTTATATATGCTCATAAACCTCACTGTGACCTATTTCCATGCACAAACCTTTTGCTCATGCGTACCTTATGTAAAAACTCTTTTTACCATTGTAGCAAGCAACACTGGAATCCTTTGAAAAGGTCACATGACATCACATACCGCAGAAAAGAATGACATCTAATGACATCTAATTAATCAGACCAGGTGTAAAGTATTACTACTAGTCCTATCTTCTGGTCTTCAAATATTGTAGAACATTTGCCATGGTGAGTTAACTGTTTTCTTGTGTGAAGCACACCAGTACTATGGTAATAAAGAAGAGCACCTGAATAAACTTCAGTTCTCCCTTCAGAGGGTGTTTGGACAATGTGCAGTCAACAAAGCATGGCACTGCACAGTGAACAACACACACAAAATAACAAATGAAGGTTGTAAGGGCAACATGCAAACTGCATTTAAGCTGACAGTGCCTACATTGTGAATTCTGGTCTCTGCAACCTTAATGTTTTTTAAATATTGTTTGGCAGGATAATGCTTTTATAAAAAAAAAAATACAAAGTACCCATCTATATAAAAATGTTTATTATTTTCTCAATGTCAAAAGAAATATTGAGATTTCTGATGCAGCTAGCTAATGTTTTTTTAAGTGGACTATACACAGCTCTCTTCAGTATCTTAAACTAAATAAACTCCGTCATCCTGTAAAATTTTCATTAAGTCTTCATGGAATCATCTGTGAATAGAGTTTGGGGGAAAAAAAAGATCACTAATATTGCTCTCAGATTTCAGGAATGCGTTCTTATCTTCTGTTTCATGGAGAAGATATTAATTTACCTGACTACCCTTAAGATTTTTCTTTATGCATATTTATTTGTAAGCAGGTTCTAAAGCAGTTTATATTGATTATCAGATTTACTACTAATAATATGAAATATGACTTGTAACATTCTACAGAATTTGTTTTTAGAGTGCTTTTGATAAACTGGCTTATTGTAGATTAAAAATGTATTCTGTGCATATACAAATGTTTGCATTAAGCTTGAATATGAATATGTTTTTCTGTTAGTACATTACTGCATTAATTGACTTGAATGAGAACAAGATTTAGAATATTGACATAAAGTTTTACTTGTAGTCCTGTCTCAACAGAACTGCAAAGATCATGTTTATGATAAAAATAAGGGATGAAACAGCTTTTAAATATCTTGCAGTAGCATTAAGATACAGAAAAAGTAATCACTTTCAAGGATCCGGACTGCTTCATCAACAGCTGCACTTAATTTACCCTTCTTCTAATTAGCAGTGCTTAAAAACCTATCAACTGATGTTTCTAATCGACAGTATACTCTGTGATTATAAACTGATTAAACTCCATGATCTCATGACCTCCGTGATCTCAGAAGTAAATACTTCTGTCCCTTTTCAACATAAATTAGCCAGAATTAGTCCCTATGTTGTGCTGTTTTATTCAGCTAAATTTCAACTCTTAACTACAACTGCCCATTTATTATCATTACCCTTATCTAGTTACTCCAGCAGTTATTTCAGTTTCAATACTTACTAAAGTAGTAAGTCTGATTGAAGTTTGCCTGAAAAGAGCAAATACCAATACCTTTCTGTTAGCAAATGTTTCCAGAAGTACTGTCCCACAGAAATATTACTCCTAGGCTGTTATCAGAAGGTGGAATTTTCAAAAATCTCAATAAATGCTGTCCCTCTTTTTTAAAAGAATCCAGCTTTCACCAAAAATACCCCCGAAATATGTGCCTTTATGTGGGGCAATGCAACTTTTTACACTCCTGTGGTAATTTCATGCAAATTGATTTAGTCTGTATCTTATACAGACTAATTACTGTATTTATGTAGTCTGCAGCTTATGTTAATAAGTATGAATTTCCTGTGTCTTCAACTCATAGAATATAAGCATATAAATTAAGGAGACATATTCAGAAAGAAATGCTCTTTTCTAAATACAGTTTTTGGAATTTCACTTTTGTCATGCAAATCTGAGAATAAGCAGTTTGGAGGTCAGATTCTGAATGTCATTATGGACACTGTAAGTCAGTCATGAAGAATATTGATTTGAAGTAAATGATGCCCATTTCTGATTTAATTTTAAACTTCTCTTTAGGCCATATTCTATAAAATTAAACTTTCATCTCTCAGAGATAATCCACAAAAAATGGCTTTGTAAAAATTAAAATTTTAAATACGGAGTTTTTTTCTTTCTTCTCCCTCTCTATTGCTGCCATTTTTTTTCCCTTATACAGGTGTGGTTTCCCATGATAAGAAAAGAGTTCTAATTAAGGAAACATAATCCAATCAGGAAACATAAAGAGTACTTACATAATCAAGACCAATGGCACTTCGCAAAACATTTCAAATATCAGATGTTTATAGCAAACTTTTTCTTTATAACTACAGAAAAATCTTAAGAAATGGCAATCTATATTGCAAATGCTACTGCAGAAGGGAAGGCAATACACAGACAATTCACAGGATCTCTTACTGAATTCTGAACTTGCCTGTACTGCATCTGCTTTCATTTTGTACAGAATTTGTACAAACTGCTTTCATGCCATAAAATAGATGTCGCAAATATTACACGGTAAAGGAGTGCCTGGAACATTTCTAGAGTGGCAAAATACTGAATATCTGGAACAAGGATTTTCAAATCCCAATCTTATCTTCCTCTACTTTCCTCTACCTACTGGAATTGTAAGGGAATGTTGATTATAAAATCTTAAAATCATAATGCTAGACCAAAAGTGGTGATCTTAGGATAGCGTGAAAAGAGGACTCTAACTTTAGAAGGTCTTTACTTTTTCAGGATTCTCTAGTACTTCTTGAAATAGCATTAAAAATATCAAAATAAAAATCTGTTCCTGTATTTTAATTCTTTTCAGTATCCCAGAATAGATCACAGAGGACATCCTGTGCCAGCTTTCTGACAGTCACTTGGCACAGCAGTAAACTCTCATTGGTTTCTGAATAAAACATGTGCCCATCATGTAGTTCTCAAACTCTACGCATTATGTCAAGTGCTTGAAATTTAATGGAGAATGTTAACTGCACTCTGCTGGCTTGCCAAGGCTTAAGCTAGTTAAGTATTTTTAAATTAATTTTTGATGAAATATCCATTTATTTATGTATTTATTTGTTTGTATCTTTCTGTTATAGCTGAAAGACGTTGACAACTTATGTGTGCTCAAAAAAAAATATGGTGAGTGCCTTGTAATGCTAGAACCGAGAAAAAAGAGCATCCAAGACTGCTTGAAAAGAAGAATCACCCAGAGGGAGGTGGGGAGAAATTGGGACAGAAACAAAAAAAAATCTCCATTTTCTTTGTGCCGATAGAGACTAAGTGCAGCAGCCAAATATTCAAGTTTTACAACTCCCAGCTCAACTACAAAGCAAGATTTGTTTATTGGGAGTATTCTAGTGGCAAAGCAGAACGTCCCTCGTGGTCTCTTGATCTTCAGCAGCACCTCAGAAATGCGGTTCTTTCATAACAGATCTTAATAATAGTCCTAATGAAGGCCATTATCCTGCAAATGTAGCACAAGTTTAGCAAACATTAAAACCCCTGCCATCACTTCATCTACTTCACTCTTTGTCTAACTGCTGATGTACGGGTCAGAACCCGGATTTGTTAAGCACCCTGAAGTGTGCTATTACTACAACCTCAAGGGAAGAGATCACAAGACTTCAGGCCCTAAGGGAGCCCCTTTTCACTTTTTGTCTGGTGGGATTTCAGCCCAGATTACTCCTCTGATTACAATTACGTTAACGTCTCACAAAGGGAGGCACAATTTCTACACATGTACAGATGTCTAAACAGCTTTTAAAGTGATACATAAAAAAAATCTGATGGCAAAAAGATAAATCTATAATTTCCAACATGTACACCTGCAACTTTATTTCCACCCAACATGGCAATTGTTACTGTCATCTTGGTTTATTGGTATTTATTTATATTTTCATTTTTGCTACATCTTCTGGAAGTTAGTGCATTTTTAAGTCTAGAAATTCACATCTTCCAACGTTCAGCATGAATACTTTCAATGGGAGTAAAAATATTCCTCAAAATGATCAATACTACATACCTTTTTAATCTGCATTTTAAACTCCATAGTCTATTTTCAATATGGAGACAAATTTATGAGAAAAACCAACACACTCATCTTCAGCAGGAGCTCCAGGTTACTGGATATCACTAATGGAAGTACATGGAGTCATATGACATGAGTGCATCCAACGGAGTCAAAATGTAGGACAGACTAGATCTACAATATTTGATATATTCTTACAGACCGTTGTGGTTTGCAAAGCCTTTGGACAGCAAGCCCCTTATGAAGCTTTATGAAGATGAATGAGTTTATGTTGGACTGTTGTGTTTATGTGAAGGAGGGAATACAGGCTGAGCAGTACAGAGTGAAGAGGTACATGGCTGATGTTGTTAGTGATAGAATGGAGGGGACAGAAGTTGGGAAGTCTCTTGGAGGAAAGACAATGAAAGTGAGGCTCATAAAAGTTGGCAGCATTGTTCGTGTCAGCAAGCAGGTACCTTAGGTAGAGGAAAAATCAAACCATTAGACTTTCTCAGTGTCTCAAAGAACGCAAAACAACCTTATAAAATAGGCAGCAGCAGCAAAGCATAAAGTGTTAATTAAGGACATGAAATTCAAAAGTTGGATTTTAATTTAGCTTAGTTTCTATGTTTTTCCCTGAAAACATAAACAATTATATACGGCCGTGTCAGGAGAATGGAATGGTTAGGGAATTAACTTTAAAGAGGAGCTAATTTCTTCTTCCTGCAAGCTGGAAGGCCATCGCCTATATTGCTGTCATTTTTGAAAGTTTCTTTTGTCCTAAGGCTGGCACAATCATGCTTAGAATTCTCCAGACTGCTCTCAAATCCTCTTTCATATTAATCCACTTGGTTGGACTCCTGAAGAATCAGTTTCTTCTCCAGCTCTGTGTTTACATTTTGCAACTGTAGGAGAACTGTTGGGTCAGGGCCTGAACTGACGACGGAGCACCTGGAGAAGGGGAGCGGCTGGCCCGGGAGCTCAGGCACAGTGTGTGCACCTGTGCTCCCCTGTGACGGGGGAAAGGGTAGGCCTGGGGCAGGGCTGCCCCCAGGCCTAGATAAGGGCCGGCCAGGCAGAGCTCGAAAGCTTGGAAAGAGACAACAGGAGGAGAGAGAGCAGCACAAGGAAGGAGCTGCAGGGAGCAGGAAATGACGTGGAGGAGAGTCCCCAGCTCCAGGTAAGATAAATGGTGTGGTCATATGTGAGAATTGGTGTAGTTGTGAGAGTCTGTGATTGGTTTTTTTTTTTTGTTACAGTGATATTGCTATGATCTGAGATGATTAGAAATCCTGGACAAAGTCTTTATTTCCCATATTACTTAATCTACGCTTCAGTCATAAAAACTTCTTCCAGTATGTAGAAGCCTTCATCAAGGATAATGGAAAATATATAATACAAGGAAATAAGTGTTCCATTGTTCAGTAAATTAGTCACTTATATTGCACAGAGTATATTAGGTTCCTTAGACTGCAATATACAAAGAGTAATCTCAGCAAGAATAAAGCCCACTTGAATACTGTTCTTATATACAATATAAAAACACTGTCTCAGCTCATACTGCTCCTAGGATGTGTCAGAATGTGACATTTTTTTGTTATGGGTCATATGAAGGTTGAATATTTTGTTTCCACTTAATTAAAATAAGGCTTTTATTTGTATGTAGTTTTTAATGTGCCATTTCCTGAAAAAGAAAACATCAAAACAGAATGCAAAATGTCTATATACGTTTGGGTATCGTACTGAGGCTATCCAGAATAGCACACAGCCTGGCTGTTGACCTAAGAGGAAAAAGATATTACATCAGTCTGTAGCTGTGAGTGAAAGAGAGCCCAAGACGGTCCTCAGAATCCTACAAAGCATTAGGAACTATTTGCTCTCCAGTCTATTCTCACTTATTCTATGGAAGTGCCATGCCTTATTTGAGAAATCTTCCACAGGAGAAGAATTTCAGTTAAACTTCATATTTCTAGTTTAGTCTTAAGTCAAACTGTAGCAAAAACTAAGTGCAAGCAAAACCCCCATTTTGTTCCTGGTCATTTTCAGTTACTATTGACGTGTATAGAAAAAACTAAAGAAATCCTACACAATTGAGTTCCCATAGCGATAGAGATATTCTTCCATAGATACAGATCAAAACAGACAGCTTCCTGCTCTGAGTAAGTGAAAAAGAACTGTAACTCAGCCATAATTCCCTTCTTGACCTACTCCCTGGGCATGACAGCAGTCCGTAGCTCACTTTCAGGACATATAAATTCACCTCATCATTCTTAATAATTGTTATGGGCCTTTGTGATTTGTTCTGTCATTTTATAAATAAGAACAAACCCATGGCGCCTTGATAATCAAATCAACATTTACAGCTTTGATCCTGTTTTCAGTGCAGTATATGTGATAACCTCTTGGTACTGCTCCGATCTCACACAGTGCTGCGGTGTATCTCTTTCCTTGCTGTGCATTTATAGAATACTACAGAAGGTGCTGGCTTCCAGCAATGATAAAGGTCATTGGAAACCTGAAAGGCACTTCCTCAAAGAAACATAATCAAAACATCATTTAATGTAAAGAGAATTGCCAGTAAAGCAAGAATTTTTACTAAGTTTCAAGGGATATAAAACTAAAGCTGTCTCCTTGGATATTTTCACTGTTGCACAAAGGTCTCCTCCTGAAGCTATTGAAAAGCACCAATACTCTAAATTTTGTGGTTTTTATAAGTATTTGGATTTAAAACTTCTACAGAATAAATGTTTTCAAACAGGTAGGTATTAACAAATTACTAGAGGGTTCATTGGCTACTGATTCATCTCTCAGTGATTTCTGTTCTTTAACAGTGATTTGAGAAAACAATACTAGTACTTTGCTTCATAGTTGAAGCACTAGTACTCAACTTCATAGGTGACTGCTGAAAGAAAGGACAAAGGGCTGGTGCAAATTCTGTAGAGTATGATGAAAAATGGTGGTGTCAAATAAAACTAGGAAAGATTTATCTCCCTGTGCACAGAACTGCTAAAATCAGTGCTGGAATGTATTTCTGATGTGGCCCCAGGAAAACACATAGACACTGAGAGAGCAGAGAAGAGAAGCCTGTAATTCTTAAGTGATTAAAAAACAAATCTGTGATGTCAGGTTGTTCAAGCTTAAGTATTCTGTTTATTTATGAGGCTGAAATAAGATACAATACATAGTTATTTACATGAGAAAAAGGCATCGCGGAAAAGACAAGGCTGAATGTCTGCAAAAAGTACTGGAAGAAAGCCTGTTTTGAAATTAAACCTGAAGTATCAGAGCAGCCCACTGCAGGAGGTGGCAAACTTGATCGTAGAGTATTTTCAAGACAAGATTATATATCTTTCTAAAAGACATCTTCAAGCTTTCACAGATCTCCCTGCTTCCCCTCCTCAAATCTGTGTGTTAGACACAGCGTTCACATAAGTGTAACAGTGTGTGGATTTTGATATAACTTTACTATATAAAGGATATTTATATGTAATAGATTGCTTCAGCTTGTCAATTCCCCTAATTGGGAAAGAACTATGAAAAATAGTTCCAGACTGCTGTTTAGAATTGTTTAACAGAAGTGATAACTTTTCCCCATTTTGAGTTTCCTTGTAAAACTTTCTTAAGAATGATAACCCTAAGAAACAGAATCACAGAATATCTTGAGATGGACTCAACAGTCCTCATGGGTCCCTTCCAACTCCTGGAGTTTGCACCCCATGTCTGACAGCATTGTCCAAACATTCCATGAACTCCAGCATCATGGGGCTGTGCCTGGTGCCCTGAGCAGCCTGTTCCATGCCCACTGCCCTCTGAAGAGCCTTTCCTAACACCCCCTGACCCTCCCCTGACACAGCTCCATGCTGTTCTCTGGAGCCCTGTTGCTGTCTCCAGAGAGCAGAGCTCAGCACTGCCCCTCTGCTCCCTGTGAGGAGCTGCAGGCTGCCATGAGGCCTCCCCTCAGCCTCCTCTTCAGTATACTCAGTGTTCTTTCAGTTCCTAGGCAGATAAAACATAAGATACATGAAACAATGTAATTTATACTGCTGAAAAGGAAGAATTACTTTAAAAAAAAAAAAAAAAATGCCTAGTTTGTCATGTTGTTGTTGTTCATCTTCTCTTTGGTGTACAGTGTGCTTTAATTCCCAGAAGCAGCATCCTTAGAAAGTTGTTCCTCAGGTAATGAGCAAAACTTTCTGCCAATAGTTTCTTTTTAATCTCTAGCCATGAATCACTTCAGATCCCCCAGATTACTCTTTAAAGGAAACTTCTGTACAGATTATGCAACCTGAAAAATACCACCCCCCCCGCCCCATTGCCTGTTTTTTTCCCTTCTCATCTTGCTGGTTGCCTTCTGTAGCACTCAGGTTCCCCCAGCTGCAGGAGCTTTGTCTTAGCTTTTCCTCAGCTCTGAACACAGCAACTGCCTACACCTGTCATACTTAAGCCTTGTTGCAATCAATATAGAAGACATTTTTTGGTTGCCTTTTCTGAAGGGATTTCTGTGAGCACAGCTAACAGAAAAACAGTCTTACTGAAGGCAGGTAGACATAGCTCAGTGAGGATGCTCTCCCACGTGGTGGGAGACATGGGCTTGGGATCTGCCTCCAGAAAGGACCTAGTCTCTGGGAGCAGGAGGGGTAAGCAGAGCCTCTTCTGTTGTTGAAGCTGCTGCAGAACTGGGGTGAGTGTTTTAGCTGTGGAGTTAGTTTAGTTTAGGCATGTAATTGGGAAAATCTGTTTTGACTGCAGGATTTTTAAAAGACTGGCTTATTACTTGCAGTCTGATGGTAACTTGTAAGCAGCTTTATGTGCATCCCTTTTGTGCTAGGGCAAAGGTGGAGACGCGTAGCAGGTGATGGAAAAACTATCAGAGATGCTTAAATTATAGAGTGAGGTATCACTGACCTCAATAGTGATGTCTGAGGTTGCGCTGTTGACCCTGTCCTTTCCTAAATTGGCAAAAAGGACTAAAATAACAGCTTCCATGGCTAGGTTTGTCTGCACAGTTTCACTAGCTAAATTCCACCTGGAATTTAAGACAAGTACGCCCTCAGCACTGACTCTGTTTTTCTTATTTTTGTTACAACTAAAAATCTTTAATTATCCTGAGATATTTAGCGGTGTAGTTATTAACCCTTCCTACTGATATTTCAGTTGGATCAATAGCACAAATCTACAAATGGAACATTGTAAGGTTAAGGTGAGGGGGAAAGCACAAAATGAATGCAAGTTATCTCTAATGATATTGAAGCATTTCTATCTGTCAAGAACATAATCCTTTTGAATTCAGATTTGGCAATATTCATAACATGCTATGCAAATAATGGCAAACCAATTTCCATTCACTGTAGAAGAAAATACTTAGCTTGGAACTCCTTATACTGACCTTCCTACTGACCAAAAGCCCATACAAAACTGACATGCAGTAAATAAATGCTGTTTGTGAGAGGTGAGTAATTAACAGAAAATGAATTTTTAAGTAACATCTTGTAGATAACAGAAGGATACCTGAAAAGAAACAGATAAAGCTCTTGATATAAACAAGGTTTAAAAAAAAAAATTACGTAAGGTAACAAAACAGACCTATGCTGATGAACTGGGTGATTACTGACAATGACTCAGATGCTGATGATATAGACTGTGTCTCTAAGGCATAGGCACGCATCTGGGCCAAGATAACTTCCGACTTCCTCTTATCACATCAAATTAGCAGTAAAAGAGGTTCCCTGGTGATTCTCCTACGGAAAATATAAAGACTCTGAGGAAGAGAAGTAAGTTTGGATTCAAAGGAAACCTCTTGCAGGCAGTTGTTGGAAGGAATAGGTTGGTTGGACAAGACTCCAAACTTATTCTTTTTTGTTATTTTTACTTAATGTTTTAAAGAGAGAACATGACACAAGGGAATGAAAGTAAATTTTAAAGAAATTTATGGGTAGGGAAGAAATCCCACAACTTGAGATCTTATTGCATAAGCCAACGTCTTATAGATTGATCAAGTAATAAAGAACAGAAAAAATGAAACAGAAGAAATTATACAAGCAACAATTCTCATGATTATATACAGTAATAGTTTTGCACTTGTGTATTCATACTGAAATCAAGGCTATCGCTCCATCACAAATAACCTTAAGAGTTCTGTGTGATAGAAACTGAAGAGCTTTTCTGCTCATGACACACAATGAAGTCTTCAAGCTGATTGTGTTTGGGATCAATGTCTAATGAGAAACACAGCAAGTATGTGCAGGTAGCCCATGATAAACAACTGATCCACAACAAAGCGCTGCATTACAAAGGCCTTTTGAGCTGAACATTTTACTTGTCCTGTTTTCAAGTACTACCATTTTCTCCTCATCTTTGCTTGCTGACAAGAAAGAATAGAAGCTTAACATAGTGGGTTTTCTTTGTGATTTTTGAAAACAATTGTTCCCTGAAGTAGTGAGTCACAATAGTTAATATGTTAATGCACAAGGTGCTGCTTATTCATGCACCCTGTCATAATGTGATGGTACTTTTCACACCTTATAAAAGACAGGAGTGATTCTCTTATGATTATAGAATCCCTTATCAAAACCAATGGTCCCAGAATTCAGATAACATAATGACACTGTCCACGTCAATGATCTGTCATTCACTTTTTTTCCTATATCATTAAGATGAGCACCAAAACTGCTCTGTCAATGCAATCAACTGGCTGCCTTACCCAAGTAATTAAATCACTGCAGAACTGTTAAGAATAGATGTCTTGATGAAGATGGAAGAAAGTCATGAATTATCTCAGTGTTACCAATCCTCTACCATCATAGCTACTGACATGGGAAAGCATTCAAAAGGCAAATTTTGAAACTGGGAAAATACAAATTATAAATTCAGCCCAGTGTCATATAGATCTTGAAGTTGGACAACTTACTCTAAAATTCTGTTGGAGTTCTGAAGATGGAAGGCTTGGCTGCTTCTCCTAGACTGCAGCCACGCATGCTTTCCTCTGGAAATATCTCTGTACAAGGCACTTGAGGTTTTAGAGATTCCAAGCTACCTTCTGACAGCACAGCATAACTCTGATGCTGAGATGCAATACTTTCTTGAGCACTGAAAGAAGGTACACTACAGCATGTGCTGCTGTACACAAGCAGCGCACCCCACAGATGTAGCTAAGCTCCCTTTGGTCCTGAGGTGGCATTGCTTGATGCCTCCGACTGTGGGGCTCTGTGGTGGGTTGGCCACCCTGGGCAGGGAGATCACAACTTCTTTGTGTTGTAGCACTGCAACTACAGTGTAAGGAATAAATTGATAACCACTGAGGCGCTAGCTTATCTTCCCCCTCTTGTACATTCAGTAGATAGTATCACAGTAGTGTTCCTCATTTTCTGTGGCATCCTGAATATGGTTGTATTACTTCTTAGATAATATACATGGAGATAAAAACACTCACTGAAAACACAGTCAGGCTAACCAATATGGAAGTGTGTGGGAAAATTGCTGATCAAAAGCCCTTCACGTGATATAAAAGCTCTGAATGTCTTCGTAGGTAGCTGAGTATACACAGGATAATGAAAGAATTGTGAATTTCAGTTTTTGAATGCAACGAGATCTAGTTCTGTATTTTATTGTAGGTATTGTTGTCCGGACTTATGGCACAACTTTCAGGGAGAATTGGAGCTTAATCAGTTTGATTTCAGAAGGTGAGCATTTTATGGAATATCTTCTTCAGCAGACTTAGATATATTATTTCATGATGCTAATAACTTTCAGTTGATATTTGTTCCTTTGAAGTTCTAGCCTCCTCTTCTATTACTAATATCCAAGTGCAGCATGTAGAACCAAGACGACTGAAAAAAATAGTGCAGCAAATTAAATGAAATCAGATTAATTTTGAAGTCTGATTAGTTGAGTTATAAGGAAAATCAAAGGAAAAATAGGAATACCTACACAAGATTTGATGAGAACAGATTGCATGAAACAGCTATGATGTGATAATCAGGGTTACGTGTAACACAGTCTTTATTTTTATAGATTCTCTTCAGGTAATATTGCCACAAGTAGTAAATATGAAAACTAAATGTTTGATTTTATCCTTAAATATGTATGTTATAGATCCTGACTCAATGGTAGTAATAGGGACAGTAGTTTAAGATCAAAAGTTTGTTTGAAGGTGAATGGCAACCAGCTGAGACTTCCTGAAAGGTGCTGGTATGAGTACTTCAATAGGAAAATCCTCAGTCCTTTTTTTCTTAATCAAGTTTGGTCTGTGCCAGTTATAGTTTGTCAAACAGTATAGAATTATGCTATCTAAATATGAACAGAACTTAAGAGGTGTTTTGTGAGATATCACCTGGCGAATAGTGTGCTGGGAATTGTTATACTCTGCTTTGGTTGTGTGTTTTGCATGGTTGCAAAATTTGGAGGGGGGGAAAAACCAAAACCATCTAAAATTGGTAGCAACAAGAATGAGAAAAACATCCGAACTCACACACTTGTATGGTTGTGTTGCCTACACCTACTCTGCATTGCTATTACTGTTTCTGCATTAGGTTTCAAGCAGCAGGGGAGCCAGGTTATTCTTTGAAGGAATAATGGAAGCCTTTCATCTCAAGGTCAAAAGATTCAGCCTACGTCATTCTGAATGGTTCTTTGGTGTCTGAAAGCGGTGTGAGGTACAGTTTGGTACTGGTTGACACGGATACCTTTAACCACTTCCTTAATATTCTACCAAATCTGTCATAAAACGGCTCTCTTGCTGTCAGTCTTAAAGCAGAGATCGGTTACGCGTTGTCCAAGCAATTACCATAATTCTAGGATCAGAATCTTGTCAGTCAAACTGAAGCAAAGCAGAAGCCTGTAGCACACCCCTTGTATCACTGCAGATTTGTACCGTCCCTCACTCCTAGGGCAGTACATTTACAATTTCACAAGCACCAAATTCATTCTTGAAATGACTGTGGTGAGATTTTTTCCTTTTTTATTTTTGTTTCAGAAGGAAGTTGCTATTGGCCTGAAACCTTACAAGCCAAGGTTCATCTCAAAACATATTTTATGGTTGAGTTATTGCAGACCATTTGAATCAAGGATTTATAATGAAATTGCTGACACAACCTTAACTCTAGCTGTTTGAATGGCATCACTATAATTATATGAGAATTTAATGACTTCAGCTGCAGCTGAATTGACAAGCAGCATAAGCAAACAAACCAGCATTGAGTGAGAAGAAAGTAGTAGCAGACCTGGGTAAATACACTCACAGGAACCTGATGGAAATTTTGATAGGAAAAAAAAATCAAGAATATTTAAGGCTATAAATAAAAACAACCTTAATTTCCTTCTAGAGTGAAACAGAATAAAGAGTCACGATGCAGCTACACAGTCCTCCTCTCCCTTTATATAAAAAGCATGTGAGAACATCCAGAGAAATACAGGATGTGTTAAACTGGAGACTGACGAGTGACTCATCAATGAGATAAAAATAGATTTAAACTGAGAAACAGGAGCTGAGAGAAATGGGCTTAGAGTGAATAGCAGATGGAGAAATTGAGAAAGGAAAAAAAAAAAATTAAAGTAGGAAGTACTGTTACCAAACGTGTTTCCTTCCTAGCATTCTTTCCTATAACAAATATTAGCTAGAATGTTGCTCAATACTGCTATATTTAAATGCCAGAATAAGGTTTATCCTACTGTGTTTTCAGTCTTGGTTTCATCTCACTTAGTTAATCAGTGAACATTTTGAATGTCAATAGATCACACAGTAGGGTTCATCGCATCTTCTATCTCACGTTTCAGTATGGAATTGATTCAGCTAGTTGCAGGCCATTATCTTTCAGGCTAGTTACATAACTTGACCAACCAACCTTGTACTACTTTGTGACTGAGGTGAAAAACGCTGTACTAGAACTACTATCACACTGAGTCGCAAGTAAGAGTTGCGCTAGTGCTGTGCATTTGCCTTGGGTATAGCAGGTAGGAGCATTACTTCAATTACTTAAGTCTTGTCAGTGTGAGTGAACAGCGTTACGTAAAACTGAAGCTACACTGAAGAGCTGTTTGCAGATGTTGAGATCCTCTGGAGCTGAAGCCACTTCTCTTTACAAGTTTGCAAGTCAGCATCACTGGAATTTCAGCAAAGCTGTAATCAGAAGTGCCTAGCTCCTAACAGTATTTCAGTGATAGCTTTGGGAATCAGAAAGAGGTCCATTGGTGTAAAACCTGACTTCCTTAGCAGCTGAAGAAAGTAAATGTAAGTCATGTTAGTTTATGATTTAATCACAGAGGAACAAAATGCTGTCTGCATTTAAGCACTCACGCAGGTACTGATGCAAACACAGTAAGCAAGGATCAGGTTTTTGCATGCTTGGTGTGCTGACTACCACTTAATCTTCATTTAAGTGAAGGTACTTCAGATACCACCTGAAATTGAGTAGGCATACATTCCTAAGCACGAATACAACAAGAAGCTTCTAATTCAAATCTAGTTTTGGTTCATCACGGAAATCCGCAATGAATGACTTCCTGGAGCCACTTCAATGTGATTTTGGGTTACTAAGAAATACTACAGATACATATGGAAAAAAGATTCCTAGGCAAGACATGATTAGATGAGAAATAAATTCATGATTATAGTAATTTTTTCAGTTTTACACCCTGAACATTTTTAGAAGTATCGAGTTTATTGCCTCTTATGTACTTATTCTCATTGAATACAGCTAAGGAATCTGCTTAGTGAATGTTGTGTGTTTATACTTCAAAAGCAAAGTTCATACACAGACGTGTCTAAATAAGGAATACTTTTAAGTTATGACACATGTATTGATATCAATTCTTGTACATGTTTGACCGCTACTCTCAAATCTGTTTCTAGTGGAAAAACAAGTTTCTGATGTTGTTCAATTGTTTCAGTTATACGATTTTCCATTTTAACTGTGCGGTGCCTCTTCTGTGACTTATCTGTCTGCAAACTCACAATCCCACTCTATAACTTCAGTGTAGCATTTAGCATATCTAATGCTTCTTATAGCAAGTTTTCAAGGAATCTTTTCAAATAACATTACCTTCTTGGAGAATACCGTATATACTCCTACGTGGTAGGCCAAATAGCTTTTTTTCCTCCTCTTTGATTTTTTTTTTCTCTCCAAAAAGCTTTACCTAAGCCTGACCAAAAGAAAAAGTGCTGTATGCCTTTTTATTGGCAGATATTCTGATCCTCTTAGATGAATGGGGAAGTACACTCCTGATGATTCCCCAGCAGCTTTTAGCACTCAGTTTTGAACCCTTCAGATCAGAGAGCTGTATCATGGACTCCAGTGAGCGTAGCATCAAATCTGAGCAAAGCCCATGTACTTGGGCAGAAAAGGCTGCGCCACAAAAATTTCCACTCAAGCTGCTCCCTAACTCTGGAAATCCCTCAGCTCTGCAGTTCTTCATTAAAGCATCTCATATCTACAGTTTTGCTTTTTCATATATAATACAGCATCTTAGTATTGACCAGGCTGCCTGCAGGCGTCTGTCTCATATCTAAATTTAATCAGAAGCAAAAATTAGGTTTCTCTGCTGCTGTCGTCGGTTCTAGCCTTTATTACAAGGGCAATCAATATATTTTGCTCTGGGAGATGCAGGATAATACCTAGGAACTGTTCTCATAACTGGTGTGGAAGATAGTACTTCTTTGGCAGGCCGATTGCTTTTAACTCTCAGGCCACAGAGGCTCCTCTTGCTTCACCACGCTGATCTATTGTATCCTGAATCCTACCCTGCTCAGTGGATTAGGTGCAACAGAAGTCAATGACATGAAAGTAGAAATTCACTCATCCTTTGTCTCCTGATTCCTTAGATTAATGGAAACCTGCATATCTGAGTCAAACTAGATCTGGCTGCAGTGATGGAGTGAAGCTGCAGCTACTTCTTGACTATGAAATGTGTTTGATACTAAATTGCTAGCTGCACTAACACCACTCAGTAGTTGTGCCGGGGACCGACGAGATGAAAAGGATAAGCCAGGTAACTGTTGTCATTTGGGTAACCGAATGTGCAGATAATTAATGCGTTAGTATCACTGCTGTAAAATTAAAAGATAATAGCATTTGCACAAGGAGTTCACTAGTGGGAATCCAATGGCAAGATAAAGAAAAAATACCCATGGACTACTGAAAATGATGAAGTGCGATATGGTGTGCAACTCACCCTCCTGCTTATGTTCAATTTCTGTTTCCATTTCATACAGAGAGGAGGCCCTAAAGAAATAGGGACATAAACATTAACCCCTATATGCTGTTTGAGCACACCGTTCATCTCTCATTCCCTATTTTTTTTTTTGAATGCTTCTGAAACAGTGATAAGCTGATTTAACAAAAACTACAAAATGAAATCCACCAAACATTTTTAGTAAGTCAAACCATGGCTAGCGTTGCTGTCAGATTTGTCAGTTTTCTTGCTATTGTTTTACATCTAGGATGTGTAGTGATCTGAAAGGGGATTTTAGCTATGTTAGGAAAGTCAACATGAAAATTATGAATAATTATTTGGACAGGCCTTTGTGTCAAAACTTGCCTAGGAAACTATTCCTAATAGATTTTTCTTTGTCCTGTAATGCCATTTGCTTACTGTCTCTATCGGTTTTTCCAGACATAAAAATGCATATACACAGACACAGGAAGGAAAATTGAAGGGACGTTTGTACTTCAAATAATGTCTTCATTGAAATTGAATATAAATATGCAAATAAAACACTTCTGAGTGCATTTCTTTGTCACAGATATGGTTATGTAGCCCTTTACCTTTTGAAATATTTTCTATTTCTTCCACAATAATTGTCTACTGGAACAAATCCCTAAGTACTGATACTAATTGATACATTTTTATTGTTATGATGAAAATGAACCAAAGCTCATCTCATTTGATACAAGGTAGATGAAATTACATGTGTTGCAATAATTTGATAGCATAGTGAAGACTTGTTTTCCTTTATCTTTTTTAATTATCCTTTCTTGATTTAAAAAAAAAAAACTTACCAGTTCTACTCTGTTTAATGAAATCATGAATTCTTCATTTTCATAAGATTATGTCCATGTGATATACAGACTGTAGGAGTATATAATTCACAAAATTATTTATAGTTATATAACTATATATGTATTACATATACAGGGAAGCTATATATTAAATGTATTCTGTATCAAATTTGTCATTCTGAGACAAATTTCCTTTTTATCTATTCAAATGCTAGGAAAATACTGTGTTAACCTGCTGCAGTAAAAACTTCTAGTGCAAGGATTTCAAATTGCTCAAAAACATTTTGATCAAGAAACAGAATGTAAACATTGCTTCTCAAATTACAGAAGATATTTAAGATGTTTTCATTAAAATGTTGGCATTTACAACACTTAGATATTTAATTATAAATACTTAATGTTTAATGCTAAATATATTTAATATTTAATTAGAGTATTTACTGATTAGTTCTGCTGAGTATGCAGAAATTTATCTCATTTTCCTGGGGTAAATATTAAATTTGATCTTTTTTTTTGCTTTCTGAGTTTCTAAGCCTTTAAAGGAAAAGGATGCATCCAAACTGAAATTGCAAGACCAGAAACTTACTCCCCTCATTTTCTTCATAGTTTTTATGACTGTACAGAAAAAGGCAAGTTTTCTACATTTTCACCAGAAATGCTTCTCGTATATCTGAAACTCAGTTTCAGAGCCTGGTTAGCACTGCTTAAGTTTAAAGATAAAGTGAGCTGGAGAATCTAACTGGATTCAGTAGCCCAGTTCTGTCTCTTGGCCTCTGAAATCTGATTGCTTCCTAAATCCAGACTGCACCCAAGTTAAGGGATTGCTGTTAACATATTCTGATGAGGACTCTCCCTTCACGGTTAGCAAAGTCATTTGGGATGCTTGCCAGAAAGGTGTCCAGGCTCTGGATGGCACCAGCCAGTTTGGAGTGATGGGGTCTTCTGGTTAGTGAGCTCGGAGTGAGGGAGAGCCCCCTCCCAGCCCCTGTCACAAGAAGTAACATAAATTGCTTCAGTGCTGCCTGGAGCCAAGGAGGAAATGTGGTCTGATTCTCAGATGAATGCCCTAACCACTATACTATAGCTTCTCTCTGGTCCAGTGGTTTTAATTATTCTGCTGAAAGCTGAGCAGGAGGTAGAGTGCCCTGTGCCAAACCTGGCAGGAGTGCGGTGTTTGCTGCGCTCTGCCATCGGCCTTCTCACAGCCCTCAAGCACACGTGTGATTGCTTTCCTTTTATTCTCAAATCTAAGTTTCTCCTTACATAGGAACCTTCGGTGGCTGATTCTGTTCTTCAGATGCAGAAGGGATGGACTTGCTGAATTTTGTGGCTGCTGACTTGCTGGTTATGTTTAGCTCTGATGTTTAAAACACCTTTGCTATTTACACACAAGATTGTTCCCACAGCCTGCAGGGGAGGGGTAACGTAATACACCAATTCTGTAGCAAATGTGACTTTAAAGAGAAGAAGGAAAAGCAGAGAGAAGATGAAAGCAGAAGTAATAAGGTCACAAAACTGTATAAACTAGCTATATGTGCTGCTAATATGTTTTGTTATGCTTTTTTTCGCACTTCAGATTTCCATGGTACCCATCTGCTTCTGTTGACTGGTTTCTGTTGCATTTCCTAAAAGCTGTTTGTTCTGAGCGATGTGTGTGTGAATGACAGTCTTACATATTAATTCAAGGAAATTAGTAGAATTGATTACAATCCCAAATGTGTTGGTTAAGTGATGCCAAAGAGCAGACTTAAAATGTAGGGCAGTTTACAGTTCTCATGACACATGGTAGCAAAGCACTCATAATTCTTGCACTGTTTCTTCTTGTTTTCAAAAAAGTATGTAAACTGTAAAAATGGATGACAGACAAGCTTTACATCTTGGGTAATGTGTGATTTAATTACAGTAATTTAAACTAAACTAAAATACGTAAAGAATGATCATCTTGGAATGCTGTCTGCTAAAAATGTCCTCTCTCCCATATTTATGGTGCTATGTATGTTCAGTCTGAAACATGCAATATCTGTGTCCTTTATCCAAAAACATACAATTCCTGTTGTAGAACACAATATGCAGAAGGAAGGAAGATCACATAGGTGAGGAACCACAACTTATTTACAAATCAATATAAGCAATAGGAATGTCTTTTCCAGGGAGACAAACCCGGTTGATAACTCTCTGCCTGAAGGAGGTTGTACTGGATATGTCAAACATGTCTATTCCCCAGGAATGGAGATTTCAACAAAAAACAAAATGTTCATATATTCCCCTGGAGAACCTAACGAAAAGAAAACTGCTGGACCTTTAAAGCTCTGTTGTAACAGCCATTCAATGTAGATATTAGAGATCTGTTTTGACACTTTTTTTTTCTACCGTATAACTAGATGATGGAAGTGCTGTATCAGAATCCCAAACTAAAATCAGAAATACTTTACAACACATTATCCTTCCAGTTTGTTTGAAATCTGTGACGTAGAAGTAGAATGTTTTAACTAAGGGTTTTACCATAACAGTGCTATTAACACGTACCTCATAAAGGATTTATGGAAAATTGATGTAGAGCTACTGTACTATCATAGTTAAAAATTTTCAAAAGTCCCTCAATGCTTGTTTACATAATAGAACACAATGGCTCTCCAGTGATCATTCATATCTGCCACATTAATAACAAACAGTTTTAGAACCTCTTCATAGTGTGCATTTGTTTAAATGTCCCAATGTGCAAAATTTGGCTTGGCCATTTATGATATCAGGTAACTCAGTTGTTTATTTGGTATTTTCTTAACTTTCTCATCTCTCAGCACATAAGATAGCAGTTTTTTACTTATATTCTTTGCACAGATAATCCGGCATTTTTTTTAGCATCTGTAAAACTTGGAAAGAGGCATGGAAGAGACTACAGAGGTATGAAGTTCAGATAGTCTCATATGTATGATTTATTTATGGCTTTACAACTTAGACCCTCACCTACTGACAAGTTTCTACTTGTAATTACAAATACTGAATTAGAAGTTGATATAGCATTACTGCATTTATTAAAAGATGCAAAACAAAAGTGATGGAAAGAACTTTGTAAACAAGTCTTACTTGGCAAAATATAGTTTTAAGGAGTGTTTTGAGAGATACCACGGTATCACTGAGTGTTTCTGTGCAGATTTCTTGCTTAAATAAGATGGCAAGAATGCATGCATCTGCTTGGGAGTCTAACAAATGGATGAGGTAGACTGTCATTCTGAACTAGCTGAAGGTGTAGGAGGCAATACATACACGAAGGCTGCCCATAGACTTATGCTCAATATTTTATCAGTATTTAGTCATGCATAACAAAAGATCCAACTTGTTCCAAAAAGCTTAGCAGTAACTCAAGACCATGATATTACTCATCTCTAATCAGGACAATTTTTTGTAGAAGGTAGAATAGTATATGATTAAAATCTAATACTATTTTAATGTGATTGTAAGCCATATACTTGCATCATTGTTGTAAGTTGATGGTACCATATTGAAAAACACTGCTGCACTTGCACAGAATAGTGCTTCAGAGCACATCATCAGAGCATTATTCAAGAGTTCCTCTGTATTCCGTAGGGTAGTAAATGGTCAAACAGTTGCCATCAGCATGCAAAAACCTCCAGTTATCTCCCTAGACTTAAGAATCTGTGAAGCATCAGGATACTGGAAAAGCTTTTTAATCTTAATGTGATATGTATGATATTCTAAGGAACCCTAAAGAAACAGCTAAAAATCAGGAGCAAAACACTTGTCTTAGTTTCTAACAAATTACTTTTCTAATTGTATCTGGTGTGAAGCTACGTCATCAGTAGCTGGATCAAACCACAACACCACCTAATCCTTGTGCATGGAAATCATGTCTATGGTTTTAGATAAGTACTTAAAAGCATGGTACCTACTTGACAAAAAATAAATACAGGTGAATTTTCTTCTTGCATTTATAGTCATGTTTTGTGACAAATGGAAGGAGCCTCATTACAATGTTTTGTTACCAGCTTCTGACTTCAGACCTCAGGTCAGTCAGTCATGGTTTAGCAAGTCATCTATGAGCGTATATGCTGGACGAAGTAATACGTTAGTTACTTTGAAAGACTGAATGGCAATACTAGGATTAATTACACTTTAAGAGACTAATGATTAGTAAGCTGATGTGTCCCTTTCAGCAACAATTGAAGTAAGCTGTTTATGCATTCCAAATCTACTTTTTAACCCCATTTTTATGTAATGCAGCTGGTATCTCTGTATATGAATATGTACTGACGAGGCCTAATTACCCAGAAAAAAATATTTTCTGAGCATCAAAAGAGAACAGATGTTATCAAGTCCAGCTCAGTCAGAACCGCTATATAATATTTACCATACCCTGACTCAGAGCATTGAGAAGCTAGTCTTCCTTAGCCATGGATAGCAATTCTTCTGTACTTTAACTCGACTGACTTCATTTAAGTTACATCAGAAATGAAATTTTCTATTAGGTTTTGTTTGTCTGGGTCAATAAAACATTAACAGCCAGTTGAGATGGACTGAGTTTAAATGCATTGCAAGACGTGTAATATACTACTAGAAAATACGCAATAACTTGCAAAATTTCATATAAAGTCATCAGCATCGTTAAGAAAAAGGTTGAGACCAATAAATAATAGTGCAAGTCAGTGTTGGGAAAGTCAAAATAATATGAAATAGGCTGCGAATTCCAGTGAAATTCTAGATTAAGTGCTTCTATGTTGTAATGCATCTTTTAGAAGAAAAAATCTGTTAGTGCGTTTAGCCACTGCTAGTAGAACTTGCATTTTTAAATTTAATCAGTTGTGTAAGAAAAAAAAATGCATATACATTAGGAAGAAACTTCCTACTCTCACTCTGTGAGACATACAGTAACTTCCACAACACTAAGAAATGCTTATCCTGCGCTAGAAGTGTAGTTTGTGTAAAAGCAATCAAATAATTACTGAACAAAAATTGAAGGAGTGATGGATAAGAATTTCAAGCTGCTAGAGTTTATATCTGTGTTTTCAGATCAAGTTCTTTTTTTTTTTTTTTTTTCATTCTCTTCCTAGCCACTGCAAATATCTCCCTCTGTCATGGCATAATTCTTCTGGTTTAAGTACATCTACCCTGACAGCAAAATTGTACCGTTCGTATCACAGATCAGCAGAGGTCTTGCTTTCTTTTTCCTATTGGCAAAACTGGGCTCTAAGTGGCTGTAAGCTAAATGTTGTTAATATATTGCCAGGTGAAAATACAACACTTGATAGCCATTATGACAGTAAATGATCACAGACTTTGGAATTTAAAATATTCATATACGGTCAATAGTGATTAATTAGTCTAAGTTGTTAACTGCCATATTTCTACCACTGGAAGATTTCCCTCTGAAACCATTCCTGTCCGTAACACTGGGTCTTCACAATGACTATCAACAAAGTCAAACTTTAATACCTTTGAAAATATCTTCAGTCAATCATAAGACAAACAGGATGTCTGCTTGTGAGGAATAAAATTCATGCTCACTTTCCTTTTCCAGTTCACAATCTGCTTCTGATTCCAAAGACCATATTATGCATCTCCTTAGTAGTTCTACATGTTATTTGACCCCGAAGATAATTCCTTTAAACTAATTGATAGCAGTCTGTTCCTTTTGCCCTGCACAGAAAGTTGAATAAACCAGGTATTTTGATCATGCTTGATATTAAAGCTCTGTGGAAGATAACCGTTAGTTCCATAGCAAGTTTTGAGGTTTTGCATTTTGATTTGGATCTGCATTAAAATGAAAGCCATTACTTTCTAATACAGTATCAAAGGTGTACTGAGGTATCTATGAAAAACAGTTATCAAATTTGCCCATCTTTCTTTTTATTTTCACACTCTTCTGTTTTCTCTAATATTAAAGGCTATTAGAAGGATCAGGATTAAAAAAAATCGTTCTTAGTGAGCCTTTTGCTGAATCCTGAGTATACCTTGGAAATGTCGCCTTCAATAAACCCACATGGTTGGAAGACATTTCATTTGAACAAACAGATGCCAGTTATCCTGTTATTACTGTGCACGTCATCTCACAGAATAGAATTATGACATTCTAGTGGTGAAAATTGTATCAGTCAAACAAGAAGGGGGCAAAATTCCACAGTACTTCTTTGAAAACATCACATGTTTGTTCTGATGACTCTCTCAACAGTTTAGATAGGCCCTGGTGTTGCTTTTAAGCGAAAAGATGATGTTGAAGTAAAAATTCAGCAGCTAACTAGAAATTTTTGCAAGCATTTTTGTGTGGATGCTGCATGTGATGATAAATCATTTGCAGTTTGGTCCTTCTATATGTGAACATTGCGTCTTTCACACCATGCAAAAAAAAAAATCAAGTTACATTTGACTACAGATACTTTCAAAACACTACTAGCAATCTAACACGGTCTTCAGATGGCAAATTTAACAAACACTGTTCTCAAGTTAGAACTCCCAACAATACCACAACCAAGGATTTTTGTATCATTTTCCTCTAGACAATATAGATTCTTAATTCCTATCTGCAAAAAGAAACCATGTGAACAAACCTTACATTAACAAAATGTAATAGCATTTAGGTACTCTCCATGAATTAAACAGCATGGATACATGCAGCTGCTTTACAATTTTCCTTGCTTGTGTTAGACACAGTGCTGAAAAATGGGCAGTTGTAGACTAAAAGAATGAGTTCAGTTCATGTCAGCTGCTCAACTCTTTGAGAAGCAGGCTTCTGCTTTCCTATTTCTCCTTTCTCTGGATCCACAGATTGTCTTCTGACATTTCCATGCCAAAAGCAACTCCTGATTTTCACTCTTCTCCAGACACTCCTCTCCTCAGTGATCTCTAATCTTTCCTCCTTTGGCATAAAATCTTACCTCTGGTCTGGACATGGTGGATACAGACACACTGAATCGATGATACTTGATCAATTTTTGACTACAGTCAGTCCTTCCTTTGGGCTGTCACGTTTACTACACTTCCTAGCTTTTATCTTTGGTTCATTTAGAGCACAAAAACAGCTTCTGTCTTGACCTGGAGCCTCATGCACACCTTTGAGCCTGATGGTGCACCTCTCACTCCTGATTTGGTCATAACACCGAACAAAGAACAAAAACTATTATCTTGCACTAGAGTATTATTTTAAGTAATTTTTTGGCTCTATTTATCGAGATTGGATGTTGGTAAACAATGCTCTTATTTTCCTCCTTTCTTTAAATAGTGCCACATGTTCTTTTTCTGAAGATCTCAAAAAGATTTACTACTACGAACTAGCTCTGAGACTTCACTTCCAGCTTCTGAATTTGTCTTAATACTCAAACTGCTTTTTTTATTTGCTTGCTTAAAATAATGGCTGTAATTTCATTGAGCTTTCTGCTACTACGCAAAAAATCATAGTCTATCTGTCTGACATCCAAATATCAGATTGCAATAATGCATTTTATTTTCCAACTAAACATGTGCTTAAATATAGGGAGCCTGGCTCCCATCCAACACACATTTTATTAAAGCCAGCTGTGAAGCAATTATTGAACGTGCTAAAAATGGCTTTTGAGAGTAGAACAATACGAGTTTTGTCCAATTTTGATTCACACACTGAGCTTTGACTAAATACCACATTCCAAGAACTCACTCTCTTATGAAGTAGCGTCTCTGAACAGCTTCAGGAACATAATTTCTGAGAACTGGGGAAATCTAGGTCAAGGACTGATTGCAGTAGAAATTACTGACATAAAGCAGTATGCTTTCTCCTAGATGAATAATGTGCTTTCAAACACCAATGAACGAAAAATAACAAACAAAATACAAACAAGGCAATTCAGCTTGAGAATCAAAATGTACAATGGAAAATATAATCTATTGTACATATATATAGAATCTATACAATTTAATCTTAAAATCTCATTTTATGGAAGCAGATTGTCTTCTTTCTTTGGGATTTGTAATCTAGTCCTATTCTGACAGATGTTATTTCTGATGGATTTCCCACCTCTATATGCTTTTCAGGCACATTGAGATGTATCTTTTTTTACCATATGAACTTCTTACATGCGTTTGCATGAACATCTGAGGCATTAAGATGGCACATAAATGACAAATGACTATTTCTAGGAGGAGTGTGGTCTAATTTTGACTTCTCTATAGTTACTCATATTTTCAGAAAACTGAAATTCACTATTCTAGCAATAAGATTCTATTTGATTCAACATTTGCATGCTAATGGACAAAAGTATTTGAATTCCTACAGATATCTATTGCTGGTTAGATGCAGCCCAGCTGCTCCCTGTTAAAAATGGCGATCAGAAATTAATATAACTATCCCATGCATTTACAGCCTGAGAGTTGTAATATATAAAGAACAATCATTCCTAAAAGGGCCATGCTTGTGAGTGCTGTATTTAATTAATGCCCAAGGGAAAGAGCAGAAGAGGAGGAGGAAAAGTACTGCAGCTGAATGTATTCTGCAATTGTAGTCATGTTAAACACTGCATGCCAGATTTAATGGCATGTATTCATCTAGCTAGCGGAGTGTCTTACTTGGAACAAATGGTGCTGTCTGCCTTTGGGAGACCAGGGTTTTGAAATGAATTTAGGATTGTGGAGTAGATTTCTATTTCATTTTCTCTGCTGACTTATGCTAGGCCTGCCATTGCAGACACCCAGCTTTATGCCTGGGATATAAGCAATTTTTCTTCACCTGTAGCATGTCTTTAGCCTTGTGATGAGAAGGATGCCATGCAGCAGCAATCTGTGCAAGCCATGCCAGTCATTTAAGTTGAGACCAACACTTTCTTTTAGTGTCTGGCTGCTGCTAGTATGCATGAGAATATGAAAGTACACGTGGTGCAAGAAGGTGCATGCAGCAGCTACAGACAGAGCAAATACAGCAGTAGATTCAAGTGAAAGATTGGAATCTCATGTTCATCCCAAACAAATGGCCTTGCATTAAAGGCAGAGATTTGAACGTTGCTGCAGAGATTAAGAATAAAAAATGTATAAAAAGCCAACTAAATTCTACTGTACCATACAGTGTTTTATTAGTACATTTGAAAGCACTTTCATACGCATCAAAGATCACTCACTGAGGTAATTTCATAACAGGCTCTGCTTGGACTGGAATTTGCAATGGGAGGAACGCAAGAAGGCTGCAACAAGGTCAGGTCAGATCCCACCTGCTCGGCTGTGGCTGCTGTTTGGTAAATCAAAAGAGAAGCTCCAGCTAAATCTGTCAGGTTTAGCTGGAAGCCAGCCCTCAGGCAGCAGGCATCTTAGGAGAAGCAGACAAGTCTGGTGCCAGTAAAATTAATCCAGGAGATCAGGAAACAATCTCTTGCAGCTGTTCCTCCTCTTAGCACAAATAAATCTGCTGTGAAGGCTGGACTTCAGAGAATCACAAAATCATAGAATGGTTCAGACCTGGAAGGGTTCTGGAGGTCATCTCGTCCAGCTCCAGCAGGCCACCCAGAGCAGGGTGTCCAGGCCT
The DNA here is from genome assembly GCA_013396635.1 of Penelope pileata. Taxonomy (NCBI): domain Eukaryota; kingdom Metazoa; phylum Chordata; class Aves; order Galliformes; family Cracidae; genus Penelope; species Penelope pileata. The sequence goes on along the minus strand of WBMW01003428.1, from coordinate 802,352 downwards.
GTGGCCAGGCAGCTTTTTAAGGTCTCTGAGAAAGAGATGCCTCAGCCCCTCTGGGCAATCTGTGCCAGTGCTCTGCCACCTGCACGGAAATGATTCCTAGTGTTCAGAGGGAAACTCTTGTGTCCATTGCCTCTTGTTCTGGCACTAGACGCTGCCAAAAAGAGCCTGGATCTGTCACCTTTACACCCACCCTTCAGATATTTATAGGTGTTGATAAGATCCTTTTTCTTGCTTATTAATTTTTTGTTGCTTAATATTTTTTCAAAGCTCATCTTCTGAGATTTGAACAGGACGCTAATTACAAAGGTTCTTTCACCTCAGTGTGAACCTGTTGTTATTGAAATATAATTATAAACATTCAGGCCCAAATATGTATTTCTGATCACACCAGTAAAAATTTTCCTTCATAAAGAAGATGAAATTATGTCTATACTGTTATTACAGCAGTAGTATTTCAATATGCAGATATGAAAAGGGTAGCATGCACTACATGTCAGACTCAAGTGTTGCACTGTTTGATCTTTGTCATTTAAACTATGAATAGAATAAACACATAAATAATGGGAAAGTGCTGAGGATAAAATAATGCAGGCAATGATCAAGACAGGAGGGTATCTCCCCTGACTTGGCCCAAAGCCCCCGATGTTGGGACACTTGTGTTTCCAGCCCTGCTCTCTGCCTCCTCCTAGCCAGGTCTGCTGTGGACTTTGGGGCCACCCTACTTGTGCCGGGCAGGTGCCCCAGAGGGTTGTGCCCACGGGGGCTCCTCCCAGCCTAAATTTTTACTGTCATCTTTGGTTTTCTGTCTGCAAAACTGAACAGATGGAAAAACTTTGCAAGGGGCACCCAGCACTGCACAGGGCATTGGAGACAGCGCAAGGCCTGGGGATTGGCCCTGACTGTGGCTTTCTGCCATGCTGCGGGGCAGCCTCTCCTCATGGCCACTGGTCTGCACAGGGGCTCTAGGCCAGCCCTGGCCCCTGGCATCCACAGCCCCAGAGGAGATGGATGTACTTACAGTCTGACAAAAATAACAGCACTTGACGGTGCTCACCTGGGTATGAGATGCTTTCCCTTGACTGACTCCATCCACATTAAATGGCTGAACTAAACAAACCATTTAGGTACTTGGTGTAGCAGTGGGCACCTCTTGAATACTCTCTGAGTACTCGTGTCTTTGGACACGTCTTGCTGCTTACAACAGAGCAGCCTGTATCGGCTTCCCACAAGCTGCAGTGGCTGAATCTTATTCCTAGGCTGCAGTCTGTGTACATGTTTATGGGCAGCATGCCAAAGACTTTTGTCTCTTATTCATAGTTTTTTAAAAGGCGTACCTGAGCAGCATTCAGTCTGAACAAATGTTGCAGTGTTGATTCTTCTCCCTGTTTGGGAGTGTTATGGTAACTTTGCTTTCCGTCTCAAGATGCATTTACACTGCAGCTAAAGCATTCCTCTGATTGTTTCAGTGCTTCCAAACTAGTTTCACATTTTTGCTCAGAGGCTAATGCAAGGACAGCATGGGGTGACATTCAGCTTCAGGAAAATTATCTATGCTGTAGAGCTCAAGATAAAATATCTGTGTGCCTCCTTATCAAGGATCCTTCCCCCAGTCCAGAGCCTGCACTGAGCTCTGCATTACTACAGATTCACTTGTTGTCTTCATGAGCTGTGCTTGTATCTTGACTGTAGTATAAAAATATCCTCAACATCAGCTTTCAGAAGCCATCTGCTTCCTGCAGTAGAGAACGAGTGTTTGGGATCAGGATTCTTGAGAGCAGTAATTTTCACACAGCGGCGACTACTTCACTGCACTACTTCAGTTTGCAGGCTGCAGTAGATTTCTTGCCCTCCTAAAGAAAGTTTGACTTTTTTGTTCAGTTTCTCCTTCAACAAAAATGCTAACTCACAGGCCCTGATGTGCTGTGGAGTAGCAGACGGTGCTGTGATTCATTCAGACAGTGAAGGTGATGGTCACTCAAAAAGCAAATAACTGTGACTGAGGGAAAAGGATTCCAGACTACCTGTCTCAAACAAGTTTGAAGCTTCAGGTCCAGTCATACTACAAAGTAACTCTGATATTTTTAATCTGCCTTTGGCCAGCTAGCATTAGCATTTCCCATAACATGTCAAAAACAAAACAATGTCGGTAGCACTATAAAAATGGCAGAAGGGAGGCTTATCAGTGTGAGCAGGAAAAAAAATCTTCTGACAGCCGCTTAGAAAATAGAGCAGATAACTATATTTAATTTCTGAGTCTCAGCTGTGATGTCACCCTCAAATAACCATAACACAGTAGCAATGAGATACGCAAGCATAAAGTACAATCAAACCTTTTCTGGCCTTATGTTAGTTGTGTTCTGCATTTGTCCTGTGTTAGAAGTTAATAACTTTTTGACAGCTTTTAGAGGAAGATTTCCCCATTCTTCTGAGGTATGTACCGTCTTTCATGGAGATGCTGCATCAGGTTCAGGCAGAGCCTCTGTGAAATTCTGCTTTTTCTTTTTCAATAGGGCTTAATAGATCTGGTAGAAGAACAACAGCATAATAGAAACAGTATATATACTCTGTAGGGAATGCAAAAATGAATGTAGTGCTTTACATTTCATAGTTGGTTTTTTTTTTGTTTTTTTTTTTTAACTTTTCCTCAAAAAGCAATAAGGCATCTGTGATATTCTACTTGACTATTAAAATTATGAATTTTAGTCTTAAAAGAGGCTATTTTAATTCCAAGAGTTCTTTTGCAGCTCCTAATCCAACACTGGCTGTCACTTCATGAGGAGAAGGAAGCCATTCCAAATCTGCAGAACCTGTCTTTTTCTGTATGCAATCCCTTAGTTATCTAGGCTTCAAAAGAAATGGAAGAGGCAACTACACCACTGAGATCTATAACCTAATGGTACTTCCTAAACACAATGGGAGGCTAGTTAATATTTGTACAATACCTGTGTATTTGTAATGTACCCCACTCATCTTCTGTCACATCAAGTACTATCTCAAAAGAACTGTCTAGTGATTATGGGTCATTTGAAACACTATGCTTTTTGCCTTTCTGCATTCTTCTGAGGTTTAAATGTCACTTTCTTGATGGTTCATCGACTTTCATGGCCAAAAGTACAGGAATCTGATATGACACAATATGGCTAAGTGTGGTACAACAGACATCTATGCATCAAAACTCTTCTCTTCCAAAGAGAAATAATCTATCTTTCGATATATAAACATTTTCTTAAGAAAGAAGGATAAGGAAAGGGGGAAACAAAAAAGAAAAACAAAGAAAAGAATGAAGAAGGAAAGATGAAATAGCTTTTAGCTTTGACCATCTAATCAGGAGGTTCATAGAAATGGCAGATATTTATTTAAGGGACTGATTTAAGTTCACCTGCCATTTTTTAAGTCTTCCTAAGAGGTTATAAATGTGTATTATTGTCACTAGGTGATCTTATGAACTTATGAACGTGCTTACATGCTAATATCTTATTAACCCATTCAGGGGAAGCGTGTCATGATCAGCTGAGAGGAATTTCTGAGAATTCTCAGATGAAATAGGAGCCACCATTCTCACACTTGCAAAAAAGAAGCAAAGTGACATTTCTGAATCAAAAGGTATCACTCAGGAAAGAAATTAAAGGGCTGTTTATTAATTTCTACATTTCCTCTCTTTTCTGTATTTCTGGTATAAGAATGCCTATACAGTTTCTTTTTGAAAAGGGGCAATTTGACTGATTAAACCAGGCTGCTGCACTTTAAATATGCAACCAGTTACCATGGCAACAGTTTTACTTTGACACGCAGCTTATCTTGTTTTAAGGAGTGCAGCCTGTTGTTATGGCAATTTGGAACACCGCTATTTTTTTTCCCCAAAAGAAGCTCTACACAAGATATTAAGCCACCAGTTAAAATGAGTTCAATAATTAAAAATCTAAACTTGATTTAATATCTTGTAGAATGGTGTCGTTTCTCACATTTAAGAAATTAAACTTAACCGGAACAGAGAAAGAAAGAACCAAAGTTTTTAAATAAATAAAAATAAAGGATTATGTTTCACATCAGTGAAGGCAAAGGTATGTTGTAGATACATTTTGTAACAGATGAAATTTCTCTTGTTAATCCACTATGCTTTTTACTTCATGAAGAAACGTTATTTTCTATCTTGCAGATTTCTTCAGGAGGAAAATGTAAATAAATGGCTGTGGAAGGACCTTATTAATTATTCCCTAAAGCTCTTAGTATTACAAGCAGGATGAATATTCTTATTGAAATTTAATAAACAATAACAGTAAATGACCAGAGTTCTGTCTAAAACCAAACCTTTTCCAAAAAAAAGAGAGAAACATTGCTTAATTATCCTGAACGTACAGACTTCTTCCTGCTGCAATGAACGCTTTGCATTGGATGCTAAGTGATCGTGCACAAGCCTGCCTGTTTGTAATAGGAGTGAATTCCAGCTCTTTTGCTACAGGTGTGTTGAAAGAATCCGTAAACTTTGATCTACAGAAATATTTAATTCATGTTTAAGCAAAAGCTGCAGTGGTACTGGGAATAGAGAGAGATCTGAGAGACTCCCAACCATCCAAAATCTGGAAACAAAAAAAAAAAAGGAAAAAAGAACAAGAAACTTCAATCCAATTATCCAGCCCCAAATAAAAGTAGAAGAGCTCTCTGCATGAAGTGAGCTCAGTTAGGGTCCACCTGCTGGAGCTGAAGTAATTTTCTGATGAAGTAGTTATACCATTTTGTAGAAAAAATGGCTTTCACTTATGAATTGCTCAAGTTCTGAGGCAGATAAATATTAGTCCTATTTCTACTTTTTTTCTTATAGAGCAATTTAAGACTTGCACAAGGGAAAGAGGTCAGCAGAAAGACAAAGACTCCAGATACATCTGCAACTCCTTTCATCCTCTTCTGTTTTTACCTAAGCCCCTCAGCTCAAGGACTCCTTACACTGCAGAAGGTCTTCAGCGTGTAGGAAGGACAAATCCCTTCCTGTCATCTGTCACTGAATATAAGGAAGTGATTTTTTCTACAAGGCTGCCATCCTAGCGTTTGATTCCTGTTTGATATGCAACGTAATCTTCTTGTTCTTTTTCAAATCACTTCCAAAAATGACAGTATGTTTATTGATTTAGCTCAGTGGTTCAACTCATTCAGTATTCTGTCCCCAGAAAGACCCTGAGGGTTTTCACATCGGAGTCCATATGCACATATGCCCATATGCAACAGAGAGACAGTGCAAGACTTTTCTACAATTGGATTTTTATCCTTTCTTCTCTGCCTGCTTTACTGATATCATTCTGCGGCCTTTTACCCTCAATAAAGAATTTACTTTAGATTAAAATTTCTCTCTCTCCCAGACAGAATCTCAGTCCTTGAGAAGATACTGGTTCAAATTTCTGCTGCAAATCAGAGATTTCAAATCTGATATTAGAAAAATGTTTTTCTGCAAGAAAACACATGTTCCAGTGCAGGGTTCACAACTTGTAGATACAATTTAGGTTCAGCAAATAGAAGGACATAACCTACTGGGAGTTTGAGATAGTTTACATATACCTCCTTTTAAAGTGCCTAGATCCCCCTACATTTGTTATAAGAAAATGGGACATTTTGGAGTTAAATATCACCTAAGACTATCTCTTTTTAAAATTTTAGGCTATAGCAGTTTTGGAAAATTTTACCTGAAAGATGTAAGGGCTTCATTTATTTATTTTTATGTTTTAAAATAGTCTACTTTAAGTAATACTATCTATGAATCTTTCAGTATTCCCAATAATAATTCTGGGATAGTTGTTATTTGCTTTAAATGTCACTCTTTCAGTATTTCCTATGAGAAATGTATTATTAATATATGAGATTTATCTGTTTAAGAAATTCCTCTTTCATTTGCAATTTTGTCTGCAAAGAAATAAACCTTAGATGTGATATCTCTGAAGATGTTTATAAACAATATTTTAGATAAAATACGTAGATAGAAATAATACACAGGGCAGATTTACTTCCCAAATAGCCTTTTTAGGAAGCAAGAAAGAAAGGAGGAATTTTAGATCAAATCTGAATGTTGTGCCCCAGGCCCTTCTGTTCGTTTGCAACAGCATCAAAGTTGCTTTGAATTTTCCAATTAGTTTATTTAAAACACTGTTACTGTCTTGTTTTAATATATCTTTTCTCCTCTCTTCTATGGCTCTTTTTCCCCCTCCTATAACTATCAAGAATCCTAACAACTGTTAGTTCCAGTCTTGTCCCCTTTTTGCGTTGCCTGTGAATTTAATTTCTTTCTGAGCTTGTATCTTCGAGAGCTTGATTCCCTCCAGCATTCTGCCTCCTTGTTTCTGTTTTTTTTTCCACTCCCGCTCATGAAACATGAAGACAAATCTGGTTTCAGATGTTCCTTTCCTTTCCTTTAAGAAAATCTCACTTTTGTTGCAGAGAACATGAATTTGAAAAGACAGTGGAGCAGCCTTTTTCTGTACTTCATACATCCACAGAAAGGAGGGTAAAAAAAAAGTCAGTCTGAAGCAATTTGACATCCCTCTGATCTAGCTTACAGCATAGAAAATATATGGCTGCCATGACAAAAGTGTTAGGGGCATGTAACTGTCTTTGACTGTCGTTTATGGGTGACTGCAAGAGTACGTGGGGAAAATATTTTCCATTTTCCCTAGAGCTGTACAAATCTGAACTCTGAAATCCTAACAGTGATCTCTTATATGAAGGAATAAATCAGTGATCAGCTTGGACAAGATACCCGCTTATGTGTTTGGTGTTTTTAAGCACTGTATCAGCATTAGCTAATTAGGGCTGTGAAGCTGAGGATGACCATTGAGTTCTGTGTCCAAGCAGAAGATACCCAGGGTCCCAGGTGGGGCTCGTCCACATGTGCCTTTACATCTGTGGGTAAGTGACTTGCCCGTGGCTGTGGACAAGGGTGGGATCAGCACTCAGCGGTTGCCTTGGCTCTGCTCCAGGCAATGAGCTCTTCAGGACCCGATGTTTTCAGTGTCACCCCAGTCCCTGACCTTTCCCTCAGATCAATATTAAACAGCTGCTTTGAACTGTGGAGGTACAACACCTTCCAACAGCTATTCAAGCAGACTGGAGAATGCACTTCATATTGAACACCCAAGGAGTTCATCTTATGGTTACACATATGGAACAACAGCTCCTAAGTTTCAGATTATTTCTCTAAGGTAGGTACATCAGCCTCACGCATTCCTAATTGGAAGATTTCTGCAATATGACTATTCTTTCTGAAATTAGATTTGCATATTACTTTTGTTTCCAGATTATCTTGACCTTTCTACTTTCTTTTTGATTTCTCTTCTTTTGGTCCTGTGCTTTTCTATTGCTGTATATTTTCTTTCCTGCATTTCTTTGCTTTTCATTTTTCAGCAACAGATTTGGGAATTAGCATGCTGCAGATAAGGTTATTAAAATGCCACTTAGGAAGACAATACAGGGAGATCAACAAGAGATAACATGGAAGAAACATTTTACTCGTGTGTTCAACAGACAGCTCATTCCTGCTAAATTCAGGAACAATCTCTGCCAGGTCTGTGTGTGATTTCTGTATGCAGCCACTAGCTGTGGGATGAAATCAGTAGATTTTTATCTCACAAATTCTTCTACTTTATGTTTTGCAAGACTGTCATAAAGTCAAATAATTGAACTATTTTCTTAAGCTGAGCAAAACAAAAATTAGGTGTCCTTGATAAAAAATATATACATATATATCTTTTATTTCAGATTCTTACTTATGCCCACATCTTTAGATCATTACAACTGATGTAGATGATCATTACCATTATCACATTCTTTAACACTGTCACAAATGCTTACCTCACTAGTAAGTCTGCATGCCCCCTGCAATTACACTGAATAAAATCCATTTGCAGAAGGAATGCTGGTGAGCATGACATAGAGCTACAGCAAATCGAAATGGCATTTAAAAATTTTGCTAGATTCTTTCTACTCAGGCCAGTCCAATTACTCAGCTTGTTCTCATTACCTCCTTTGATACGAGTATTTTCTGGTTTGCTGCTGTGCACATTATCACACTGAGCTGGCAGCAGTTGCTTTATGAGGAATTGTTTCCATAAAGAGGGAAAAACCAACCTTGTGCCAAGCAAAGGTGGACACTGTGGGAGTGTAGCCTCAAATCTCACTTCTGCAGGGAAGTGTAGGGGCATGAAAAAGCCAATTTGACAAAATTAAATTGTTGGGTTTCTGTGTCAAGTAAGACATTGTTGCTGTTACTGCTCCACGCTGAGTCACCAGCTGAACAACAGCTCCTGAATTTCTGATGATTCAGTGATATTGACAACTATTTCCAGTAATAGTTTTACCTGTTTATTGGGCAGGAAATTTTTAATGACAGGACTTTAATGAAGGTGCAGCTTGCAAACTGTATGTGGGCCAGAGCTAGTGAAGTAAGCAGGAGCAGTTTTTAGCTACACTAGAAACTTGCCACATCAGCTGTATGTGCTGCAGAAGTCTTTGGAACAGGAGTGCAATGTGCCTGCAGCTTCAGCCGTCCCGGTCCTGCAGAACAAAATGATTCTCTAGAGGCATTTGGCTTTTGCGTCTGGCACTAAGGTAACGCTGCTTCTTCTCATTGCTTTCTGCTCACCTCCTTCCCATTAGCACAGCATCCTAAAACCCCCCAAAGGGTACTTGTGGCTTTACTCAGTCCTTCTCATTTGCCTTTAATGCTCCAGAATATGCAAGATGTAGTAAGAAAGGCTGCAGAGCTGCTAGCACAGAGGATTCTGTGTATATTTAGAATCAAATGGAGGCCAACACGCCCTCAAAAAAGGAATAAAGTCTCCTTTCTCCTGGGAAAATCTGTGTTGAGAAACTCTAGGACACGCAAAGAGTTGCACAAAATTAGCTTATTCAAGTACATTGATGTGTTGAAGGAAAGGGAAAATAGCACATGGAAGGAATCATGAAATTGCTGTTTTCTTTTTTAGAATTTGGCTTACTCAAGGTTTTATCAAAAAATAAACACTTGACCAGTTCCATGGATACAGGAATAGGGAAATACATTGACTTCTCTGGCAGGTTGTCCTTAAAGAAACTAGATAGTTGGCAGTGGGAGATTTGGCTGAATTGAGAGTGATGGCGATCCACAAAAAGAGGGCATAGGAAAAAAAAAGTTTCTTCTGTCCCTGGCCAGCAGTGACCATGTTCCTCTCCCTGGTCTTCCATCTTCGTTGGCATGAACCTGTGCTGGCTGTGCTGGGAAGCATTTGCACTCTCAAACCTCTTTGCTCTGCAATGCAAATTTATTGATTAGATTGCCTCTAATCATTGTCTGTCTTTGGAAAGATATTTTCTCCATCAGAGTCAAAACAGAGAAGTGATACAAGAGGTTGCTGGCCCTCTGTGAGGAGCTGTGGAGGTGCACAGGTAAGAGAAGAAAGAGGCTGAAAAAATTCAACCCAACCCTATAAGCAAGTGGAGAGAATTTTCTCTACATGCACAAGAGCAAGAAGTTTTGTGAAGACCAGCAGCAAGGCTCCAAGGCCTAGCATGCAAAGCACAGGCTGAAGCCTTCCAGTTGAGAGTAGGTCCCTTAAACTTATTATTGTCCACCTCTAAAAAATATGCTGTTAAAGGCTTTAATATATGTGAGCAGTAACTATGCGAATACACCATTTAATGTGTTAGCTACCAATTCATCCTTGGCAAACTGAGTTTGAAGCACAGGAAATAATAGCAAGCAAGAGCCAGAAACACGTCTGAAGCTGTGCTGGAATTCTCTGATGTTTGCATAGAAAGTGTCAGAGAAGATCCACCAAAAAAACTACCCCTACCTCTTTCCTTACATAAATCCTTTATCATACTGCAAAGTTTATCAGTAACTAAAAATCAAAATAATATTGGTGATAAAATTAAGGAATGAAAAGAAAAATTCTCTTGGTGTTTTAAGATCTGAAGTGCAAGCTCCACATTAAACATTTAAGGGCATTGACATTTATTTACTTAATATCTTCAGTTTTTTATAGGTGTTATTATCTTTCTTTTCCTTCCTCTCCCTACCTCCCTGCCAGAGCATACCTGCCACAGGAGTGAAGCAGAAAAGCTTTTATTTTCTCACCCACGCTTATTCAAATCATTTGCCGTGCTTACATTGCTGAAAAGGTGAGCTTGGGGCACGCCACAAGCCTGCGTACTGCAGCACCGAGATGCTTCACTGTGCAAACTCTTCTATGGAGACAGTAACATTGAAGGCAAAGTAAAAGTGGGTGTGCATGTTTGGGAACTTGCACTGTTTTTGGAAGATTCATTAGAATATATCTTCCAGTGCCCTAATTTCTAGTTCTCATTGTCTCTTATTCCCAGTTGCCCTTGATTAATAACAGGCTTTGTTCTAGTCACAGTAAAGCCCTTAGCACAATTTTCACTAAATCCAATAGAAGTGAAACTATACAACAGTTTCATTTAAGGATACATGAGGGCTACTCCAAAAGTAATGCCTCCTGCTTTACGATGTTGGCCCACAATGTCAGAGGCAGATGGTGGTGGGATGGCAGCAGAGGCTGAACCTTCCCACCCATCTCCCGTTCCATGCTGTTGCCGTGTGACAGATGGCAGCAGAGGGGCACTCTGACCCAATGGCGTCTGACATGGGAGTGCGGGTGGAGCAAAGGGGTGGCACTGAATTCCTCCATGCAGAAAAATGGCACCCACTGACGTTCACTGGTTCTTGCTGAACATTTCTGGAGACCATAAAGCTCTGAAGGCTTTGGTTATGTCTATTTCCATGTTAGCATTGTTAGATGGTGATTTGACATTTTGTTTAATATTTGAGAAAGAAATTACATAATTTCTGCTTTGGGGTGGCTTTTTTGTGAAGTTGATTCATTCTTTTTTTATTTTTTAACACAGTTGTTACACTAGTTTCAGGGATCATTTCTATCTTCTTTATATAGCTCAGTTCCGTTTTGTGTTGTGAACAGGTGTGGGCAGTGCTGGCTGTCACGCTGCTTTCTGCAGGACTTGTCACCAGCTGGTGGCAGCCAAGCAGGTGGTGCTTTGCGCTCTGTTCCAGCAACTCACCCTGCATCATGTCCAAGCTCTGGTTGTCCATGCTGCACTGTTCAGCCTCTTTTTTATTTTTTATTTTTTTTTGGTGAAACAGCATAACAGGCCATGTATTCGAGCAGCATAGTGTAGTCGGTCCATCCCTCCTGGGACAGTTTTTTAACCCTCTCAGTTCATTCATCAAGTCATAGCATTTTCACTTCTCTCACTTGCAGCAGTGGGAGCAGTAGCCCCTCTTTTCACTGTCTTCAGCTCTACCACACTACTCTGTCTTTATGGATGCAATTTCCCTCTTACTTTTCCCTCATCTTCCCAGAATACAGCAGATAAAATAATTCCTTATCTCATAAGTTTGTAATTCCCATCCACACAATAGGTTCTCCATTAACATCTAAATCTCTGGCTCTGGCTCTTTCTGTTCTTCAGCTGGCTCGCATGCTGAACTTTTACTTAGATCTCCTCCAGCCACAGAGAAAATATTTATTGGGAGGATTTTTATTTTTTTCCAGACACCTAATGGACTGCATTTCATTTTTGTCACTAATCTCTATCAATGTGTCAGTCATGCATTCTTACATTTTGTTTAAAGACGTGTTTAATTCATCCTCATCTCCTTGGAAACAAAGCCTTGCCTCTGACACCAGTGTCCAAAAGAAAGCATTAAACTGAAGCGATCTGACATCGCTTTTTCTCTTAGATCGGTGTCTCACATCTTACTACTCATTATGCTGTTGAATCAGACTTGACACACTAAATCAAGCACTATTTCATGCTAACTTGCCAAGGAAAGCATTACCAAAATACAATTCTGTTAAGGCATTTGTGAAGAGGAGGCAGCAGAACATGCTGCTGCAAAATTCTCTTACTGCAGAAATTAAGATTCTCAGCACTATTCTTAAGAGCAATGAGGAACCTAAATAGCCAGGATAAAAAAGACTTAGTATATTCTCCCTCCTCTGACCGCATAGGTAAATGTGAAGCTTAAACTCTCATCGCTTGAGCCCACAGCTTAAACATCGTGGTGTAAACATTGCAAGGGGGCTTCCTTCCTCTGTGCTATCACTGGCACATCACCCGAGCTGTGGGTAATGAACCACACAGAAGGCATCTAAGTGGTGCCAGGGATTTTTGGAGATGTTTGTGTAGGACTGTTTATGGCTAATTTTCCTGTGCCCCTGCTAAGGGAAAGCCTGCCTGTAATTTGAATTGATAATCTCGGTAAAAACAGGTTTTACGCCTATTCAACTACACCAAAAAGCTCGGGGGTATAAATAGAAACTGATTCTCATTTCATTTGCACTAGTTTTCTCAAAGTCATGCTCAGAATTACTGCAGATGGAGACGGAAGAAATTTTGTCTGACAGAGATTTCCTTCTGAGTAGAGCCATTAACTAAGAGACAAAAATTGAAGTTAAAAGGTATTATGTAATAAATTGACCATGACTAATAATTTTGATTTTTTTCATCTCTGAATAATACTGACTTTTTGATTAGCATTGGTAGCAGCAATGAAGGAAAGATGTGGGTGTACAAATAAAAACCCAGCATTTTTAAGTCATGGCCCTGGTGGAAATAGTGATTACTACTGCACTGCTGAGATATTCCTATTCTTCATGTATAAGTTATATGCCAACTGCTCCAGGAGAGTGCAATTATTTGGCAGGGTGCTGAGTTCATGAGGTTTCTTTTTGGAAATGCACCCTGTCTAAGGAAAATAGAGTGAAATCAGATTCTGTACTCTCAAGATAAAAACAGATCTGTCCAGTACATGCACCGTACTGACAACAAATCAATTTGCTTTTGGATTCAGGACCGACAATTCCTAATGGGTGGCAGAAGATAATATCAATGTTTTGAAGCAATGAAGGAGGCAGCATGATGGAGTTTTTATCAAGTCCTAATTTTATAATAAAGTCCTCTGCCTTTTGAAAATAGCATCATATCAGATAGGCTTTAGATGTAATCTTCAATCCAAATGAAAATAGCTTAGATTAATTTGTCAGAAAATAAAGAGGTATTATTTTCCTATCAAAAACAGCTGAAGAGGTTGCAGCGTTAGTCCTACCGTCACTCAGCACACATTGGCTCCTCATAGTTAATAAAGGTCATTATTTGTATAGGCCACGTTAGAACTTCAAAATTGTGAATCTTCTGCTTTGGATAAGAAGGTAACGTGCAGGGGAAATTTTCAGGAACCATGTCACCAAGGTTTTCTTCATTCATTTCACTGAAGCAGACATTTCATATGCAACTATTGCACGTCAGTTCTCTGTAGGAGCACTGTTATTCCATAATACCCGTTCTGGAGGTTAGCTCAAGTAAATTGCAAAAGCAGCAAACTGAATTGCATGGAAGAGATTGTGGAGTGCAAGAAAATCATTTCCATGGAGGAACTGCTGAACAGTCTTTGAGGGCTACCCCTACTTGAACAGCACCTTAAGAAACCTAAACGTTAATTTCTGAAGGCTTTTCTGGAGAATCTGATAAATTGAAAGGTTAGAAGATCAGAGATGCTGAGGAACTCCTCACGGTATTTTCAGAGCAAATTAAAAGGTTCCATGAACTCGTAGAGTTTATTCAAATGACTCTGATACCAATTCAAGTATTGCTGGTATTTTCCTAGAAAGATGGTGGATTTTTTAATTCTATGCACACTCTGATCTTTGTGACTACAGAACCACATTTCTAGTACTGAAAAGCTCTCTTTTCCCGTTCTCCTGTAACTTTGTTTTGTTTTATTTTTTGTTTTGTATTGAGTCTGTTATCCCTTGGTATTGATAACAGACTGGTAACAGACATCTGTTACTTCCCATGATTGCTCAGTATATTGTTCTCAAGCAAGGAATACCCTGAGAATACAGCTATAGGGGTTCAGGCTTCATATATTTCCAGGCAAAGATTTCCCTTGCCTCACCGTACCTTGCTATTCGTACATAAAGGTCCAGAAGCATATACAGTCAAATTCCTGGCAATCAAAATTAATAAAATCTGTCTTGCCCTTTTTATTTATTTATTTATCTTTAATATTTAGACATTTCCTCACTCTTGAAAATTCGAACTATTTGTTTTTATTCTCTCTCTCTCTTTTTTTTTTATATTAACATTGCTGGACTTTGAGTGAGAGAACGAAATGTGTGTGAAAAGCTTTTTGCTACCATTCCTTTTTAAACATTTATATATGATTTACAAGAGAATTATAAGAAATGTGCAGATTAGTTGCTTGGATTGCCTTTGGAAGAAACACAAACTAAGACTTAACGAGTGTTTTATCATCGCCAATCATTCTGATCATAGCAAGACCAGACCTCAAATATTTCCCTGAAATCACACATTTCTAGCTACAGTCACAAGCAGTGGACATACTTCTATCTATTTATGTAAAATTCAGGTGTTTGAAGAATGATCTATTGGCGAGGGCAACAAGCACGGTTAACTCATTTAGCGTTTCATGTTCAATCTCATGTAGTTCAGATGCCTCTCTTTAATGGTTGTGACTCAGTGACTAGATCTAGAATAGTTTTTAATTTTATTTTAAAAGGTTACACCTTTCAGAGACGTGTTTCATTACTGCTGTATTCATATTACAGAATTGCTGTAAAGCTCCCAAAAACGTTATTGCTAAATGCCATCACCTAAAATGCAATTTTACCAAAACTCTCCAAAATAATTTCTGTGTACTAAAGGACAAGCATGAGACTTTCTACCCTAAAATATCATTGAAGTGCCAACTGTAATAGGGGCATGACAAAAATGCCATCTCAGCTTTAGTTATTGCATGAATGTAACATTGCAGTATATGAATTTTCAAAGATAAGGTGATTTTCGTTACAACCAGTAGGTAATACATGTGCTATGACTTCCTGAAGTGCATCTTATTTCTCCAGTTTTGAACAGTTAGACTGGCTTGTCTGCTTTATCATACAGCCTTGGAGGAGTACGCAATTCACAGGGATCAGAACAAGTTGAACAATTTGTATTTGCTATAAAAGATGGTTACACGCAGCAGAAACACGTTTTA
The DNA here is from genome assembly GCA_013396635.1 of Penelope pileata. Lineage (NCBI taxonomy): Eukaryota > Metazoa > Chordata > Aves > Galliformes > Cracidae > Penelope > Penelope pileata. The sequence goes on along the minus strand of WBMW01003428.1, from coordinate 787,294 downwards.
GTGGGGGACTCAGTCTCTGCATTGCATATAACCAAGCGTATTTCATATGAGAAAATATAGTTAGACACATCAAGTTTTTGCTATGAGTGAGACTAAATATAGCCACCATTGCAAGTCAAACAAATCAAATGCTTGAGAAATCATGAGCTACTAAAGGGAGAAGAAAGAATATTTAAATAAAACAGTTAATGTCATGGCTTTGTATAATCCTCTAATAGACGACAAGCATTTTGTCACCTCCTCCAGAGTGAATGTTAGAGAGCTGCTGCAATTGCTTTTGTTGTTTGTTCTGTTTCTGGAGAGTATGCAGTGACAGTACGCAGTTCTGGCTAGCGATTTAGCCATTGTAGCATTCTAAATCACCTTCAACACAAGAACTTAATAGGCAAGAACCCATTGCTGCCAATATTATGCACTATCTCAGTCTATTCCTAATGAAAATCCAGTCCTGAGAGCAGGACAGGATGTGCAACTTGATTCACGTGAACAACCTCAGGTATCTGTCTGCATGTTTGGTCTTTTCCTCAGTGCTGATCTTCCAAAAAGATGTTTAAATGGACACAAGAGAAATTCTAGCCCTCCAAAAGGAACCGTTACAGAAAAGCAAAAAGCGTTATCTTCCAATATTTTATTTATTTTTCAGTTGTGATATCATTGTCCAAACACTTTTTTCCCTACTTTATTCTTTAAGGAACACGCTCAAGATCATTGGCATCATAAGCTGATTAATTAGTATCAATATTATAGATACCCAATCTCCTAATGGTCCGTAAAAAATTTTGGTACAGTTATAAAAACGCTTTAGAAAATAGCACAAAGGCCACCCTAGAACTCAAGTCATGGACATTGGCTCTGAGAACGGTTCTGGATATCTTCATATTTGAAAACTTTGCACTGTATTCATCCTAGTTTGGCTATTCTGGTATTTCAACTGAATATTACACTGGTTATTAAGATTTATCCACTGTATACTGAAATTCTACTTTAAATGTCTTTGGGGAGTTGAAGTGTGAGCTTTTTCTCAGGCTGCCTGTACAGTACCAATCATAGCCAATCCACTTAACAGTAATATGGATATCCACATGCATTTCCTTCTCCAAGAGTTCTTCCATACTCTATCATTAACTAATACACGGTAGGAGTGTTATCTGATCATAGCTGTCACAGCCTCAACTGCACATTATGTCACTGGCCCTGAATTAGAAGAGGACAGTAATCAGTAATTGAATGTCATGCCTGAGAAGAAGAAAACGTATTTTTTTTCAGTTTCAGACTGTTCGTGAGGTCCCTTTGCAAAAACATGATCTTAAAATAGTTCACAGCTTTCTGTCACTTATTCCACAGCAAGACTTACCTGCTAGTGCAGATTCCTGAGGATATTTTGGTTGCAGTCTCTCTTCCTGCTTGAGCCTCAGGCAGCTAATATCCACCTCAGTCAGGTGTGCCTGTCACTAGCTGTAGTGGCAGAAGCTCGGTGATCATGCTACAGCAAGTCCTGCAGCACAGAGCTTCGAGGTAGCTCAGCAGAGAACAAGCACACCTGTAACTGCAGCTCCAGAGAGACAACAGATGGGTAAGGCAGCCTTCTGCAGCCCTTGGTGTGAATCAGTTTATATACAGATTTGTGCTGTTTCTGTTCATTCTTTGAAATGATCAAAATAATATTCCACCCATCTTGCAAGCGATTTTTATTTCTTAGTTTGTTCCATTGTGACATCACCTAGAAAATGAGTTTAAAAAAATGTCCTTTTCCCCTTCTATTAACTGGATGTGTGAACTGCTTCACTACAGAAATTTCTATCCTCCTTCACTAAAAGGCATATTTTTAAATCTAAGATATGCGGGGCCACAACTGTCTTTTGCGTGCATTACAATTAAGTGATGATTTAGATTACGCCTCAGTACCGCCCTCAACACTTAGTCCTAAAGCATGTATTACTGTGATGCCCAGAGAATGGTTAATCTGACTACAAAACTCAGCCGTGTAGGCTACAATATCATGCTTTCACTGGAGTGTATGAGAGCATGATTAACATAAATTCAAATAAAATTCTGTTGCCCAAGCTTTTTTCCCAGTGTTGGGTTGCTATAATTAGTTGAAATTCTTCCTTTTTCTTCTGCTAGAAGATCATCAGAAAATGTATCATTTTCTCACAAAATAAGCAAATTTCAAGCAGAGCAGGGAACTTTTTCCAGAGAGGAGCCGTCTAAAGGATTGGGTCTCCTCTGAAAGGCACGTCCCTCTACTCGTTGTAAATTCAGGCTGGACAGAGCAGACAGGAATACACAGTGAGAGAACATAGCATAGCATAGCAGCATCTTAAAGATAATGCGGAATAAACTTGAAACACAAGAAGAGAGGAAGAGAAGAAAACCTCTGAACACAATCTGAGACTGACTATGCTTGACCTCTACTCCCTGTCCTAAGCCAACTTGAGTCTCTCTTGAGGAAAAAACGATGGGGGACATTGGCAGGTCAACTGCTCGAAGCCTGGTGTTGCCCTGAAGACAGCATCTGTGTGAGGGAACCCACCTGATGTTTTTTTCTCCTTCCCAAATCTCCCGCCAGCCCTTCTGGGAGCCAGTCCTGGCCTGGGGCTGCGAGAAGCAGGACCAAGCTGCTCTCCTCCTGGGAGTGGAAATGGTGAACTGCTCAGTTTGCTAGGGGAGAAACAGCAAAACCTTGCTCTTTGAACCTGCTTTGATGAATTCTTTTGTACACAAACACTTGGATTTTCAAAGCAAGTATTCTAACTCCTACCTAAGCTCTGCACTGTGAATTGCATGCAATGCTTGATAGAGCGCGATGGGCTTCAAGCCATGCACTCGGTGCAATTAAACAGAGAAGTCCTGCTGACCCTTTGAAAGAAGCTGCACAAACTGACAGGTTTGGCAAGGATGAAGGGCCAAGAGGCTCTGCAGATGTCATATGGACAGAAATGCATATTCTTTCAATGTCTGTTCCTAGATAGGTATGATCTAGCAGATGCAAGAGGCACTCTAATGTGCAGCTCTGCTCTGCGAGGTCCCTGCCTGTGCCAGTGCAGCACCGCCAGTCCTGCTGTGCCCTGTGAATCATGTCAGCTCGTGTCAGTGAGAAGTTTTATACCGTATAGCCTTGGCAAACCCAACACAATTAAGTCTGAATGGGCTGCAGCACCATTCTCTATCCTTTATCAATAGAGGTGCTTAATCTGTTTGATCACATCAGCACCAAATACACTGAGGTAATTGCATCATAGACCTAACAAAAGGGCATCATTTCACTCGCAGCATTTTTTATGACAAGTGATAATGTGCAACGTGGAAAGACGCCAAGAGCTTCTAATAGGCAAGACTGAGTCTGCTGGTCTGCATTTGCAGGGAGAAAATCTGCAGTTGCAACCATTATTCTTTTATGTGACGAAAGAAATGCTTACCTCTAACTTTATTTGGCCACACTTTGAGGATTCGAGTTAGTGCAGATGGAATAAGAGCCTCCCGGTGAGGAGAATTCCAAAGCCAAATATAACAGCTTTTGGTGTACCCAAACCGAGTTTGATCCAAGTGCCCCTGAGATCCTGAATACAAGCCTCTGTTTCCCACTGGATTGGTCACTGGAGTTCATCTTTGCCAGAGGAGAGCACTGCTCTGCACACCGCTGCTCAGCCTGTCACCTCCTCTGCTCCCCACTGAAGGTGACATTCTGAAGAACAGGGGTGGGGGACACCCCAGAGCCAGAACCTCTCTCTAGGCCCCAGAAACCCGCGGCACGGGCAGACCGGTAGCTTCCTCAGCGATGCAGGCAGTGTGCCAAGCTGAAATTGTTCTGCCTCCCTGCCAAGTCCTGCTTCTGTGTGAGTGCTTGCAGGAGCTGAACCCATGAAGCTGGAGGAGAAACACAGAACTTGCTTTTAAACCTGAAATTCCACAGCTGAGCAGTTGATAACCGCTGTTTAATGGGAACCCCCAGGACTGCTTTGCTGAACTGTTTGCCACAGGATTTAACAGCACATGCAAAAAACCTCAGGTTTTTTTGGTTTTTTTTTGATTTTGCTTATTCTAGCCAGAATTTGTTGCCAGTGCAATGAAATAGATCATTCTGTAACTGGTGTGAAACCCGTGAAAGCTCAGAACGAGATGCGGAATTAATGATGTGACCACTTCAAGGTCCAGCAGAGGCATCTCTCTGCTCCTGAGAGCCTTTTAAATTGTCAGATTTGACACCGCGATAATGAAATGCGTGAAGCATTTGGAACATTCTCCAACTTATGCTAAGTCCTTCACTGCCGTTTTAAGGTAAAGAATGGCTTAAATCAGGAGTTCGTATCTGTAACATATCAGATACATTTAATGTGGCAGGGTGGAAAGTATATTGCTATTAAAAAAATGTGGTCTATTTGGCAATAGTCAGGTGGCTAATTAGTGTCTGCAATTACCAAATTGTTCCTGTGCTAGTGTGTTCTCTTGATTTTGCTATTAAGATTTTTTCCAGGATCCAATAGCAATGACATTGTAATTAATATACAGAGACTCAACATTTTTTTTAACATCTGGTAAGCAAAAAAAAAAATCTTTAAAACTTTGATGCAACAGTCCTTTCCTATCTCTAGTGAAAATAAAAAATTAGCTACTACTTAGAATATCTATTATGCCTATCTTAGGCAGCTATAGAATTCACACCCCTAAAGGAGAATCATAGGATGGTTTAGGTTGGAAGGGACCTTAGAGCTCATCTTGTTCCAACCCCCCCTGCCATGGGCAAGGACCCCTCCCACCAGACCAGGCTGCTCAAAGCCCCATCCAGCCTGGCCTTGAACACTTCCAGGGAGGGGGCATCCATGTTTCAGCTCAGCTAACATCATGACGTGGTTGCTCGCTATATATGCAGCACTAGTGGGCTGTTTCCATGTCACATGTTTTACTTCACTTTACAATACTTATTATCATGGTTATTGTCTTTTTATTGTATGCCATTGCTGCTAGGGTAGTGCTGTTGGGTGGATGCCAGAGTTCCATTCTGATTACTTGTGTATTATTTGTCAAGTGCAGCTGATGCTTTGGTGGGGCACTGCTTTTATAAATGTATGATCAATTTACATAAATGTAGTTGTGCTAGACATGGTGTAAGATTAAGGGTAGCACAAAGAAAGAAAACAAGAAATGATGCCAGTGGTGGAATAGCTGCTATGTATGCAATACCTGTCTGTTCCCATTGACACTGACAATTAAACAGGAATGATTTTTACCATAGGCAATAGTAGCTTTGTCCTTGATAAATGTGGTTTCCAGAGGCTAATGATAAGGTTAACCCAACTCTACATGTAACATCCTGAAGAACAGGAGTAACCTTCAAGAAAGCCCTAAGCCTTTTTTTTTTTGGAAAAAAAAAAATCCTTGCCTGAAAATGAGGTTGTATCTCAAAAGACATAGAATGTGCTACAGGACGCAGAATTAAAGAGAGGCACCAATAAGTACCCACACACTTTTAACATCAAATTCTTGGGTACAAAACTCAGCCTTCTGGGAAGAGGAGAATGAAATATATGAATTCCTGCAAGAAATTGTTCTTACACTCTTTAAAGAGGCCTTAATGAGCTAACCCATTTATTATGCTTTGGGGCTCGCTGTACCTCAGATAGCGGAGTTTTTAACTCACTTTCCTTTTATTAAACTGTATGTCTGTGTGTTCTTATATGCTGATTGGGGAAGGAGAGGACAAATGGAAAACAAAAATGCGAATGTAAAAACATAGAAGATTGCAATAAGACACTTTAATGGCACTGCTAATGTTTTCTGTAGCCTTCTATATTACAGAGCTTATTATGTGGATCAGAAATCTCTTAAACGCCAGTACAACAGGCAGCTTTTGAAAGCTGATAATGATTACATTGTGTAACATTTGGAGGAAATAAAATGCTCTTTAGAGTTTATAGAAAAGTTTTGATTATTTCTAGGTTGATTCTGTAGATTGTTACTCTATTTGGAACATATTACTATGAACTTTCTTATAACAAAGCTACAGATACAAACTGCATACTAGACCCAAAGAGTTCTATTAGATAAAATGGTCTTGCTGTCATTAAAAAGATAGAAACTGGTGGAGATGTGGGCAGGAACTGATTTAAAAAACACAGTATCCAGACGTGTTGATGGGCTTGCAAGTAACTAAAATAAGAGTTGCAAATGAAAACCAGACAGCCACACAGAAAATTTGGATTTCAGGTCTGCCAAGGAGATTAAATTCCACAAGACAGTAGCTGCCTACTAAAACCCAGCTTCCAGTCCTGGAAAATCTTAAAGATCAAAGCATTTCAAATGAAGTTAATCTCCCAGTCTAGCGTACTGGACACAAGGCTTGTGCAAGAAACAGATTATGTTGGTTCACTGGAAGTTTCCAAAAAATTATCATGTGTAAATAAAAATGTAGTATTTTACATATGCTGAAAGCTCATACAAAATGTGTTTGAATAAAGTGGGGGGAGGAGGGTTTGACTTTTTTTTTTTTTTAGTAAAGAGATCATCAAAGTAGTTGTAGAAATGAAAGCTCTATTCAAAAACAGTTTTTGGAATGGGTATTTAGCAATTTATATACATCTAAAGATATATGTAAGATCCGTACACTACCACAGAAAAGCCTTTGTACAAAGAGCCAGAACTTGCAAACAAAATAGCCAACCAGGCAAAACAAAACAAAACAAAAGTTTGTTTCTAAAAGTGTGGACTGGAACCTCGAAATTGTCTTTTGCTGCCATTCATAAATTTTATGCAAAGATCATAGCGTGGCTAAATAAAATTCAAAAGGAGCCTACAGCAGAATCACTGCCCTGAAAACAAACACCAGCGCCCACTGTAGGGGGGCAGTGGGAAGGGAAGAAAACTCTGAAGCTGAAAACCTGTCCACTAACACAGGGATGGTGATGAAACAACCCCAGAGGAAAAGCGCACAGCGTCACATTTGCACCGTGAGATTTCAGAGCTCGAATCCCAGGGAAAAAGTGCAAGGAAATAGCAATGCAGAGCAGCAGCACTCACTGTGCTACAAAAGGGGCGGCTGCTCAGGAGGCAGACAGGGAACAACGTCACAGAAGTTGTTAGGCAGCCTCACAAGCAGGTGGGATGGCATTGCAGCTAAAGGCAATCTTCTCTGGTCAGTACATTGTCAATAATTGACTTAGTGTGTATTCTATTGTAGTGTTTTTCTGATACTGCAAATCTGCTTTTAAGCGGCAATTTCATCTAATTTTAGCTTAGGCTAGAACTCTTGATAATCTAATTCAAAGAAAATATTCTCAAATATTCCACTTATCCTCGAAAGTATGGAGATTCCTAAAAGAGATTATTGGAGCAGCAGTAATTTTTCCTCATGTTTCCAAATAATAATGGGGTAAATCTCCACTCAAATTGCACAGGCCAATTTGGGAGCTGGTAGTTCAGACAGGAATGGGCTGTCTGTATCCAGGACAGCTCTCCTGCATCATGATAAAGCTGAGGTGGATGCTCAGAAACCTGAAGGTCCTTACAGATTTCACATCAAAGATGAATGGCCAGGCCTACAGCTGATGTAAATATTGCTTTAATAAAATGAGCCAAGTTGCTCCCTTGTGTCAGGCTCTGTATCCAGTTTCTTCAGCCAGTTCTTCCATCCAAAATACTACGTTTCTTGGCATTAACAAAAAAATTCACAGAATAAGAAAAAATACGTATTTTTCAGTACCCCTGAAGTTACGTTATCAAAATTCATCTGTAAATATTGATATATTACTCCAGCAGTCCAGAAGGGACTGTCCACTTCTAAGAGATACAAGACCTGGTCTCAAAACTAGAAATGAGATGGAACAATTATTTTTTGAATGCTTTTATTCCCTTACACAGAGGCTGCCTTCTACGAAATAATCTCAGACTGACAACTAAAGTCACTTCCAGGGAGTTAGAGAGATGCACTCACCCTCATTTTTAGGGGACTTACGTAATAGTTCTTTTCTCCTGGAAACTCTGCTGTGCTCCATCCAAAGGCCTCCTACTTAGACAAACATGCAAATAGTCCTACGAACTGTTCGTAGATCTCATTTTCTGACAGGGGGCTTTTGTTGCCAGCAAGGTCATGAGTCTTTCCTGACTATTCTTGGTTAATTTGTTATTCCCAGTATAATTCCCTTATTACCAAAACTATTAATCTGACTGTCCTTTTGAGATAATGTAGTACCTTTACACCCAATTGCCTTATCAGCTAAATTAATTTGTTGCATTGAAGCAACCGCATAGATCTTACGCTGTCATCTGTAAAGAGAGACGAGATAGGAGAATGCAGCCATGACCGTCTATGTAGGAACTAATTTTTGATAACATAAAACATCATTGTGAGAAAATTTGGAGGCGGTGCCTGAGTCAATGCAGTGGATCTTCAGAGCAAAGCAGCTGATGCAGACAACCTGACATCTGCAGCGTAACTACGACTCTTGACTGAATGCACATTAGTGGTCAGAGTGCATCCTTTCAGTTTTGTTTCATCAAGAAGGAAAATGTTTCATACACTCTAAACCCATTCCACAACGTGAACCAAAAAGCAATAAACAGGAATGGTCAGGAGATTGCCTTCAAAGTGCACTCTCAGTCAGACCTGTGCTCATGTAGATGCACCCTGACTTGCAGTCACCTTGCGGGCTCCTCTGGGTTGTTTGCTTAATATTATGAAATCTCCATTTCAATGTCACAGGAAGAATAAAACTCTGTTCAGCCTTATAAGGGAAGGAAAGCACCATCAGTGTTAAGGGTGATTATACTGGTAGCGGAGGCAGAGAAACCCTGCAGCGTGCTAAGGCAAGTGATCACCAAAAAGCGCAGTGGATTTCTTTGTACTCGTAAGCTGGCTGCCAACAGATGCTAAGGAGAGAACTTTATTTTCAAAAGTAAGGTACTCCAAAAGTCACATTGACATTTGTTAGCTCAAACACCATCACACAAGGTACCTGCAAGCTAATCACCATATGGGGTAATAGATCACTGCGAGGCTGAGCTTTAATATTTTTAATGAACACATGAAGCCAAGATTCACCCATTTGTAGTTACAATATACAGTGCAAGACCTTTTGTTACACTAAAGGGGTTATTCGGTCTCCTAGTGGACTCATGATTACTTGATAGACTGGTTTATTTGACACGAGTGGTTCTCAATTAAAAGAAACAAGCACATTGACTGGCATTAATTGTGCTAACATTCTTCAGCTAGTAATCTTCACATCCCACAGCAGCGTTTCTAATTACTTTGCTTGACCTTGACATCAGGCTAACCACCCTACAGCTGCTCAGGCTGTCCTTCTCATTTTTAGCCATCACTGCAGATTTACCCACCTTTTACTTATTAGGAATTTTCCCATGTTGCAAGATATATTGAGTGCTGGCTTCAGCAGATCAAAGAGTTTATCAGCAAGCTGCTTTGATATTTTTCAATGGTGACTTTCCCAAAGACAAGCAAGGTGAGTAATATCCAGAATAGAGCATTAAGTGATGGTTGAAATATGGAGCGAAAAGGACAAAGTGACCAGGTTAGCTCCAGAAACATGAGGAAGAGATGGGCAGAGAAAGCTAATGTGCTTTTGCACAATCTTATCTTCTCCTGATTAATGCCTTTCAACCACGCTAGGAAATTGAGCTCGGTGTGTTTGTAGAATACTTTGTCAGCTTTGTTCATGAAGGATATTCATCTGCGTATTTGAGAAATACTCGTTATAGTCCACCCTCAGTAACTGGATTAAAGCAAGGGTGAAAATCTTTTTAAGCCATATAAATAAATAATCTGATGGGTAATGCCCAATAAGAACTTAATATCTGTTTTTTTTTAAATAATATTTCTGGCTATTTTTACTGACATGCATATTGTTAGTGACAGTTTAAGTCCTTTTATTTCTTTAAAAGCAACGCAAAGGAACTTCAAAGGAACTTGTGCTTTCTAGGGAAAAAAATGGCAGGAAAATGTCAGGACACATGGCATTATTTTGAAGGAAAAAAGTGTTTTGGAATGATTTCTGGTAATAGTTCAAAGTTATTTTCAGATATGCAAAGCAGATACTAATGTCTACGTTTTTAGCAGTGTGAAACATGTTGGTACGGCAGCAGGAATCTTGATACTATGGGGTTCACATGAGACTTACAAGTGTAGGAACAGACTTGAGCTATAAAATCTGGAGGGCTAAGGTCCTTTATATTGAATTATTATTTTTAGAAACTTTGTTTTAAAAAAAAAAAAAAAAGTTCCATAACAGCTATTAAAGAGTGTGCTCAGTAAAGCTAAATCTCAGCTGTTCTCTTAAAATATATGCACCCTTTTACAGTGTGGTGCTATTATTTTTTCTGCCTTACATAAGAAGGACAACCACCCACAGCAATGTGAAGTTTCTTTGCCTCGAAGTATGGATTCTGAAAGCTTGCAAAGAAAACTCAAAAGGGAGGCCCAATTGCTTTAGTCACTTGAAAGTCTTCATTCCTTTTTCTCATAAGCCACGTACCTAAACACATTTTTCCTTTCTCAGAGGAAGGCACACCCTGGAGTTTCTTCTCCATGTAACTGACGAAGCAAGCACTCAGCCTGGCACAGCTGGTGAGCAGAAGAGGAAGGATGTTAAATACGTAATTGGCTGTCCAGCATTTTATTGCTTTTTTGGGGTCTAAAGAGACATAGCTGTCACATCAGTATCTGCGTAGGACCTTTATGCAAGGAGGTTTTCACTGGGTCCTAAATAGAGTCTAAAGGCAGTGAATTGCACGCTGCTGATGCGTACCCTGGGAGCCTCTCCAGCAAAAGCAGGCTGCCTACTTGTTAGGAGCTGATGATGTTTCGCACGCATAGTCACCCAACCTTGAATTATACTAACTAACCTAAACACAAAGCAGGGTTCATTTGAATTAACCCAGGAAGATAATGGCATATAGGCTTAGATCAGATATAGACAGCTTTTTTAGAGGTGTGGAGCACACATTTCAAGACTATTCAAGTACCATCCTCAAAGAGCTACTCATCTGTCAGATACCGCTTTTCAAAGAGAAAGTTTATTTCTGTATGTTTGTGTCAGAGTTGCTATTTTTATTTTAGGTATTTTATTAACACAACTTTTCACACCCTCTGACTCCTCATTTTTAAAGGCCTCAAAATGCAGTCATGGTGATGATAATTGCTCCAGAGTTGAGAACTTCTTTCACCCCTCCCTCCCTCTCTCTCCCAAAGCAGGCAGGTGTCTGGTGTCACAGGGCTGAGTTCCCAGAATCACTTTCATTTGGAAATTTCCTCAATACAATCTTTTAAGAGCTTCAAAATCGTGTTTCCCCTGCAAAACACAACAAAGGGCTTGCCTGTCTGTGTTCCGAACTGATGTTTCCTGTTCTCTCTTAAAGATGAGATTGAGTCAATAGAGTGCACTGCAATTGCCACCTAAACAAACTGCATGCAGTCCTCCTAAAACCAAGCTTGGTTCCAGAGCACCTTGTGTGCGTTTCTATTGGTGACGTGACAATCAGAATTCTCAGAAGGCGTTAGAAATCCTTAATGACTCCTATTGTGTTTCCAATGAAATCACTGCATTTTTGTCTCTCATTGAAATGTCCTGGTGCTCCACGTCCTGATGTTAATGGCTGGTCTGTCTGCCTATCCTTATAATGACAAGTGAAGTCTGCTCACTTAGCTGCTCTGTGTCATTTGAAAGGCACTTTGCCTTCTCCTTACAGCCAAAACATCACAGTGACTCTCTGAATGTGGTTATGGTTAAACCTCTTTCACTACAAGTGTTTCAGAAGGCATGGTTTGATAAAGTGCAAGTAGATGCCAGTGGAGTGATAGGAAACGCTCGGTGTTACGCACACATGAGCATATCTTCTGTAAATATTAGGAGATGTCACAGGGCAAACTGCCTGAACAGCACCATTAATATTTTCCCACGGAAATAATTTAAATCATGCTTAGGAAGGCTTGATATTGCAGCCTCTTGAAGCTACTTGAGCCTCAGCAGCTTTCCAATTCAAGGTAGCTTTGAGGTCCGCGTGTTAGAGGTAGTCCGTGCCTCTCCAGCTCACGTTCACTATAGTCTGCTCTTTTTTCCAGTGGTAACTTTGCTTACACATGTAAGAGAAAAGTGGAAACTGTGTCTGAGAGCAACTCCTAAAAAATGTCTAGCGTGGAAAGGGTAATCTAAAATGTTGAGGTCTAAAAAGCATTGCTTTAATTTAGTAGCACTTCAAACAAATTAAAACACCTTTTAGCGAGACAGTTCTGTAAGACAATGCCCCAAAATGTGATTTTAAATCAAACTACCCCTGAGCAGTCTCTGTATTTGGAAGCTAAGCCAGGCTCACTGGCTGGGCTACCAATAATTTATTGCAGGGGCAGATTATCTAGCGTTACACAGCACAGCATTTGTTCCTATTCATGTACGTGCAAACATAGTTCAAGAACCTACTGGTTACTTGTGCACAATGTAGTATTTTTACTCTGGATTTGTTGTTGTTTTTGCTGTTCTTAGACTGCATGATAGTGCCTGAGGAAAAAGAGTCTTTTGCCAGAGTAATTTAGAACACTGAGACCTGGGCTAGCATCAGAGGTACCCTCTAGGTGCTTATTTTGTCCTCACCACAGTTTCACTAACAGTTGGTGGCATGGTGGGAAAGAAGAACTATAGGAAGGGGAACATATTAATATGTTAATTTTTTTTCTTTTCTGGAAATAACTTTTGGTTTCGTGAAATTAGATGAGAAGGACAGAAACAGCCCGTGTGTGGATGGTTACATATCCATCAACTAGCATGCCTGGTCCGGGCTGATCTTTTTCAAAGTAAAGAAAAAACATTTCCAAGATTGGCTTTGAAAATAATGGTCACACAAGAATTACAAAACAGGTGGCTTTATTAATTCAATACTTTCCATTGCTTCCAATATCTCCTGATCTTTGTTCTGAGAAAATGTAGTTTCACCCAAAATGTTTTAAAAGTCTGTCAGGTGTTTTAATGGGGTTAGTTAATCCTTGAATGTGTCAGCAGATACATTAATGATCTTGAGGAAAACCTATTTGATTCTGAACACCCATTCATCATATTTTACAGTATTTTCAGCCAAGAGGTCACTAGGATTGTCTCTAAATCAAAGCAAGCTAGCAGGAGGAAAGGAAGTAATTGATGTTTAGCAATTATTACCTTTTCAGTAGTCCTGGTGAATCAAGGCTAAGTTCTGTACATTGCAAAAAGACTCTACTGATATCCGCTGTGCAGTAAGAAAAAAAAATATCAAATTCTGTCAGGCTCAGTTCTTTAAAAGGGTAATTTTATTTCTTAGAATACACCTCTGACATCAGCATCACAGATGGCCAATGCTTCCCTTGTTCAGCAACTTCAGTGGAAAATGTACTGAGAAGGAGTGGGTATCGTGTCAGGAAGATTTATGCAGGGCATTTAAACGTTGCTCAGCCCACCTACTGCAAGCTTTACTAGCTATGTTTCAGCACTAATTAATCAACAGTATTTGTACCAGCATGGAAAATTCAAATGTAAAATGCATTACTAAATGTAGAATCTCAAACCAAAAATAATTTGAAGAAATTAAGATCTTCAGAAGTGGGAGATGGGGGAAGAAAGAAGAAATGAAGTATCAGTTTTCACTCTCTCTCTTTTTTTCTTTCCCTTGGAAGGATTCAATAAATGTTTGCTAAATTGGACATGTCAGTCCATAATTATGAGAAAAGTAATGTTCCACTTAAAACTCAACATACTTTCACTGTTCTAAGCACAGCTCTATAAAGATGACACATACATAATACTTTTTAAGAGAGGCAAATACACATCATTCATTTACAGTACAGGATATACATGTAAAATGCTGCTTATGTTATGATATCTACCTTAGATGTTCTTTCCTGCTGTGAATTTAAGAACAAGACAGAAGAGTGTTGGCCTAGAGAATTCCATATAGCTTAGAAAATACAAGGCTACTGTATTTGGCTGCTGAGGTCGCCACAACTTTTTGGACACTTTTCTGTTCATTTTGCCATGCCAAGACACATACACAGGCAACCCAAATCTTCCAATGTGTAAGAATTGTTTACATATTAAAAATC